>OX393550.1:59494018-59686518 GCA_947650365.1 Chamaelirium japonicum
GCACCTCAAGGTCCAGCATCCCTTTTCCATATATATATATATATATATATATATATATATATATATATATATCTTTTATATATATATATATATATATATATATATATATATATATATATATATATATACTATATATATATATATATATATATATATATATATATATATATATATATATATATATATATATATATGAGCTATGAGCTATGAGCTACGGAGGGAGAAAATGAGCTATGATCATTTTGACCACCATAGAAGTTTTGAAATTTTGTGAAAATTGGTGGGTATGTTGTCTAGGGTAACATGATCATCCTCACCAATTTTCAAGGAATTCCAAAACTTCTAGGGTCATCAAATGGTAGAAGATATATCCACCGTCTGTAGTAAACCGTTAATTTTCCCTTCTACCATTTGATGACCCTAGAATTTTTTGGAATTCCTTGAAAATTAGTGAGGATGATCATGTTACCATAGACAACACACCCACCAATTTTCACAAAATTCCAAAACTTCTAGGGTGGTCAAAATGATCGTAGCTCATTTTCTCCTTCCGTAGCTCATAGCTCACTGAAACATTCCTCTATATATATATATATATATATATATATATATATAGAGGAGAGAGAGAGAGAGAGAGAGAGAGAGAGAGAGAGAGAGAGAGAGAGAGAGAGAGAGAGAGAGAGAGAGAGAGAGAGAGAGAGAGGAGTCCGACTTCCATGTGAGAGAGAAGAAAGATCTACAAGCATCCCTTCTTTTTTGAATTTTCTATGAATTTTTTTATAAAAAAATATATCAATTCTTGGGTTGCTCTGTTTCAATGGTGGGTTTCTGCAGTCGATGTGCAATGCATGTGGGATCCAGTACAAAAGGAAGATGGGGTGGGATCAATGGGGACGTCGATGGTTTGAAGAAGAATACCGATAGGGCCGCTAGCAAGCTCTTATGGGTGAGCTGGAGCAGAGGCAGAAGGAGAAATAGAAGCGGATGCTTCTGGCGTTGATGCAACGACAGAGGTAGAGGAACGCACGGTGGAGGAGGGCGGAGAGGAGGCCTGCGGCGGTAGCCGAAGGTGGTTGGAGTGGAAGTGGTGGTAGTGGCTAGTGGAACGACGAAGCAGAGGAGGCAACTCTCTATGTCCTCTGGCATTTGCGTCAAGTAGGTGAGCAATGATCCCCACTACCTTCTTTTTGTCTTTTTCTACAACATAGAGAAAAGTGTTCAAAAAAAGGGTAGGAGCTTAAGTTATTTGTTGATGCTATGTAATTAGGTTAATTATTGTCATCTCTTGCTCCTTGCTACTGCTCTCTCTCTCTCTCTCTCTCTCTCTCTCTCTCTCTCTCTCTCTCTCTGTGTGTGTGTGTGTGTGTGTGTAATGGATGTGAGTGGGTTGTGTCGACCGTAGGGGAGTTGACGCGGGTGACACTGTGTCCGACCATAGGGGAGCATCAACCAAGAGGGGAGTCGATGCACTGTTGATTGTGGTGCTTCTTCTATTGTCTCGAGTGTATTTAGCCGGGGTGAAGTGCCACTATGAGTGTCATGGACGGCAATGTTGATGTTCTAAGTTCTAACGGAGATCTTATTTTGAGATTTTGTTTCAATAGTACCATATTGTAAAATCAAAATTTTGACGATCCAATAGAGATATTATCGTATCCTATTGGATTCATCATTATGACCATTGATACTGAGATATATCTTTATCCAATTTTTGACATCCAATAGATATATTTGTTATTTTTTCCAAAGCAGTCATGCTAACACATGTATGGTGTATTTAATCATCTTATGTTGCTCCTTTAGATAAATTTGTATCAGTTTGTGACTGTATGGTAATGTTCAACCTTCCTTTTAGATCAATGTCATATTTTATTCTTTGTCATTTCTAACATGCTATAATATTGAAAAACTGGATTTTTTTGTGCATGTTGGCACTGGCGTGGCTGCTTTCGGCGGTAAAATACATTCGACAGGGGTGGAGAAATTCATCGGTGCCACCACATTCTTCCGCGACGGCCTTTTTCGGTAAGGAGCCTCCTGCCGACGATGAAGGTGGGCCATCAACATTGATGTGGGCACCCCCAACAAATTTTAAACACTTGTGTTTTGTCTCCGAATGTAGCAAGAAATCCGTAATATTATCACATTCACCGCTCACGAAATATTGTTCTCCCTTGAAATATTGTTACCACTCTTAAATGTTTTGGTACCACCTTTAAAATATTATCACCTTCCTCAAAATAGTACCCGCCTTTGAAATCTTTGGGTGTCAACATGCACAGACATTACTAATATATATATACTATATATATATATATATATATATATATATATATATATATATATATATATAGAGAGAGAGAGAGAGAGAAGAGAGAGAGAGAGAGAGAGAGTCAATCTATGGTGCAGCGGATTAACATGAGGCTAACGTGCGGCCAAGTTAATGCCTGCACGTATAGATTTTGTTTAAATTTTTTTTTTGAGGGTTATCACCTACCCCTTGATGAGCCGCATGTCAAAAATCAACAAATTATAAGACCTATAGGTGCATTAAATGTGCTCTCTCTCTCTCTCTCTCTCTCTCTCTCTCTCTCTCTCTCTCCTCTCTCTCTCTCTCTCGATATATATATATATATATATATATATATATATATATATATATATATATATATAATATATATATATATATATATATATATATATATCAAGGGAGAACAATATTGCGGCATGCGGTAAGTGCGGCATCAGCATAGTAGCCGTCTGATGCACCGTTGCGTGCATCGCATGCACGCAACACATGCATCAGACGGTTGCGGTGTAGTGCCGCATGCCGTATTATAGCATGCCCCTATATATATATATATATATATATATAATATATATATATATATATATATATATATATATATATATATATATATATTCTTTAAAGGTTTTCAAGGCTAAAATGGTAAAACAGTGGCAGACATTCGGAAAAAAAACTGGCGTGATTTGTGACAATATATATGCATTGTCGTACTATTAAGCTCCTTTCAAGCAATGAAAAAGTTTTGATAAACAACGTACAGAAACAAAACTATAATTGTAGTTTACTGACAGCTGGCTACACAAGCAGCTGTATGCTGTTGCCAACATCTAGCCCATTGCTTCCAATCAGGCCAAAAAAATCTTTAAAATGCAGGACAAAGAGCTCAATGGAAACAGTCATTTGTGGAGGAAATTCTTCAGAAATATATAAATAAACCGTAAAAAAGGAAACAGCTACAATGTGAATTGCCCACTAAAGTTCACACTAATTGTCAGGTAAAGAAGCTACAACATGGCAGCATTCAGTGTGAAGAAAATTGCAAAAATTTACAAGCTATCTCACCTTTGCACTTGCCCACATAATTATTTATCACTGGTAAATATAAGTGAAAAGAATGACTTTTAACTTCTTCGGATTTTGGCCGCTCACCTAACCTCACCTCACCTCACCAGAAATAAAAATCCATGTTATGAAGGGATTCCTGCCAATCAACTGTAGATATGAACATATCCTCGGGGAAAGAACCACTATTCACCAATTGTAGCCTCGATTTCACCGCAAAAAAAAAACATTGTCTTCTTACACTAGCTAGGGACCGACGAGTCTCTGAGCTCCCTCGACATCAAAATGGCAAGTCGCAACGCGTTCTGCTGGCACAGTCTCAGCGGATTCTTCATCACGGTAATCGTCGCTCTCTTTGGGCCCAGCAAGACCACATGAGCGATGATGAACGAGTCCCCCCTCTCGGCTGCAAACTGCCACTCCCTGGTTGACATATCAAACCAGTCTTTGCTTGCGGATTTGGTGGACTTGACCTCGACATACTCCCTCATCTCACCCTCATCTCCAGTCACCAGATCATAGGGTAGCCCCGTCTCGGTGGCTTCATTCACCCATCGCACCTTGGACAAACCCAACTTCTCGGAGAAGTATTTATATGCTATCATCTCCCCAATTCTGCCAGTTCTCCGCGACTGATTATCGTCTGGGTTTTCGAAACACAGCCTGTCCCTCTCGGGGGATGCTGACAAATCAGTCGAGCCAGCACCCCGTCCACCAACAGCAACTAGTTCCATCTTGGGTTCCGAACTAGGATTGATCCGACTGCCAACAGACTCCACTTCACGAGGCTTATCGCTCATCATTGCTGGTTCTTCCAACACTATTGTGTTTGCTGCTGGCACCAGGCCCTCCTCTATACTCCAATCCCCATCGATCTCAATGGGAACCGGAAGACCCTGACATGTTTGGTTCCTTTCCGAGTGAGAGACAGTTGCGGGAAAATTGCACAACTCTCTCTGTGAGGGAGCATGTGGTGCCAGCCCTGACCTCGTCCATAAATGATTTGTCCGAGCGTAATGGAAATCTGGGGCAGTCTTCCAATCTCTGGGAGGCCAATTTGGACTAATCCCGGGTTTTCTTCTACTTGTCGATATGCTCTGTTCAACATTCATTGGAGAAGAACCCAACATGCTCTGTTCAACATTCATTGGAGAAGCACCCAACGGTGGAGTTTCACACTCATGCAGTCCTGATAAAGACGGAAGGGACCAAACCGGTTCATCATCAGGTAGCTTAGGAACCTTCTGACTATTGACAATGAAGAATTCTGTTTGCTCATCAGTGGAGCCAGATTCTACCATGGTTGTGACCATGTGTAGAAAATTTGCCAAGTGTAACTCAGCAGACCCATTAAAGAATAATCGAGAAAGCTCCAAGAACATGGAGTGATGATCCGAAGTGTGAGTTGCATACAGAATATTTCCCTGCAGAAAAGGGTGAATTTTGATCCTCTTAGAAGAATGTAATAACCTTTTGGAAATGCGAATAGAAGCTATCTGTATGGATGCAAATGCATAATAATGGAAACTGAAAGTGATGATGACTGAGTGTAATGTGCATAATACATTATCAATGTTAGCATAATGAGAAGTAAGCAGTTTATAGGCACATTACAAACTTCAATCCAATTCTCAGTCAGAGAAAACTCATTTATTTTTGCATGTGCCACTATTAAGAGATACAGAGTTGCGTGCAAAAACACCAGATTTAGAGTTCATAAAATAATGGGTACAATATTTTTTGTTGTTGCTAATAATGGGTACAATAATTCATTGGAAAATGCTAGTAATCCTACAGCTAGAGAGATTGTTGCATAGAACATCTTTTAATGTAATATGCTTGTACATTCGTCTTACTCATGCAATGCATTAAGTCATTATAATTGAATATAGTAGTTGTTGCGTCAAATGATTAATACTTGCAAGTATAATTGACTCCAATTCTTTTTTTGAGCAATTCCTCTCCGAGCGGGAAAGGAAGGGGTTGAGCCACAGACCCCAAGCTAAATTCACTCCAATTCTTACCCTGCAAGTTCAAAGGCATCAAAAATCTGATTGTGTTCTCAATAGAAATTGCCCCCAAACTTAGAGAATACTTGTGCCTCTTGCACTTGTTCATCCCATACATTTGGTATACCTACCCATTCCTTTGTGTGACCACCTTTGTGGTGGATTTTGTGTTGGACAGTATTTGGTTGTCAAAACAAAACAATTCTGTAGCAATTATTTGCTCCTTTATATCACATTCATAGTTGCGCTCATTTCGGAAGGTTCATGATCTGATATGCAATCTATGATATTTTTGTGTAACTATTTATGTGCTATTTGCCTTTTTTCTCACTATTTACCTATTGTGGCAGGATCTTCTCCTATCATATGTTGTGACAAAAGGTAAGATGGGGGGAATGTTTCCCTTTATCTTCGTGTTTGGGTGTTTACTGACTGCACATTTATGCCTCTCTTTTTCCTTACCTTGCTTATATCTTTCTACTGGAACTGCCAGCATGCTTCCTGCAGGGGGAGGAAATAGGTGAATTATGAGATTATTGAGAATGTGCATGAAACATGGTGCTGGACTCACCACATGATCTATTTTGAGAGTCTTGGTAGGTTGTATTTGTGTACATCGAGTTATGTGAAAGATGTACTGAAATGTAGAAAGGCATGTGTTGTTGCTTTCTTGCAAGAGTATGCAGAGTTTTGTCACAAACTTATCCAAAGGGGGGATTTTGTTGCAAGTCCAGAATTGTCAAATTTTATGTGATGGTCCGGTGTTGCAAGTCCAGAAGTTGTCTAGTCATACTCCTATGTTGCTTCAACAAATCTGAAGATCATATAAAGTTTCAAAAGTCGCAAAAGCACATTCAAGTGTCAAAGATTGGATCTTTATCTCCATTACACATTCATATCATGTATAATCTACTTAAGGATGGAATGGATTTCATTAATTTACTCAAGTCTTCAGTTTTGCAAAAATAGGTTTGTCATCAAACTGATTTTATCTTGTTTGAATCGATCCGATTCGATTTGAAAAGATTTTTCATGTAAAAATCATCTATTTTATGTTCATATCATGTTTTGGTATGTTGGGTACTAGTGAATGCCCATGCTTGTCGGCACTGCAGCGGGCCGGCCGCCTTCGGCAGTAACACAATTGTTGGCACAGCATCGGGCCGCCTTCGACGGCAAGACACCCACCGAGCATCACCACCCCCACCAACACAGTCGTATTCGGCGGCAACACACCTGACCGTCTTCGAAAACAAAACACTTTCAGGCACAACACCGGCCTACAACGGCCCTCCCCTACGAACCGACGATCCCGACACCACCAATAGCGGCCATTGTTGGGACATTCGCTGCCACTTAAGCAGCTACCTTCAGTGGTAACACCTAGCTCTTAGGGCCCTGCCCCAGTGGACCAACAACCCCAACAAAATACTCACCCCCTTTTCATATGAGCTTTGTTTTAAAATGTTGCATGATCCAATTCAAATATTTTATTTGAAATCAATTAGATTTAGCAATCCTATTGTCAAACAAAAAGCAGGACATAACCTGTTTTTTTACTCCAAATTTGAAGTTCAGAAAACAACAAAAAAATGAATAATATTTTGGAAAAGCAAAACATAAATATATTATATTGCATCAGCATTTTGATATAAACAAATGTCTAGGTATATATTAGTCTAGGATATATAATTACCACAAAGAGAGGGGGGGGGGAAGAGAGAGACGGAGAGAGAGAGAGATTATAATGGGGATTGAAGAGGGAGAGAAAAGAGGAGGAAAATATGAAGAGATTTTGAGAGAGATGGAGTCGCAGTTAGGTGGATTAGGAAAGAGGTAAAGAGGGCTTTAAAGACAGAGAGAAATGGGATCTTTGGTGAGGTCGCGAGAGTGTACTGTGTATGGGTTCGTGCATGCATGGGGTGTATTTTGCGAATTGATTTCCATGCATGGTTAGGTTTAGAGAAAGAGATAAGTATGGAAAGATTTAGAGAGAGAGTGGATCTCGTGGGAAGCATGGATGGTTGTGATTCGGAGGTGATAGAGGAATAGTAGGGATGTAAGAGAGAGATCTTAGGAGAGGTGTACAGTTGGTCGATGGGTTAGTTAAGGAAGGAAATTAAGAGGAGATAATGGGGGGGAGTCATAATCAGAAAAATCTGCAAAGGATGTGGGGGCATTGATGGTTTTGATAGAAGGAAAGATGGTGAGAAAATCTGATTGTTATGGATGGCTGTGATGTGTTTAAGGATTGGGTTATGAGAGAGAAATGGAGAGAGAGAGATCATGGGGGGAGAGAGAGAGAGATCGTGGAGAGAGAAAACTGGGGAGAGAGAAAGAGAGGGAGAGCCGGGGGGAGAGAGAACGAGAGAGAGAGAGAGAGAGAGAAATCCGGGGAGAGAGAGCCGGGGGGAGAGAGAGAGAGAGAGAGAGAGAGAGAGAGAGAGAGAGAGAGAGAGAGAGAGAGAGAACAAGAGGGGGGAAGAGAGAGCCGGGGAGAGAGATCCGAAAAGAGAGACGTACGGGGAGAGAGATCCGGGAAGAGAGAGATCGGGAAATACGGGGAGAGAGAGATCCAGAAAGAGAAAGAGAGACGTACGGGGAGAGAGAGATCCGGGAAGAGAGAGATTGGAAAATACGGGGAGAGAGAGATCCAGAAAGAGAAAGAGAGAGACGTACGGGGAGAGAGAGAGATCGGGGGAAGAAGAGAGGGAATGACTGTGATCAAGAGAGTTTTATCTAGTCAGCATTTGGTTCCATTTTATCTAGTCAACACAAAACTGTCGTCCTTGTTATATAGATTTATTTGGATTTGATTGGATTCAAAAAAACCCATTTGATTGCATTTAAAAACTGTATGTATAGTTTTTGTGCACATGACGTGCATATATTGCACGCATAATGCATTCAATGAGCGTACGACTATATGACATGTGAACGATGCGTACTCTCGCGCTGGCACCCAAGACTTGGCAAACCTCATGTACATGAAGTAGAAGTTTCATGCGCATGAGTTACATTTCGTGTGCATGAAATCCTATCATGCCCATGAAGTGGCCTAAAGGTGGATTCTCATTTTCCTATTCAGTAAATTCATACCTTACGGGTCCACAGTCATTCCAAATTGAGCTAGGAGCCTAGGACAATGTGAGTTTTTTATACAATATATAAGCAATAGGTATACGAGGGTTTTATTGCTCTACTTGCTTCTCTTGATTTCTTTGTTAGAGAGCCTCCTTCCCCTTTTGAGTAGGAAAACCTAGCTTCCTCCTTTTCCTCCTTCCGAAGATATGTTGTTGTTCATAATCTCTTGAATCAAATCCCCAGCATGCCTTATTTTTATTCAATATAGATTTCGTCCATGGTCGCTTTAACATAGCATCGGATGGAGGCATGAAGTCCTTTCTCTTTCACCCCCAAGTGTTTTCTCTTGGATACATTGGGTAGAGCATTGTAGTATTGCTCATGTTTGTTATCCCTTAGCCAAATATTTTCCTGACGTCCGACTTAGTAACTATGGTTTTAACACATTGCACAACCTTGTACACATCTAACCTTTGCACAATAGAGTGTGGACCAAGTGTTTGTTACAATCCCCAATAGTATTGCTTCCACGCTTTGGTCCTGTAAAGAAATCGGTGGTTTGTTCATTTGTTGTGTGAGGTATCAAAGTTATCGATTAATGTCTTGGTACCCCGGTCTAGAATCTAGAAAACCTTTGGTGGCCAATGTCACTAGATTAGATGAGGTTAGACTTGCTATATAAGTTTCATAAGGAAAATCATCACATAAATGTTTGAACTCTGTATCTCATACAAAATCACTTACTAGGTACATCAAAACTCATACATTCAAGAGGATCCAACATGGTTTGCAGCAGATTATATTAAAAAAGAACGAACATCCAGCAGAGTTTTAGATATTCTTGCAACAAGAACCTCACTATTGAGGGAGGGACCCATTATCAAAAGTCAGTAACTAAATTCCAACCAGACAACCACCAATCATTCCACTCATGAGTGAATCATATAAACTAAACATAAGCATTTGAATGAAAAAAAAAATACAGATTGCTAACCTGCAGAAGACAACTGCACTCAACCCGTTTCTTAGAGGTGCTATCACGACCTTTTAGTGTGTGTTTATAGAAAAGTTTGTCTACTACAACAACTTTCAGTTGATTAAGCTTCTCAAATCCAAGCTGCCTCATGTTTAGATATATATCAGGGTACAGCTTGTGAAGATAGCGTTGCGCATAAGAAAGAACCCAATTTATCAAAGAAGCTTTTTCTACGTTGTCTTCTGTGCCATAAAATATTGCTTCACGTGACACAATCTGATAAGCAAATAGCAGTGTGGACGAGATGAGTAAAACATAAGAAACCTAAATTAATACCTTCTCACCAACAGTGTAAACTCCAAACAATGTCATTCATACCTCTGAAAGAGCAGGAACACCTATACTTTGCAATAGAGTAGCAACTTTTCCCGAGAGCATTTTATTTTCCTCATTACTAAGTTCACCAAACTGTAAGAAGTCAATACCATCCGAATGCTTGAATTGCTGCTTCAGTTCCTCGTCATCAGACCAACATATGGTACCAAAAGAAGGGTGGAGGGAAACCCATTTATCCTGCAAGGTTGGAAGGACTGTGTTTTCCAATATAAAGAGTTTCTCTCTCAAATTAGAAACTTCTTCAGACTTCACTGATTCAGATTTGAAATCATCAGCCCATCTCAGAAAAACTTGAAAAACCTGCAGAAAAAGATGAAGGTTAAGATAATTTATTAGTTCCATTAGCACAAATGCACAATCATATATATGCATGAATGTGTGCAAGCATGCATGTATGTATGTATTTATGCATATGCATATACAAACTGATAGTGATGACTCAACTATAGGTAGCACTCACCACATGAGCTGCCTGTGAAGGTAATGCAACAGTTGATAATTGAAGCAGAATCTGAAGATAGCTTCCAAATGGAGGAACACAGTGTACACCACATATATTCACAAAAAAATCATGAAGACTTGGGTAGATAGTTGCTAATGTCATGCATGGAGAGCAACTAGTTTTCTTCAATGAAGAGCACGCAAAGATCATTTCCTGTATCCTGTCCACGCAACCAGTTGGATCGTGCCAATATACTTCTTTCGGAGAGTAAAACATACCAGACACAACATCATGTCTAGAAGTACCAGGAAATGGAATGAATATGAAAGAACTCGCTATGAACTCCTCGGTAATCTTCAATTTTGGTTTTGAAACTTCATCCGAGATAAAAGTGTAAAGTTTCGACATTTGAACAGTACTGAGAAATAAACATAAAGGGCTATTTAATAAAAATGTTATGATGAAAAATAAAGTGTAAGATGAACATGTAGAGAAAAAAAACAATGAACAAGCAATGCCTTTCAGAATATATGAGGGCCAGAAATGGATCACCCTTATGTGTGCACTTAACTGGGAACCGATCACAAGGCTTGAGATGAAGATCCAAAGATTCCAAACAATAACAACAAAGGACTATCTCTCAGGCAAGCCGTTAAAATAAATGAGGTGTTTCAGAGAGAAACTTCAATAATAAACTCTGACGATAACAGTTTTTCTTGTTACAAAATTACACCTACAAAAAATAGTTACCAGGCCCTAAACAATAAATGATGAGTGTATGATCATGTTTTCAACTACAAAAAAATCCCTTAAGACTACTACTTATGATATGCCTCAAATAAAATCAGTTGTTGAAAGAATTGCACTTAAGGAATTCAATAATGGAATTATGACATGGCTGACACCTTTGCTGAGATCATCTAGCTTCGGATCTTCTTAGTGACTTTAAGTGTCAAGTCTCCTTCGTGTACTCTTTTTCATTGTGATAATAGGAATGTTATCCAGATGGCTAGCAACCCGGAGCGCATCGAGAACGATGACACTTCATTCTTCATCACTCTCTCTCTCTAGCACCATTTCCCTTGCAAGTGCCCTCATATGCCCAGATTACAGACCTCTTCACCAAGTCAAATGTGTTACTCTGCTTCAAGTTTCTTAACTCTCTTGTTAGCAAACTTTCGGTTTGCGATCCAACATAAGTTTGAGGGAGGTGTTAGAGAATGTACACATGTATATACTTCGCACGTGTTTTCCTTTCTTGTGTGATAGGCTTGCCACGTTGGCGACTACACGCATCTCTTTGTACATATACCTTGGGCTAATGCCCTAATGCTAGTGAGATTCATTTTTCCCTATTATCATCGACATTGAAAGTGCACAGGTTTCTTTTTTCTTGATAAATTGTGGGAAGATGCATTGGATGGAGAAAAGAAAGTGTACATACAAGGTCAAAACCGTTAACGTGTGGTGTGCCATGCGACAACACACCACCATCGATATTGACCGCCACGTGGGCCACAACAAATTTTGTATTTCTTAACCCTTTCAATATTTTTTATATTGTTTGAGTTGCGCCAATTAATAAGTTACTATATCTAGTCTCACATCATACCGATGCAAAACGATGCAGGCAGACAGGAAATCAGTAGTTTAATTATACTAGCAGTGTTTCACTTAAATTAAAAGTTTCAGATAGAAAATTGTGTTCAAGTCATCAGCAGGGAATAATGGATTTTAAAGGAAAACTACTAGCATCGGGCAGTCCGATCTCAGTTCCAAGAATTAAAATAAACAATGATTAAATTAAGCGGCAAGAGTCCGTCCCGTAATATCAAGAACCAATGAACTTAACAGGCAGGTGGGAACGCACAACCTCACGATGATGGACAGTAGTCGGCATAGATAAGATACTAGAGACCAGATTAATGGAATTACCGGGAATACCTTCCTAGGAGGAGACGTACCTACTGAGGGGCACGTGTATCTTCAAGGACCACTGGTGGTGGTAGGACTGGCGCAGGAGTCTTTGGCGGGCCGAGGCCGGTCCAAGAAGAATAAGGGCCACGAGGTTCTGCTGTAGAGGTGTGTCCAGACGTCAACGACTATGCCAAAACCTGGGTGGTCGGGCTGGCGTCGAGCCTGAGGAAGGGGACGGGAATGGGACGCGGGGTGGCTTGCAGGGATAGTGGAGGAGAGAAGAGGAGGCAGGGGTTCGGATCTGGGGCGATCGGCAAGGGAGGAGGGAGGTCGGAGGCTGGGTGGTGGCGGGTTTGGCCTGCGGGGCAGACGGGGAAAAGAGAAGGAGGGGGGGATGGAGGAGGGTCGGCGAGGTCGGGTTGGGTTGGCTGTCGGCAGCGGGGAGGGAGGAGGGGGAGGGGCTGGTGGTTGGCGAAAAAGAAGGAAAAAAGGAAGGTGGCGGGTACAGGGTCGGGGTGGTCGGATGGTCGGGCGGGTGCAGGAAAAAGGGAGGGGCCGACGGTTGGTCAGGCGGCCGGTAGGGATGGTGACGGGCGAGGGAGGGGCGTCGGGACCGGGTGGCTGGGGCGGTCGGCAAGGGAGTAGGGGGGGCGGAGGGCTTTTTTTTCGAGCAAGGGAGTAGGTGGTAGCGAGCTCGGCTTGTGGGGCAGACGGGAAAGATAGGAGGGAAGGGGGGATGGAGGAGAGGGGGGTAGGCGGTGGCATCACGGGGTGGGAGAAGGGTGGAGGGCGTGAGGATTTAGGAATAGGAGGGGTTGGGCTAGGGTTTCACACACCTAGCACAAACCTAGGGTTTCACACACCTAGGGTTTGGGATCGAGTTTCACACGCCTCACCCTGTTGCCACTCAACACAATAGTGGAGAAACAATTTTTCATTTCATTATTCAGCGCCTACAAAGGAACAAGGGGGGCCTTTATATAGGCTTACAATGACTAACCCAAAGCCGACAGACGAGGTGGGACTAAACTCAAAGCAGGAAATAATAAAAGACAATATATGCAAATAACTAGGATCGGCTCTGCTTAGCCGATCACAACCACAGACTCATATGGCATCTCCTACGCTAGTCCACACGCCACGAGAGCAGCTCGATATCAATATCCGCATCATTCTCCCGGGATGGGAGAGAACTCGACCCTGTCGAGTAAGGCTCGGTGCGGCTCTCGTGCAACTCTAGCAGGTCTGGGTCCATCTGCTTGGGTCCCTAACGCTCAATCCAGGCATCCTCAGAAGGGGGTCTTCCTTTCCAGCAAACCAGGTATCGACGGATTCCACCGTCTCTACCAGAGACAATCTCGTCATCCAGAATCTTATCAATACCTTTTGCTGTATCATTTGGGGGAATTTCTGGGAGTGGAGGTACGGAGGGGCTCTCAGAGGCAGGGTCCAGGGTAGGCTTATCTATCAGCGGATTTCTAAGATTAAAATATGGACCCTTATAAGCCACTAGATCTTCAATATTGAAGGTGGGACAGATGCCAAAACCCATAGGCAATTCAATAACATGAACATTAGCTATTTTAATTCTTAAAACCCGAAAAGGAATTGCACTATTTTAATTCTTAAAAGCCGAAAAGGAATTGCACTGTTTGCATGTAGCTTCTTAACAGCTCCCGAAGGAAACCGTTCCGGACGAATCCGGACCATCACGTAATCTCCCACATTGAAGGTTTGAAGTCGTTTCTGCGCATCAGCTCGTAATTTATAGTCAGCATTGCTTTGTTCAATTCGGCTATTGATTTCTTTATATAATTCATGCATATGTGATGCAAATGCAGATGCATACTCTAAGACTCTAAGATAATCAGTCATAGGAATGAGACCTATAGGTTGACGAGATTTGAAACCATACACGACTTCATGCAAACTCATAACAGTGGTCCTATTGACAGATGTATTTCATGCAAAATTGGCTATGGACAATTCAAGATCCCAACTCCCAACATGTTCACCTACTAGAGTTCGCAGGAGAATTTCCAGACTTCGATTGACAACTTTGGTCTGACCATTGGTTTGAGAATGGAGCGCGGTGAAAAATTAAAGTTTGATTCTCAATTTGTGCCAGAGGGTCTTCCAAAAGAAACTGGTGACTTTGACATACCTGTTGGACACAACAGTCTTAGGCAGCCTAGGTAACCTGACGACACCGTCAAAGAATATCTTAGCGACTCGGGACGCATCGGAAGTTTTGGAGCAAAGTAGGAAATGAGGTATCTCAGAGAACCAGTCTACAACGACTAGAGCCAAATCATGCTTTTTGAGAGCCTCCTTGTCTATTATTGATTTTTGCTCGGTCTGACTACTCTTAGGTTGGGAGGGAATCAGTTTGACTTTCTTACCCTCATACTCAAATAGACATATGTTCGACTGGCCATAAATAAGGACATCATTGTCAAACAGCCAAGGTCGTCCCAAAAGGATCTGACCCACGTCCATGGTCAGGACATAACACCAGATTTTGTCCTGGTAGATATTGAACTTTATGGGCACTAGACATCTTTGCTTGACCTCCATAGCAGTGGAGTTGATCCAGGACACTTGATAGGGACGTGGATAGAGAACGACTTTGAGTCCTACTTTGGAGATCACGGTTGATGACACAGCATTGATGCAATTGCTGCTGTCAATGATGACCTTGCAGTTCTTATCCCCAATCTTAGTGAAAGTGTGGAAAATGGCGGTACGTTTCCAATCATCTTGGACTCTTGGGTTGAGATAGGGCGCACCTGACGACTGACATAGTAGGAGAAAGCATCCGTCTAAGGCAATTCAGAATTGTCTCATCATCGTCGTCGTCAAAGTCTCCATCTCCTTCAGCTTGATAGATGAATTTTGCCTCTCCTGGTTCTACTGCTTCAATGGGGGTGCCATCAACAATGTTGACTTTGACAGGGCTTGGGCAGTTGGCAGCCACGTAGCCGTAGCCTTAGCATTTATAGCACTTGATGAGAGGGCTGACTTTGGAGAAGTCCCTCTCGGGGCCTTTGCTTTGAGTGTCTTTATCATTGCCTCGACCCGGGGTATCAGCTCTTGGTTGGAATTGGTTAGGGTAGGGCCGACTTGGGTAGTTGCTCGAGGAGGGCCGAGAAGCATTGCTTCGGGAATCTTGGTCCCGATGGGAGTGGTTGGACCTAATGCTATCGATATCTTGAACTAAGGCGTAGGCTCTTTCTAGCTCGTTGACATCACGAACAAGGAGTTCATTCCTCAGATCTTCTCTCAAACCCGATAGAAAACGGGACAGGACCTGGACAGAGGTTTCAGTCCCCAGGACATTGCAGCAAGTCAAAAAATCGTCGAACTTAGCGACGTAGTCCTTGGCGGACTTATTGCCTTGGGTGAATTGGTGACATTGATCCAATAGAAGGGCTTGATATGACGGGGGCATATATTTTCCCTTCAGTTCATTCTTCATTGCGACCCAAGTGTCGATGGGATCTTGGGTTCGAGCAACTCTTAAAGCTTCGACATTAGTCCAGTACTGGCTGGCAGGTCCACTAAGCTTCATGGCAGCGAATCGCACTTTCCGCGGTTCGGTTAAAGGGTACCAAGCTATGCTATCAAAGTCGGGACTAGTCGGCGACTAGTCCCCGACTAGTCCCTAGGCGGCCTTTTGCCGACCGATTAATTCTGATTTTGTCATTGCTGGGCGGAATCCCGACTAGTCCCCGACTAGACCCGACTAGCCCGACTAGTCTCTGACTAGCGACTGCCGACTAGTCCCCAGGCAGCATTATGCAAGCAAATTTTTTTTTTAAGGAGTCTTTGCAAGTAATTCTGTTTGGATTTTTTTACATTGGCTCAAAATCTTGAGTCACAAGACTCACAACTATGACTCTTCCCTGTAATCATCTGTTGAGCACCTGAGAATCTCAGATAAAAACATAGACAAATAATTAGTTTATTTGTTGATATCCATATAACCCTATAATCAAAATTGGGGTTGTTCACAGATTAAACATCATCAAACAAATATTGTGATGAATTCTTAGTTTTGAGTCTTCTGACATGGGCATGAAGTCAATACAACTGTGTTATGTTATACTGTTACTTATGTATTTATACCCATGCTGTGAAGTGTGAAGGTATGTATTGTTATTAACCGACTAATATCATATAATTATTGACATTTATGCTAGTTCATATATCATATATGTTTAGGGAGGGGTTAGAATAAGTTTTGGCCGACTAGTCCCGAATTAGTCCCAACTAGTCTCGACTAATACCTAGTCGGCCCTTGGCCGACTAGAGCCGACTACCGACTTTGACTGCATAGGTACCAAGCAAAGTATCTGTCCATGGACTGGAGCCAGTCCAAAAAGAATTGGGGATCGTGCCTGCCATCAAAAGAGGGCACTTCTAACCGGATGCTCCGGAGATACTGTTCATCCGGGTCTTGATTGTTCTGCCAAGGTGGTTGAAAATCTCGGGGGTCCAGGGGCGGTGGGGCTTGAGGTGGAGCTTGGTCCAGACAGTCAAAACGGGCGTTGGTGTCACGCTGACAAGCGGTGAGGTTCAGATTCATAGTTGTTATTCCTTGAGCTAACTCGGCAAATGCCCTAGTCAAGGCCTCGGGATCCATATTGTCTAACTCGCTAGACTCTCCTAACAGATAGGACCTACCTCTACGGATGGGCATGCACAAACAAACTCACAAAATGATGCTTGCTGATTTTTTTTTTAATATAAAATATGACAATCAAATGCAAAAGCTAAAAAAAAAATTTCTAGATGTAACACAAGTGATGGGTGACAGTTCCTACCTACAACCATGCTCTGATACCAAAATGATGCAAAACGATGCAGGCGGACAAGAAATCAGTAGTTTAATTATACTAGCAGTGTTTCACTATAAATTAAAAGTTTCAGGTAGGAAATTTTGTTCAAGCCATCAGCAAAGAATAATGGATTTTAAAGGAAAACTACTAGCATCGGGCAGTCCGATCTCAGTTCCAAGAATTAAAATAAACAATAATTAAATTAAGCGGCAAGAACACGTCCCGTAATATCAAGAACTAATGAACTTAACAGGCAGGTGGGGACGCACAACCTCACAATGGTGGACAGTAGTCGACACAGATAAGATACTGGAGACCAGATTAATGGAATTACCGAGAATACCCTCCTTGGAGGAGACGTACCTACTGTGGGGCACGTGTATCTTCAAGGACCACTGGTGGTGGTAGGACTCGCATAGGAGTCTCTGGCGGGCCGGGACTGATCTGAGAAGAATAAGGGCCACGAGGTTCTGCTATAGCGGTGTGTCCAGACGCCAACGACTACGCCAAAACCTAGGTGGTCGGGCTGGCGTCGAGCCTGAGGAAGGGGACGGGAATGGGACGCGGGGTGGCTTGCAGGGATAGTGGAGGAGAGAAGAGAAGGCGGGGGTTCGGATTTGGGGCGATCGGCAAGGGAGGAGGGAGGTCAGAGGCTGGGTGGTGGCGGGTTTGCCTGCGGGGCGGACGGGGAAGAAAGAAGGACTGAAGGAGGGAAGGGGGGATGGAGGAGGGTCGGCGGGGTCGGGTTGGGTTGGCTGTCGGCAGCGGGGAGGAAGGAGGGGCTGGTGGTTGGCGGAAAGGAAGGAAAGGAGGGAAGGCGGCGGGTGCAGGGTCGGGGTGGTCGGATAGCCGGGCAGGTGCAGGAAGAAGGGAGGAGCCGACGGTTGGTCGGGTGGCCGGTAGGGATGGGGACAAGCGAGGGAGGGTCGTCGGGACCGGGTGGCTGGGGCGGTCAGCAAGGGAGTAGGGAGGGCGGAGGGCTGGGTGGTAGCGGTCTCGGCTTGCGGGGCAGATGGGGAAGAGAGGAGGGAAGGGGGGTGGAGGAGAGGGGGGGTAGGCGGTGGCTGCACAGGGTGGGAGAAGGGTGGATGGTGTGGGGATTTGAAAATAGGAGGGGTTGGGCTAGGGTTTCACACACCTAGCACAAACCTAGGGTTTCACACACCTAGGGTTTGGGATCGGTTTCATACGCCTCACCCTGTTGTCAGTCAACACAATAGTGGAGAAACAATTGTTCATTTCATTATTCAGTGCCTACAAAGGAACAAGGGGGGGCCTTTATATAGACTTACAATGACTAACCCAAATAGCCGACAGGCGAGGTGGGACTAAACTCAAAGTAGGAAATAATAAAAGACAAAATGCATGCAAATAACTGGGATCGGCTCTGCTTAGCTGATCACAACCACAGACTCAGATGGCGTCTCCTGCGCTAGTCCACACACCACGGGCGCGACTCTATATCGATGTCCGCATCACATACACACCTCCATCTCCATGTCTTCCACAGCTTATGTTTGCTTAAATCCGAGAGATCTAAGGATCCCAATTGGAAGTATGGGCATTATAAAACTCCTAATGATAAGAATCTCATAGTGTGTGAGATGTGTGGCTTTACCAGTAATGGTGGTATTCAAGGTCCGAAATTTTGATTTCGACAATGCAAGATATGGAATCTTGCAAATATTGCATGAAAATTTTTCGAGTGTGAAAATATTGCAATTTTTTAGTATTGATGAAAATATTTGTCAAATGATGAATTTTTTCAACGAAACTTTGAACAATCACAAATCCAGCATTGATACATATTTTGAAACACATAAATCACATTTCCACACAATCTAGAGGTGTAGAGCTCCACATAGGATGTATTTCTATGCATGTTGTGCAGATGGCAGTCTTGGCAGATGCTTAACCGTCTAAACATAAAATGATGGCCTTTGCAACGAAACTCAAGAATCCTAGACAACCATGAATCAAAATCAGACATCCTTTGGAACACTTGACAAACATTTATACACTATCGGTTTGGAACGCCATGTAACATGTATATCTATGCATGTTGTACAAATACATAAAATCGAGAGATCTACAACATATCCAAAATTCAAGTCATTTCGTCGACGTTACGATTCAACTTTCTGATTTTTTTTGAAAGCCTCCAAATTTTCGAAGGTAGATCGATAAATTCACCAATTAATCCCCAAATAAGATGATAAATTCGTTATTATACCATCAGATTATTAATCAAACAACCAGAAACGTATTAATTGAAAGCATTTCAAGATTTACTAATCTGATCGAATGAATGACTCGATGGGTTTTCATTGATTTGGACTCTCCAATTTTATGTTAGATAGTAGATCTAACACCCCCAAAACAATTTTTAATCGACAAATGATGTGAAAGAAGTTGAATTGTATGCTTAGATGTTTTAGGGTTTAAAATTTAAGGGACATTTTGAAATTAAAACTAAAAATTTAAAAAATTCAGACAATTTTACAAATTTACTAAATTTTCATTTGAAAAATAAGTGGGTCCCCAAATTTTGTTTCGAGTGCCTAAAAGTAAATATATCGAGAAATTTTGAACCATGGTGGTGGTGCTTGATATAAGCAACAGTCTACATGAACTTTTGGTTTAATATAAGGGCATGCGCTCATGTTACTGTTGAAATCCGAAGGGATACCATGAAGTACATGGAGAACACCACATGGAGCCGAGATGAATCCAGAATGGTTGTACCCATGTTATAGCCCCTATCAAGGGGTTGGGTCACGGGTCACGGGTCACGGGTCACGGGTCACGGGTCACGGGTCACGGGTCACGGGTCACGGGTCACGGGTCACTGATTCAACCATTGAGTCAATTGGTAAAGTGGTTATGGTACCTCTTCAAGTCGTCATGGCGGTACCAAACCTTGAGCTCTAACACCAAGTTGATGCAAGAGAAAAACATTTGGTTAGGTTTTGATGGCAGCTTGGGGGCAATCTGGATTCCTAAGCACAACTTAATTTGAGTTTGATTTCATATTGCAATGGGATGTGGTTTTGGGATCTTAAAAAGTAGAATAGAATGTGTCTAAATTCAAGGGAATTTTGAATCTTTAGTGGTTTGTGAAAAAAATGAGGGTCCATGAGAATAATCTCAAAAAAGATTGAGAATTTGTGGGTGCTCTAAGAAATCTAAGGTTTTAAATGAATCAAGTATCTAGGCTAGAATCAAGCAGAATGAAATAAACGAGGATCCATAAATTGATGATAATTAGCAAAGATTATGATAAAATAGCATTCATTATTGATAAGAAGCAAGAGTATAACTATTAAAAGCATCATAATTCTAGTTGAAACTAAGTAGTTGCCACCTATGTGTTTTCAAGGTATTGCACCGAAACCAGTGTAGCCAAGGCGTCAAGGCGATGCCTAGGCGATTTGGTCAGCCTAGACGAGGCCTAGGCGATAAAAATTAAATATATTAAATAAATATAAGTCATATATCTACATAAGTAATTTGTGATTTTATGCATAATAAATTTTAATTTCTAGAGATAGATATGGTCGAAATAATACTATTTGATAATGGGTATGATCCAGAGCGTATGGTAAGCTACAAAACCATTACTATTGCATCAAATAGGAATTATGCGTCAACCACAATGACTATACATTGCAAATATTAATCACATATCAGCAAGAGCAATATAACTCTATCATAGCCATAAATTCAAAGAAATAACATAAGCATAAATATAACCATATTAGATAATCTATTATTTTTGGAACATTTCACAACCATGTATCAAGAAAAAAAACAATTAAAATTACTCATCTAAATCACCTAACATCTACATCATCGTCACTCATGTATGAATAATCCTTATATGTCTCTTTCGACTTTCCTCTTCAAATCCTGAGAACATGGACACAATAGTTTTTTTTTCCCATTAATGATGCATGGTATTAGCCATTGATAAAGCAACATGGACCTATAAAACCAAATGAGATCTTAGAAAACTCAATTTGAACCCAACTAATTTTTTTTTTTTTTTTTAAAAGCCAATTACAAAACTAGGCGCCTAGGCAGTGGCCTAGGCGGTCACCTAGACTCCCACCGCCCGCCTAGCCATGGCCTAGGCGGTCGGGGGTCCAAAACGCCTAGGCGACGCCTTGACTACACTAGCTGAAACACAGGAAGAAAGAGAAATTCAGTAAATTCAACTATTTCATTATGTTGGCTAAAGTCCCTGCTATAAAAGTTACATGAATCCCCTCCCCAACCCTCTCTTCTATTCAAGTTCAGATCAAAATTCCAACTCGAGTTAAATATCTCTAAGTCCTATATATACGATGGTGCTCATATTGCTTTGTCTCTCGTAAGGACTTTGGGTCCAATTACAATCGACAGACTCCAAAACAAAGTAAAAGTCCTGAACAATCTCAAATTGGGACTATAAAGGAACTAAGATAAAATTGGAGCCCTAAAGACGAGGGACACCCCATTAATCAAGACAAGGAGTCCAACCCCCATTCTGATGCCCATGATGATTAGAGGCCTCATTCTCTGTCTAGTTACACGTCAATTGACCGAGTTGCTTCTTTCTTCGTCTCATTCATCTTGTACCCAGTGCAGGGTGATCAGTTCCATCTGCCATTGGCGGCAACATCTCAAGTAGTTATCAATTACGATATCAACAACTGATGCTACATGAAACAAGAGGGTAACAAAAGTGGATTCAAGCGTGAGCAACAAAGTCACATCCCATGAGAATAACAGGAAGCGAGAGCATCAAAGAGAAGAAAAAACATTTGTTACCTAAAAAGCTAAATTTGATGGGCTTCAATAAAATTAGTTATACCTAGTTTCAACTTTCAAGAATAGGACAAAAAGGAACACAAAAACTTAATAGTGTAGAAAGAGGTAAATTGTCGCTAATAGAGTGAGCATCAGAATTCAAAAGTAGTTAGAAGCAAGAGCGCCAATGAATTTCTCCAATAGGTGTTACAAGAAAAGGAGGATCATGATCAGGGCACCTCCAAAGCTTCTACCGTACTCATTGATAAATATATCTTTCCTCATTTAACACAAAGCAAACTTAGAATCCGTATTTTTGCAAAGTCAATCCTCCCGTAATTGGATACACTTATTTCTTGGGACAAAGGCACAACATCACTGACCATATTGTTGAGGAAATCCTACATGAGATGGGAAGACAGAATTCTGATGTAGTCTAGGTAACTAAACTGCAGAATCAAAATATGTATGTTCAGAAGATTTTTGCACCACTATATGACAGAAAAAGAATAGGTTGAAAAGAATAATGTTTTAGTTTAATTCATTAGAGAGTTTCGGGGAAAAAAAACAATTGATTACTGAGTAGAACTACACAACAGTGTTGTCATAAATTACTAACCCCATGCAATGCAAGGATGGCTGCGTTGTCGTCCATATCGCACACAAGATACCAAACTGAGGTGAGTCCTCCGTTTTAGTATATTGTATATGAATGTGATAGCATATGCGTGTATGCGCTTATAAATGGACAAAGAAAAAGTTTATGCAAATATCACACAAGCGGATTGTCGCACAATGCATTGTGCGACCGCATACCACACAACATCATGTGTGAGTGCACAACTATTATACTAGGAGAGAGCCCAGATGAAGAGGGAGAAGAAAAAATTACCAAAAAAAAAGGCAACATAAAACAAATAAAGAAACTGAAAACTACTGATTTAAACAATTAAACTAAAATCAAGTAGATTAGAACTCCATCTCCATTGGTTGCGAATGGAATTTCTCCGACTTGAAGTTGGACGATGCTCAATTATATTGCAGAAAATGGAATTTAATAGCAAGAAATCATTCAATATATGACTTAATCCAGCAGGTTTGAGCAGAATAGAGAGTAATATGCCTTAGATGCCGATTTAAATGAAAGCATCATATATGTGGTGCATTAACCAAGACAAGTTTATATGAATAGAGATTATTAAGTGTGAGAATAAGAGAATATAATATTTTGGAGAGAGAGAGAGAGAGAGAGTACGGGTTTTCTTTTCTAAAAGTCTCATCTCAGCCCTCTAAATCAGTCATACAACGTATTTGATAAAAAAAACACATAGAACTAATAGAAAATTCAAAAATAAGAAAGGACTTAAATTAAACCAAAGCCTAGCAAATCTACCTTTTGTCTTCATCAATTATGAAGATGGTATAACACTTTTGAGTTCCATGATGCATCAACTTTGAGACACTCCACTTCAACCAATTTGCTTTTATTAAATTAAATATGTCTTCATCCTCCTCCTTGCCCTCATGTATAATAGATCAAATATAAGAAGCATATAATTTGTAGGTATCTCTTGGCAACCATTTTTGAGTGAGTTCTCTTTCTCACTCCACAAAAATTATATTCAACCTTTGTTTTAGGTGGGGCATCTTAACCTCGACTCCACAAGAAGCTTCCTCAAAAAATCAGATTCATCTTATTTTTCCTCATAAATTACACTCCATCCACACATCCCACTACAATGTCAATTAATTCATTAACAAAAGGTGATGAGATCTAGGGTTAAAGGCAATCTTGGGTAAGAAGCACCACAACAGAAACTCAAACTAATCAATGTAACTAATTTGCTCACATGTACATATGCAATCACACATGTCATTAGCAATATGAATATTCTTTATAACACCCACCCCCTACCTGCAAACTAGCATAGAGAAATCTCCTTGGCAAAATTTCTCGGAGAGTTGACAGCAGATTAACAAATATCATAGAACTTCTGCCCCATATTTCCTTGGAAGACTCATGCCTTTAGACTGATTATTTTTCTTGTGTTTGTAGTACGACACTCTTGAAAACAATTATTATTACATTACTATTAGATTTATTTAAGTCACTGAATATCATGAGCATGCTTTCTTCTCTTCTTAGAAAATGTTCTGGATTACCTAGGGAAGCAAACACAATTTTGATAAACTTTCACAAAGAAAAAAATCAAATCACATGGGACAGTCACTTATCAAAAAAAATTTGTTCCACTAAGCTCTCCCATAAACTCATAGTTGCGTACATGAATTTGCGTTGCTAAGACAAATTCATGTAACTTTTCACATAAACTTGGTCCTAATAACTTAATACATCATAACTTCTCCAATTATTTGTCAGGAATTACAAGGGAACCTGGATTATGCCCATGGTTCAAAAACTCGGCCAATACAGAGTCATATCGATTATCTATAGACTGTGACCGATACAAGGATCGATACCGGTATGGACCCTGACTTAGCCAAGACCGATCCCAAATCGAACTGTATCGGCCAATACAGCTGAATCAAACGTGCTACGCCTGAGTTGCATCGTTCTGCCCCGTAGCCACATCCACTAACAACCGATTCTGATTCCTTGTTGCATGTGGCCTATGCACATGGGGTGTATAGAACTATAGATTGTAACGCAATAGCACAGTTAGCACTTAGGAAGCCTAAACCCCTATATAAGTCTTTTTCTTTCTTTTTCGGCCGAGTCATCGGTTTTTTGTTGCCGGATATGAACCCTGATACCGAGTTTTGCCATAGTTGATTGCCTAAAGGTGAGTCAGGTGACAGTTAAAACAAAAATAACAAACAAAGAACAACCAAACTATTATGCTATAGGAATTTTGTGATGAAAAAGATTTTAAATACAAGGTCTTGCTATCTGAAAACTATATAGAATGAGACTAGAAGTCATTATCGATCAAATACAATCAGTACAAATTTGGACCTAGACCGCATTAAAAGTTTTAGAAAATACCTGGCCTTAAAAGGAGTGTTAAACACCCTCCAAGAATGAAGTGCATTCAAAGCATCATCAAATGAGACTTGAGTCTTGAACCCGATATCCATCAAAAGCAGTTTGCTAGTCAACTGCAAGGGGAATTGATAACATAAATAAAATATAAATTAGACCAACACCAGAACTAAGTCAATAGTAAACAATAATGGATGAAGCAGATAAAATGATTGTAGAATCGTAAGAATAAGTAGGGTGAATAACACAACCATTCATTACAAAGCAATACAGTTATCGGTTTGAAAGAAAAAACAGAATAAAAGGAAACAACAATACTACCATGGTCATATTCTGACACCATGACTATAAGAATTTGGGAGGAAGGACTAACCTTTGGAACAGCATATGGAGCCATGGTTCCCAAAATAGATCGCACTTCCTCACAATCATGAAATAGATCTTTAGAGAGGTGAAGTTCCTTATCCATACTTGACGCTATCCATTGGAATTCACGGATAGTCTTCATGAAAGAAGATTCAAAGGCTTTCTTATCCTCATTGGTGTTGGAAATGATATAGCTTCTAGATTTTACACTATAACAATCATCCCACATTTTATCTAGAATTTCCAGAAGACAAATAGAATGTTCTCGAGATTGTTTTAAGGAAAATGCGGATAGCAAATTAACCAACTCAGGTGACTCCCAATCATTGATAAATGATGCCACAGCAATTAGGTCTCTACTACCTTCCATACTCTCCGATATTGTACAGAGAACATCTGGCACATTCTTATCAACACGGGTAACTTGAACAAAATCAGTGACACCTAACTCCTGGAAAAAATCCCTCCACTTCATCAATGCAAAAGATAATGACTGGGTACTAGGATGCTTTAAATAGGTGACATCAACTACAACCCATTTTAAGTCTATATTCTCAAGCAGCTTATCTATATCAACAGGATTTCCATATTCTTTGCCAAAGTGAATTGTTTCATCAACTGGACACTTGAAACCATGATTTGTCAATAATACTGGTTTCTTGCGTAATTCTGTGATTATCTCTGCCTTATCGAAGCGACAACTTGCACAGTCATGTTGAAAATGAATCATTACAAATGATAAATATTCAATCATCAAGCTTCTATCTTCATTACAAATGTTTGTATCACTAGACAAGGCTACTAAAATATGACTTCTTATAACATCATGTGCAGACAACTGTTGCACGCCAATTTTCTGCAGCATTTGTATGAGACTGTTTGCATTCGGATCCTGTATGCCATTTATATTTGTAGTCTGTACAAAGAAAAGAAGAGGATTTACAGTTCGAAGTTTCGCATAGAGTTTAGGGAAATCTTTAGGGCTGCGGTTGCCTTCCAATCCAAGAGTAGCAACATCACAAGGCAACCATATCGGACCATTAGCCAGAGAGCTGTATGAGCCATCTGAAAGTGGAATAAATGGAATTTTTTTAAGACCATTAATTAGGTCATATTCCAAGCCACTATTTAGAGAAATATACCCAGAACCAGAAGAATGGACTGACATGGCTGAATAAAGAGCACTAAGCCAAGAAGAGAGCCAATCTAAGCCCAATAATTTGATGTCATCATCAATAAGACATATCGACGATATAATCTCAATCAGAACTTTGGGTCCATAGTCCTGAATACCAAGGGCCTTTGCCAATGAATCAGACAAAATAACATCTTTTGCCAAATAACCAAGCCCAACATGTTTCTGAAGTAAGCTATCAGAAAAAAGCATGCGAGCCTGCTCATTCCAACCTCTAAGAACTCTGCATGGGAGAACCCACTCCAAATCAGGCCCATCCAAAAGCATGCAGTTTGATATACGCAACTTTGAAATGATCATGTGAGGAAGATGAGAAAAAAATCCATGAACTTCTGCTACAAGTGGAACAAAACTCATATAAGCCGTTACGGCTTTTCCTGGATTCTTCTGAAAACAAGGAAGAGAACAGAAAGATTGTTCTGCAATAACAAATAATGCAGGGAACTCTGACAACAACCACTGGTTCCAAGCACTATCACCATCCACTTCTTCTCTAGAAGAAGGTAAAACAAAATCTCCTTGAAGTATAAACTTCAGACCATAATTTCTTAATGGAAGAAAAGCAAAAACGGGCTGTTGGCAAAGATGGGGCTTGTACTCTCCATTGTCAGTCTCCTGCAGTGTGAAGGCCATGGCAATCTCTGTAGTTTGAACATCTTGACGAATGATACTGGCTTGCAGCTTTTTACCAACTACTAACCAACTCATTTTCTCTTCCCCATGAGAAACCTTAATAATGCCATTACCTAGAGTCTCTCTTCTCATTATAACAAGGTTATCATTAAGCATATTCTTAAACTTGATACACTGAAGCCTATGCAAGAACAGTAATAAAGATGGATGAAGATCTGAAAACATGGATATAATGGAGTTCATACCAAGGCCTTCTCTAAATTTAGACCTGAATGGAAGCAAAATACAGGTCTTCCAAGAAGCAGAATCACTTTTATCATCACCACTGGATAACATCCGCCTAAAAATGTTAATATCACAGGGAGAGATTGCAGTAGGCAAAACAAATCCAATCTGTCCGTCGGTAATATCGAACTTCACATGAAACCCATTTGAATGAATCTCTGGAGCATCGGTAACCTGGAGATTTACCAATTTAATAACACTAAGAATAACACCATATGATTGGTTTAGCATTCCTCAATAAGGTTAGACATGATTCAGTCTTAAAAACAGAGGCTTTCATCCAAGTCAGCCCAGGCTGGTTGCAGGTACAGTGCAACGAGTCATATGGTTATTAACAATGTGGGCAGAAAAATCTTTCTCTATCACAATATACCAGAAAAGGGTGAACTAATCCAAATGATTTCACAAAATAAGTAAACAAGTACGTCATCAGCAAGCAATTTAGAGATAAAACATATGACAGTTGCCAATGTCCTAGGATGAGGAATAAGCAAGCAAAAGTACTAAACAAAAGGAAGCATACAGGTCCACTGATACAAGATATAAAATTGAACCCAGGCGACAATTCAATAGCATAAACAATGAGCATCTAGGTACTTGTTAATTGTTATAAATTATTGCTACTATCTATTAGAAAATAGAATTGCAAACCATAAAAGCCAAGGGTAGTGCAGTAAAAAGATTCGGTAAAGGGAACGATTAATTTCATTCTGCTCAAAGGTCATAATGAAAGGAAATTGGAGAAGGAAAGAAGAAACTTGGCATCATTATTCAATGATCCATGCTTCTAAGTAACACTAAGGATGTTCTATCACATGGCCTATGCTATCAAAGTCGGGACTAGTCGGCGACTAGTCCCCGACTAGTCCCTGGGCGGCATTTTGCCGACCGATTAATTTCGATTACGTCATTGCTGGGCGGAATCCCGACTAGTCCCCGACTAGACCCGACTAGTCCCCGACTAACGACTGCCGACTAGTCCCCAGGCAGCATTCTGCAAGCAAATTTTTTTTTTGAAAGGAGTCTGCGCAAGCAATTTTGTTTGGATTTTTTTACATTGGCTCAAAGTCTTGAGTCGCAAGACTCACAACTATGGCTCTTCCCTGTAATCATCTGTTGAGCACCTGAGAATCTCAGATAAAAACATTGACAAATAATTAGTTTATTTGTTGATATCCATATAACCCTATAATCAAAATTGGGGTTGTTCACTGATTAAACATCATCAAACAAATATTGTGATGAATTCTTAGTTCTGAGTATTTTGACATGGGCATGAAGCCAATACAACTATGTTATGTTAGACTGTTACTTATGTATTTATACCCATACTATGAAGTGTGAAGGTATGTATTGTTATTAACCGACTAATATCATATACTTATTGACATTTATGCTAGTTCATATATCATATATGTTTAGGGAGGGGGGGAGGGGTTAGAATAAGTTTTGGCCGACTAGTCCCGACTAGTCCTAGTCGGCCCTTGGCCGACTAGGGCCGACTACCGACTTTGACTGCATAGCACATGGCACACTCGCACTTTTTTCTTGGCATATTATATATAATACTCCATCCTAATATAACTTCCAAATAAAACAAAATCCCTCTTCTGACACTTCCCTAGCATTCATTGAGACATTGCAGCGCACTCTCTCTCTCTCTCTCTCTCTCTCTCTCTCTCTCTCTCTCTCTCTCTCTCTCTCTCTCTCTCTCTCTCTCTGAGACAGATCTCCTCTAAGTATTCACTACGCCACCATACCATCTCCATCAACTTATCCTTAATTTATGAAACATTTAAGCTTCCTCATGAACAATCATGTACGGCTTTGCTCTTCCTTATCCCCCACAGACCCACCTAAGTATTCTCTTCTCGGCAGTACTCATGTAATTGTCCTTTCTTTATCACTCAGCCGTTCAACGATACAATATTATTGATAAGGTCTAAAGTCATGTAAGAAATCATGTGTATGTTGCCAACAAGTTATGACATAATAACCTACTGTTGACAAGAATTTGGTTGTTAGGGGGTTTTTAGGGCATTCACACGCCATAATAACCTACTCTTGGCATATTATATATAATACTCCGTCCAAATATAACTTCCAAAGAAAACAAAATCCCTCTTCCGACACTTCCCCGCATTCATTGAGACATTGTAGCACACACATCTCTCTCTCTCTCTCTCTCTCTCTCTCTCTCTCTCTCTCTCTCTCTCACACACACACACACACACACTGTCTTTCTCGCTCTCTCTCCCTCTCTCTCTCTCTCCTCCTGAGATAGATCTCCTCTAAATATTCACTACGCCACCATACTATCTCTATCAACTTATGATGTGGGAGCATCTGGGCCGCCCGTACGTTTCATCACAACGGTGAACTGACGACGTGATCCGATTTGGCAAGGAATTAATAAGTTAATAATTTCACGGTTAATAAATGCTAAAATTAATATTTTTGGAATAAAATCTTAATTTCGGAATAAAATACTACTTTTATTCCGATCTTATTATTTTAATCCAAAAATCTTTTATTTTTGAATTTATTAATTATGGTATTTAATTGTGAGATTTCATGTAAGATTTGATGGTATTTCGGGCAAGATTTGAAAGATTGAATGGTGTTTAATTATGGGATTTCATACAAGATTTGATGGTATTTCGGGCAAAATTATGAAGGTTGGATGGTGTTTAATTATGGGATTTAATGCAAGATTTGATGGTATTTCGGACAAGATTTGGAAGATTGGATAATATTTAATTATGAGATTTCGGGCAAGATTTGATTTTGACTCAAATCTTCTAAAATTATGGGTTATTATGGTAAGATTTGATTTGAGTCAAATATATCATTATGGGGTTGTTATTGTTTTCCTTTTTTTGAATTTGGTTATAAGCCAATTTAAAGGTCCAAATATGATGAATAAAATTATTGAATGATGATGAAAAAAATGGCAATCTTTTGCTTTTGATTAATGAGAGAGGTTTCGTACTGCGTTTCTGAGGGAGGATCGAAGAGTGAGAGGTTTGCCGGCGTGAGGTCGGAGTATCGTCGGTGCGAGGCCGACAACCCCCTTCGTCCTTCCATCCCCTCCCCTATGTTGTCGCCACGATTGTGCTGCACCAACTTATTCTTAATTTATGAAACATTTAAGCGTCCGCATAAATAATCATGTACGGCTTTGCTCTTCCTTATTCCCCAACAAACCCACCTAAGTATTCTCTTTTCGGCAGTACTCATGTAATTGTCCTTTCTTTATCACTCAGTCGTTCAATGATACAACATTATTGATAAGGCCAAAAGTCATGTAAAAAATCATGTGTATGTTGCCAACAAGTTATGACAGAATCAATGTTCTAAAAAGCACTAGGCGCTAGTCGGGCGGTGGGGGAGATTCTAGTGCCTAGGCGTTTTTGCTTTTTTTAATTATTTTGATATTATATATAATATATACATTTTTTAACTTACTATAAATTCAAGATTATCCCAAATATAATTTTAAAGAACATGTATCATTTACATAACCATAAATTCAAGATTAACAAGAACAAAAGCAAGCATGATATTATCTCAGATAATATCATAATATCCATAATTTTAGTACATTCCAAATCATAAATTTATGATTAGCAATAATAAAATAGCATCTATACACGTTCTAGTGCCTAGGCCCACCTAGACGGTCGCTTAGCCCCGCCTAGGCAGCCGTCTAGCCCCGCTTAGAGGCCTAGGTAGCTTTTCTACACCGCCTAGGACTAGGCTAGGTGGTGGGGGGCCTTCTAGCCGCCTAGGCGGCCGCCTGGGCCACTTTTTAGACCAATGGACAAAATAACCTACTTTTGGCAAGAATTTGGTCGTTAGGGGGGTTTTTAGGGCATTCACACGACATAAGAACAACGCGATAGCTAAGAATCGTCCTAATTAAGTTTTATATTTAAGGATTTCGTTTGACACGGTCAGGTCCAAGATGGGTCAATCCGATTTGATTCAGTTTTATTATTCAACAACTAAATCTACAGTTACACCATGAAGCGAGCACTTTAAGCAGCTTTGTCCTATGATCTTATTCACGAAGTGCATTTCTATTCAAGTGAAGGATACCTTTGAAGGATCAACCAATCAAGATTAACCAAATTCATCCTGATTTTAAGCAGAAAAAATAAATAAAATGCATTAAAAAATTAGATAAACCAAAACATTTTTATTTTTTTAGATGATAGTGATCAAAATGGAAAACAAGCATTACTGCACCTTTAGATCCCGAAACATCTTGGTGATACCTGGAGGAATAAATAACTTTGACCGATGCGCTTCCGTCAAAACTTTTGCTCGAACCTCCTTATCCTCCGAGAGCGACAATCCCTCTTGAATCATGAGATGACCTTCACTAGTTTATCTAATACATGATGAATTTCTTGAAAAAGAGTGAAGTTGTGGTATTTTTTTCAATCAAAATTGGTAGGTATTATTCCGGTGGCTCCAGGATGGACCAGAGAAATGAAAGTCAATCTATTGTGAGCATCGTTCCGATCACCACTCTTTAATTGAATTAAATAGGTTAGAATTTTATTTTTCAGAAAATATTTCAAATTAAAGCCATAGAATTACAAATTAGGTTTCATATTACTTATAAGAATCGGCAATACATGAAACTAACAATTGTTGATCCTTACAAAAATATTTTGGCCATTTCGTAGAAAATTTGTGATATTTGATTCCATGATTTAGGATCCATAGGGGTTGTTAGTTCCGAGCTATGAAGCACAGACACGGGTACGGCGACACGACACGGACACGGCGACAAGACATTTCTTCAAAAATGAAGGACACAACACGGCTAGGACACGGCAATTAATATTTATTATTTTATATAAATAATATATAATACATAAATACTACATAGAGATGCTTAATTTCGAAGAATAATTCATAAAACATGCTCCAACTAGATGGGAAATTACTTTATGGTTATGTTTAAGAAATTTCAATGGTAGCACAATACCCAATTTGACAACTACTAAATTTTTTCTTTTGGTAATTTCAACGATTCAGTCTAATCAAAATTGAATTGAAGAGGGAAAAACGAAGTTTATTTACTATGGGGTCGGGTTTGGCACTATGGGATACTCACTAGAGGAAATAGGGGTAATGACAACTATCCAATAAAGTTCACAAAATCCACAAAGTTCTAGAATTATTGCTAAAAGATTATCTTAATATTTGTAAGAAAAACCCTATTAATTATATCCTATGATGTTATAACCTTAGAGGATATAAGTTAAAGCCAAATCTTAATCACAATCGTCCATTACACCAAGCCCCAAACAAATCATCCAACTCATCCTTGATCCCATGCAAACAATGTCACTGCCGTGTCCTGGCCGTGTCCCAGCCGTGTCCGGCAGTGTCCTGGACAAAAAAAAACCAAGACACTTCGGAGCCGTGTCCGACACGTGTCCGGGCCGTGTCCGTGTCCGACACGTGTCCGACACGGACACGGGGCCCTCTATGAAGTGTCCGTGTTTCATAGGTTCCGAGTATCACATGCGAAAAAGGACAATGCGAAGTGTAAGAATTTGCAAGTTTCACGAGAAAGTGTGGCACCTACATAGAGGACAAGAGAATGGAGAAAAGATAAATCGACGAGAAAGGTGGCAAACTGGCAATAGATATGCAGAGATGGTTTATAAACCTGTGTAATTATGATATACCAATGGGAGCTATGGATGACCCATGTTTTCATGTCACTACAGGCTACAGCTAAAAGCTTGATGCAACCAAATATGCGGACAAACTACTATCTCTGGAACTAGAAGACATGGAGATGTGTATAGAGTTTAAAGAGGATGATTAGTGATTCTAGTGTAGTTTAATTACCTTTATAAACTTCTAACCATGATGTATATAAGTAGCAAACTTAATGCAAATCGATGCTTGAAAAACATGAGAATAGATTCAACATTAATAGCTCAAAAACTTAACAGTATAAGGAAATATTCAATATTTCAACATGTACCTCAAAACACATTTCTTCAACCACTATATCATGTAAGTTAGATGATTCTATTTGAAATTATCACTGCTCCTTGATAACAAACTTAAAACTACAATTTACATGCATAGTTGGCCATAAGAGACTATACTAACACGAAAATGGATGTCTACCAGCAGAATTTGACTAGGCTATAATTCCAAGCATTACAAAACAACTGTAGATAGAAAAGAGCAGCAAATTAGTATAGTCAACCCAAAAGCATTCTACATGCCTATCCACCAAGATGCCATTGTTTTATGATCTTTATTCACCAATTATTCCTACATTAAGCCATGAAGTCAAAGAAAGCTGACATCAAGTGTGAAAATTATTCATCAATTATTCCAGCATTAAGCCATAAAGGCAAAGAAAGCTGATATCAAGAGTGAAAAAACCATTAATTGTTTTATCAATATAGGCATAAAGATAGTCTTCACATTCTGCACCTACATGCACAAGTAAGCATATAACTTGACACCCAACAAAGGGCTGTTTACCATTTTCTATAGCTAGTATAAGAACATGTAGCGGGTAAAGATACTCAAATCATGAATAAACTCAAAATACAAATGGAAATCAAACGAACCAGTAACAAAGAAGTTCGCAGATTAAAATACAAGTCTAGCTGAATAATACAAGTCTTTTAGGCCTACCCGAAATACTGATTTAAAACCAATGCCTTTATGTCCAATATACCCTGCACTTGATCCTTTTTTTGTTGAATTGCCAATATCACAAAGTGCTCTGATATTCTGAGCAGAGAATCCTTGTTCATTGTTTAAAACAACAATGCCAGAATCTTGAAGAATGAACACTAGCGTCGGATCGACAATTTCAGGGTAGATATTATCATCTGCATTTTGTACCTAAGGTGCAATGGAAGAACAGGCGAAGAAATATATATATATCAAAACAAAATATGGAAAATTAACTGATTTTTCAGCAGTAAACAGGAGTCTGTGTGAATAATTTCAAAGGTGTTAAGAATAAAAGGTTCACTTGCACTGAACACATCACCTGAAAAGAAGAAAATACAGAATACAACCATTTGAAAGCTAATAATGCACGTTAGAATGGAAAAGTAATAATATTCTATACATAACAACATCCAAGTATTGTGCCAAAGTCCATGCTAAAAACCTCTTTTTTATCATTTCAAAATTTCAGGTTTTTACCATTCTTGAAATTTTGAAATTTTGAAATTTCGACCAAAATGTTGTAAAAATTTTGAAATGATAAAAAAGAGGTTTTTACCAGTCTTGAAATTTCAAAATTTTGTATACAGTGGCGGGCAAGTTTCATGGGCATTGCCCGAGCCTCAAATAGTATACAAAATTGGATATTGCCCATGATAATAAGCTTTAATAGAGTAACAAGATTTACATATAGAAGTTACAAGGGGTCCAGATGGTTGGCTCAAGTCTCTGTTCAGTACAAGGGTAAAAGAGACTAACAAATAAAAAATGACTAAGGAAAAAGAGGGAGCAATTATTTTCATTCATTATACAACCTGATCTGATCTATTAGTTATGCATTGTAATAGAAGATTGCAATCAGTTTTTCGTGTTTTCTTACCTTATTTCAGTTATTGAGACATTATTTCATCGCTTATTAGTTGCTTTTGATGCCTAAATCGAGGTAGGGGGGTGTTCACGATCACATTTGGATGGCTTTTGGGATCAATCCGAGCCAATCCAAGTGTGTTTTGATCAAGGTTTCAACTTTAAAATACGGGTATCGGTATCGGCTAGCTATGTACCGATATGTACCAGTGATACGACTTGGTATCAACCGGCACAGAACGATATCGGCACTTTTCTTTCTTTTTTTTGCAAAATTTGTAAAAACTTTGGAAAAAAATAAATAATAATAAAATAAAAATAATATTAAATATATACAAGTCAAATGTATGTTTTAGTAACCCTACTGTAAATCTTCTCTCCAAAGATCACATGGTGGGCTGCATCGATAGCTCTAGGATCCAGCCCAATATGAACAAGATCGACGGTCTCAACCATGTGCAATCCTCACTAGTCATCTCCCAAAACACTCTCAACTCCTCAGCCTCGAGCCGAAACTAGCCAAGAAAAAGTATTACAAGTGTGATGAGTCAATGACTCGTCACACTTGTAGCACTTCCACTTGGCTGGTTTTAGCAGATGACTTGCAAGCTTGCAGCAAGCATAGACAACACAAACCCACTCCCAAACACCACGTGTTGCCTTGTCAGTAATGGAGAATGCGAATGTATTGGGGGGTATATATTATATAGCCTCTAAAAACCCTCAACAATCAATTCATCTCCTACTGGACTGTATGTTAGCAGCTGTACATGCGCTCCTAACATGTGCAGTTGCTAGTGGGTGGGAAGGAAAGACCAAAAAATCCTTAAAAAATTTCATGTCCAACCAATACGACTAGGCCGTAGCAACCAATACTGGCCTGACTCGACCGATGGTCCGATACGGACAGGTATCGGCCGAAACAAATTGAGAATTGGTCTCAGGGTGGACTCAGACTCGGCTTGGGCCAAACCCGATACGTATCGACAGAGTTTTAAAATCATGGTTTTGATGAGTTAACATGAAAAATAGGCTAGTACGCAGCATGCAAGGTTCAAAATCTAGAGAAATTTTGCGAAATATCACGATATATCTCGGTTTTCTCATACCTCGGCACGAAATTCCTATTGCGATATCGAATGAAATAGAAATCACGATAATATCGCGATATTTCGCACGATATATTTGTCGGCATGAAATATCACGATATTTCGTGGAAATTTCAAGATATTTCGGGATTTTGGCACCAAAATGTTAGGACTGACTGGTTATAAAAGGGGGCTGGGGGTTTCGTTCTCAGCAGCTTATTTCTCCATTTACTTTAAGTTATTATATGTAAATAAGCAAATTACCCGCCCCCCCCCCCCTATTTGATTTCAATAAAAATATCAAAAAAATCAAAAACCAAGTGAATCAAAAAGTATACTTTCAGTTTTAGTAGGAGAAAACAGTTTTTTTGGTTTTTCATAAAATTTGTATGCTGATAAAAGTGGTTAAATCAACTCATTTTTAACTCAAAAAATTCCACAAGATGTAGAACTACAAGTACATCTAGAAAACCATGGTCCGTCAAAGAAAATTTTGAATGTATAAAAAAATTTCCTTATAAAAACTCTTTTTTTCAGACTTAGTAAAAAAAACAGTGTTTTGCATGTCAGCATTATTTTTGCACTATTTCAAACTTGCACAACCTTTTTGTTTTAAGTCCGTTTTCAAAATCGTTTGAAGCATTATTTTAACAATCAACTAATCTTTATTTTGGAAACATTTTTATCCACAAAAAAGATTAAAAACCATTTTAAAAACATAGATCAAAACGGGACCAAACAAGCCTGCACAAGACTCACAGACTCAAATGCAGAATACATGCTTTGTGAAGCTCTACACTCGTAGATAGGGTATAAATATTATCTGAATGTTTATATACTTGGTTTATGACTATGCGGAGATTCATTGAAAAATTCCATTAAAAAATCAATATTTCCACAATTTCTATAAAATCACAATATTTCCACACTGTCGAAATATTTCCATATCCAGAGGGTCGAAATATTGACCGAAATTAAAATTTCGAACCTTGGCAGCATGTATGCAAACCGACGGTCAATATTAGAACTCAATCAGACAGCATACGGGCAATAACTTAAGTAAATCGCTAATGTGGGTTGAATGAGCTTAAAATAATACCCAATGGGCTTTTAAGATAAGCCCAATAGGGCTTCTAAAGAGGGATGTCACTCCCCTTGCTTCACCCTAACTGTACGGTCGCACGAATTAGTTGTGCCTCTTTCACATACCGCGTGAAGCCCCTTCCCTTGCACGTCCTTTCACACAGCACCATCTCTCTCTTTCTTTCTTTTTCTCTCTTTCCTTATTTGATATCATATCTCAGCAGTAGATTGGTTCCCTTTTTTATCACCATCATCCATCTTGAAACCCTAATTCAATAAAGGGGCTGAAAGAAAAAAAGGGAAAGAACTTTGTTGAATTTAATCGTGAGAGCTTTTGGGAGAGACTCGTGTCCCCAACCCGATCCTCGACTACACCTCGAGAAGCATCGATGTCCGCCCCTAGGAGTGGTACCGGCTAGCAAACCGAAGATTTTGATCATCTCTGATCGACCGGCCTTGCTCCGCGAAGGACTAACTTGTGTCACCTTGCAACCAGTAGCGGTTTGAGTATCTTCGCCTCCATCTCTTCTTCATCTTTTGGCCATTTATCCTCTTTTTAATAAAAATATGCACTATATCTTTTGAATTTCAGCCATCCTACTAGTGCAGAAATTTTCCTTTTTGCCCTCTTTTATTATTTTATATTCCTAATCGTCCCTAAAACATCGTAGTCTAGTCAAAGATTGTCGGAAGCCCATATGTATGCTTCATTGCCTTTATTATCCACATGGTATACTTGCTGATTTCTGATTCTATTGTACTGTAATTTCCATTTTACTTGTCAAACATTGGATCTTCAAACTGTACGTCTTCTTTTGGATCATGTTCAACCACTGAGTACCTTTTTGATAATTGATACAATTCTGGTTAAAAATTTGTTGAGATAATCATACCACAATGGCTATGCATGCCAGTCGCCCAACATCTGTTGTAGCTTAGCAATAATTGTATGCCAGTCTTCTTTAAGATGAAAGAACAAACTTGAAAGGTATCAATTTGGTGTAGCAAGATCTCCACTTCGAAGATTCAACGGATTGAGATGGGTTTCCATATGAATCCATGGAAATTTGGGCTCGAAATCAATAAACAGGAAAAAGGGACTAACAACCAAAAGAAGACTAAGAAATAGAGAAATTGCATTTCATTCATCATTGCAACATAATGCACCATGCCCATTTCCTTTTATAGACTAGGATGCTTGCTTGATAAATAAGAAAACTCAGAGTGTTCCTTAAAGACACCTACATATATTTAGTCCCTAAGTTGTTTTATTTATGTTTTTGCCTGCAAAATGTATCTTAAAGGGCTATAGTTTAGAGAGAAAGGAGAAGCCAGATTCATCCATACATGTACGCTCAGATGAGAAAGAGGCACAGTGCCTCTATTTTTTTTGCATATAGTTTAGAGAGAGAAACCAGAATCATCCATACATGTACGCTCAGATAAGAAAGAGGCACAGCGCCTCTATTTTTTTACAACACTTGGGGCCGAATACGAACTCAGAAATTTCCTACAAAGTAAGAAACGGCTTTTAACAAATCTCACCACAACAAACAGAGTTACATCTTTGTCCTAATATTTAGTATCTACCTAACTTCCCTTTTTTCCTCTCACTCATATGAACAAATCATGAGAGCAGTTTTCCTTTCCCAAATAATCCACACGTAGAATCATCTCACAATTTGACAATTTTGAAAGTTCTTAATTCAACCATATTCTAATATGCTCGTCTTTAATATTTAGAGAACTAGTTATGGCTCAGGTCAAAGAATCTAAACCAATAGTTAAGCATGCAACAACACTTCTAATCGATTTACTTGCAGGCCTTCATACATGAACATGAGAGCATACAAAAAGAATCAAGAACAAGCAAGTTCCAAACACAAATTTTATATCAATAGCCAAGGCTGAAATTTAAGAGGAATACTCACAATGAAAACACCATAGAAAGTAACCAAACAAAGTCAAACACCAATCAGAGGATCTCACCGAGGTTATGGATTAAGAGAAGCGGTTTCGGGGACTAAACAGATAGGAAAACCTGAAAATCTATGTGCAGGAATTTTAGGACAGCAATCTATAATCAAGGGAATTGATCTCAATGAAAGTCGTAAATCAAGGGAATTATGGATCAAAGGGAGATATTGCCTTGGGGAACAATGATTGATGCTTATGTGCCTCAAAATATGCACGGATGTCACTGAAATCCACACCGAAGTTGCCCGGAAGTTGGATGAAGTAGCGGTGGGGAAGATGATGGCTGAGAAGATCGAGGGAAGAAGCTCTTATGAAGATCCGAAAGATGAAGATGCGTCCTAGTGCAGACATTCTGCACTAGCACGAGAGGAAGTGGTGGCGATGATGATCTAAAGCCGCGGTTAGAAGAAAAGATGATGAAGCAAGTTGAAGGTGGAGTAATAGGGGTTTCCGAGAGATAAATCTCTCCCCAACTAGGGTTTCCTTTTCATATAATCTACCCCCTTCTAGGGTTTCATAGGATGTCTTTTACAAGAGAAGAGAAGAATAAAGAAGGTAAGAAAAAAAAAAGAACGTGAAAGAGGGGAAGAGGAGTCGCGACCAAGAGAGAGGACATGCGGATGAGGCTTCCATACGGCCTGCACGGCGTCCCAAGTGGGAGGCGGCTAGGGTTAGATGAAGTCTTCGTTTGGGAGAAGCGATCTTGGCCCTTGAGTGTGACTTATGTTAATAACGATCTCGGTCCATTGACTCCATTATGACTTAAGGACAATCTAATGGTGTTTGTTTATTTCATTAATGAACCGACTAGAGACAGTTAGACTGCCCAACTAAAAACATGATGTGAACAACTCTCGCACCTAGGCTTAACCTATAATCAAAATGTTTATAACTTTTTATCCATCCATCCAATCGACACGAAACAAAAACTGAAAATGTTCAGAACTGAAAATATAACATAATAAGGTAATAACATTTCTGATCCGTTGCATCAATTTCCGTGTATGACTGGAAACAGCGATCAGCTTTCTTTGTGCTTCATGTAGACCGAGGTCATCTACATCAGCTGTACTGCTCGTAAAAGACAAATAACTATCTTGATGCTGGAAATAAAAGACTCAAATAAGAAAATATGGACTCAATCTTCACCCTAGACTCGATGTAACACTGATATAAAACTAGACCAAACTCTATTCCTCCTGGTTACATCATGTAGCCAATAAATGGTGCATTTCAGCATTGATAAGATTTAAGGGAATTCTGGAAAAGAATGAGACTATAAAATATATTATAGTCTAAAAAAGTCGTAGATTGATCAAGATGAAATAATGCATGAAAGTACTATCCAGCTGTACTACATCATGTTCTATAAGTGGGTTTGAATAAGTCAGTCAACAATTGAATATTCACTAAAGAAAGATTTCTTAAGTTATTAAATGGAAGGAAATCAGAATACTAATGCCATAGGCATGGAAAATAATTCTGAACAAATTTCCATCTTGAACTGACAAATGGGGTAACTATAGGGACGTTGGTCAAGAATACCTCTGGAATCTAGTCAGGGTAGTACACAATGAAACTACTGATGTCCTAGATTAAATTGCCACTATAATTGTGAGGACAAATTTTACATCATTCAAGGAAATGAAATGCATAATCGATACTTACAAGCTCAAGAAGAAGATGTGAATCTTGTGAATATAGTTCTTGTGAAAGACAATGCAGTGCCCTTCCTAGACGATCATGCTGCTTCCTTAGCAAGAAACTCTCAGCAGAATTCAGATTTGGGTCCAGACCAAATTCTTCACGTCGAATAGATTCAACAATATGGATTGCATCTTGAACTTCCCTATTGTATAACCTCCCAGAATTACTGCTAGTTGCTTCATAAGAAACTGCATTTCTGCAAACATGCTTGCAGAGACCATTTTCCACAGTATCACCGTTTTTCCTTTTGTCAACTCCATCAAATGTATGATGGTTCCCATCTGTAAGAGAAGCAACAGCAGTGACCCTTTCCAGCATCATCTGATTGTTAGAGACAGATCTCTCAGAATGAGGATTTTTGTTCGGGGTTTTAGAAAACACAAACAAGTCAGCAGAAGCTGTTGAACTAAACTTATGATAATCTTCAATCCATTCTGTTATTCCAAGTGATAATCCAATATCATGAAGAATTAGACGTTGAGCAGTTTGGCTACATTCATGCAGTATGACCAAAGGAGCATCTTTAGTAAAGGACCTAAGTCCTGAAACTAATATCTCTGCTGCAAAACTCCGGAATTCCGAAGGTAGATGGCCAAGGCATTCAAGTATGAACCTTGACACGACAGTAACTGCTTTATTGATTCTTGATAAGCTTTCACATATTATCCTCCCATGACTAGTACCTTCATCTGACAGAGGATTAGCAGTAAAGCTCTTATCATGAATAACTTGTCCTTGTGATGGATTTTTTTGCAACAAATTCTCCCTGCTGGTGTTCACTTCTACTGAATCGATAGAATTCCTTATGATGACGTCAATTGCATGCTTCGCATGGCTCTTTAACAGGGACATAGGAGCACCGCTTGTTCCTCCGTTCAACGACAATAAAGATAACAATTTCACAGCTGCTTGGAATGAAGAACATTGAATCAAAGCTTCCAAAAAGTCATCGACCGTAGCTGAATGGTCAACCCTGATTAACTTACCATGAACTGTTGCAATACATAATAATTCTTTGACATGAAATTCATTCAACAACCACTGCAAGAGAGGACCAAGTGAGGGAGCATATATAAGATCCCAGTGTGACCAAGACAGTAGGTCCGACAACATAGGTGCCTTAAGTAAGCACTCAATGGCATCTTTAGAAGAAACGGTAAAAGAACAAAAAAGTGGGTCTGGCTTGGGAATCATTCCTGCAGCTTCCAATGACGATTTCTCACTGTATACCAAAGGATTCCCAGTCCACTGCTTCCCCAACAATGTTGTGGAGAATAGAACACAGTTCGAAATACCATCACAATCTTTTTGCCTCTTAATAAGATCAACAATGCATTTCTCAGCCTCATTTCCAACTATATGAAAGGAGAATGTAGGGAATTGTTTCTTGAGAAGCATAGAAATATCATCTTTGGTTATAACATCATTGGCCTTCGAGTTGGCCTCAACTTGAAATAGGAAAACTCTTAACTGTTGCTCAAGCATGGAAGCCTCCAAGCACGATCGCTCACAAAATTCCCCAAAGAGAAATTTACGCAGATTGTAAGGTAGGAGAGAACCATGTTTCTCTAAAAACTCGAAGAAATTTCCATAGCCAAGAGAACTGAATTCCTTGACAGAAAATTGAGCCATCAACCATGTCTCACAATTGCGGAACTTTTTCAAGTTTGCACATTGCTCTCCTGAAAACGAATCCTTTTCACTAGGCATAAGTTGGTCAAACTCGAAATATTTAGCTGCATGCTTGATGATATCATCAACAGAGACACCTGCAAGACATATACAAAAATTGGGAGATCGACAAAGGCTGCAGGGTAACTTGAGAAAGGCATAAATGGTGTTATATTATAAAAACCTTATAAGCAGTGAATTACACGACGAGGAGAAAAAAATTGCACCACTTGGAAATAGGGGTGCAATGCAACTTGGGTCGGGTGGGTTAAAACCGAGAACCGACCCAACCCGACCTAAATGGGTCAAGTTGGATCGGGTATTTTGACTAAATGGGTTGGTTCGGTTCTATATTTTGTGGACCTGACTAAATACGGGTCAGTTCCGGGTTAGGGCATGGCTAGACCCGACCCAACCCGAGAACCGAACTTGTATATATATTAGGCCACATATATACGTCACGAGTTTGGTTTTTGGGCTACATCACACTAGCACCCAAATAAACGTTAGTTGTTTGCTAATGTTGAACCAACTACCAAGAGAACTCAACAGGTAGCTAAAGCCTGAAGTCCCTCGTGTACATACAGCTTGTTTGTAAATAGCCAATGACCTAATTTTTTTAGACCAACTACCAACTCGAGAACCGACTTGAACCAACCCGACCTTAGTGTGGGTTGGGTTGGTTCAGGTCTATGCCCAAGTCGGGTAGTTCGTGTTTCAATATGGTAAAACCGAACTAGTTTGGTTCAGTTCTGGGTTGGCACAAACTCGAACCAACCCGACCCGAGTTGCACCCCTACTTGGAAATAACGTTGACGGTCTAGATGTGCATAACTCTGAGAGAACCGTCTGAAAAGGACGCTCATAACCAAACAGATAAAAACAATGACAAGATCCTACTTACTACCATAGTTTAATTTTAACCACACAAAATGTTAAATGTACATATGAACTCTGTTACCAAAAACTTTGATGTTTTGAATAAGTCTCGATTAAAACACGACTTATTCAGAAAACGTTTGCTACGAGACTCTTTCCTGATTTTTCGAAAAAGTAAGGCTTTTCACGTTCTAACCCCGATTTACGCGTTTTAATCCCGATTGATTGTGCTTTAAACTTTTAATCTCGTCATGTATTGCTCAAAAAACCTATTCTAACATCTATATATAAATATGTTCAAAAATTCTACCGTTTGTTTCCGGACTCTTTCCCGACCTTTCGGACTTTCCCTTGATTTTTATGACTTTTTCCCTAGCCGATTTTTTCCCAACTTCCGACTTGGTAACTATGCAAATGAATCATCACCTCCTCATACTACAAAATACAATGATGGAGGCAAATGAAAATGATTAATCATAAAGTACCTTCAAAGCATATAGTAGTTTTTTTTCTTCAAAAAAATGCCAAAAAAGAATTATTGTGTGGATAAGGTCAAGAGACAAATAAAAAAAGGCTCACCGTTCGCGAGTTCATCATTGCGCTCGTTAGTATTTGATACTTCTTTAACAGACGGCGCTATTTCTATCAACTCAACAGAGGGAGCATATCCAGAGCTCTTAAATTCATGTTCACCGAAAGCTTGGAAGGTATCATACAGGCTATCCAACATCCCACATTTAATTGAATTTACCTGCAATATTCATATAACAATTTACAGTTACCTCTCTGCAAGTTCATAGATCGTTGCAACCTATCAAAAGCTTAGGTATATGAACAAATATAGTTAAGCGTTCTTAATATAGCTACGTATTTCATAAAAAGTAAACTCAAATAAACAAAAACATGAATTGATGGTCCCGGAAAAATATCACTTGCTCGACGGCCACGTGGCAGTAGCAGGGGAAGGAACACAACTAGACAGCAGAAGTCCCCAGGAAGGTCGCCCTTGACTTTAGGCGCACCCAGGGCGACCTCGGGTGATCAAAGCAGAAACCACCCCTCAAAAGGAGCTCGAGACTCGAGGTCAACCCCGATTTTGGGCAAGTAGCCTTGTGACCAGGACAGGTCTTAGAGTTTAAAGAACATTTCCAGGCAGCCCGAGCCAGTGCCCACGGCTCGCCCGAGGCTTACCCCGACCGCATATGATCAGCTTGCATGTGGAAGTGGTCATCCGAGGCTGGTGCTCACAGCCCGCCCGGAGCTTACCCTGACCGCATGCGATCAGCTCGCATGAGGAAGAGGTCGCCCGCAGCTGGTGCTCACAGCCTGCCCGGAGCAGCATCTTCCTCGAGGCCTCATTCAGAAGGTACTATGAGTCAAAGCTCTCTACGCGGAAGAGGCCGCCCGAGACTGGTGCTCACAGTCCGCCCGGAGCTGACCCTGACCGCATGCGAGCTGATCGCATGCGAAAGTGGTCGCATGCGGCTGGTGCTCACAACCCGCCCGAAACAGCATCTTCCTCGAGGCCTCATTCATGAGGTACTGTGAGTCAAAGCTCATTACACAACTCGCCAGTTGGGAAGAATACCCTAGTCGCCGCTAGTATCCAACAGCTGGTCAGGGAGCTCGCTCTGTCCACACCCGATTAGCTCGCCCGCGAGAGAGATCGCTCCTAGCAGAATTCAAACACTTCGAAAGGCTCAACACCCACAGCTCGCTCAGGAGCTCGCCCAATCATGCAACAGTCGAAGAGTTCGCCTATTGACAATAGGAAGAAGTAGGCGAAGCAACTGGATGGAGGAGAGGTTCTGAAGGCACCCCCCATGATCAGGAGCTCGCCCGATCATGCAACGGCCAAAGAGTCCGCCTGTTGATAGTAGGAGAGGTTCTGAAGGTCCCCCACCCCCCCCCCCGACTAGGAAATATAGCCCTCTTTCCCACAGAGGTCGCCCACAGTAAGGCGGTATCGAGCCGGCAGGTGTCACCACCCCCGTGGAACTACGTGGACGACTGCGGGACGCGAAAGCCGACCAAAGTCGGTCTAGGACCTCCCAAACTGGAGCCTTCCAGAAACTCCACCTGACAAAGACAAGACCGGTGAGTCCCCCCTCGCCACCGCCTGACAGGTTAAACGGCAAAGGCCATTAAAGACCCATGTGGGCTAACACATGGGGGCGTAGAAGGTGCAGGAAGAAGCCTCCACGTGTCAAACTCTGGTGGTCTGCAGAAAGTCTATAAAGGTACAACCCCCAGCTCCAAAGTACAGGTTCGAAACTCAGAAACCCTAACACTTTCCGACTACTATAGCTCTCCCCTTTTCACACCTTGACAGACTTGAACGTCGGAGGGTCTGCGCTCCTAAGGGAGCCAACCATTCTCACGTTTCCTTTGTCTTGCAGGATGAGCGCAAGAGCCAGCGAAAATTATCCCCCAACATGAATCATCCTCATCATTATCATGCCGTCAATATAGAGTCGACGTAAAGGAAGACTGACAAGAATTTCCAACTAGTGGTCAACATGGGGTCAACACGCTAAGATTGGTGCATAAAACTAGGTCTGTCAATCTGGCCCTTTGGAGAGGGTACCCTGACCGGCCCAGCACTCCAAAGCCCTACAAAACCCTGTCAATCAGAGGCCTAGTTTTCATAAGTCCTCCATGATGAGGGTCGGGCTAGGGAAACCTATGGCCCGGCCTTGCCATGCCGAAATATATAATACTTATTATGGGGCTAAATAAACAACTAATTGGGACTAATCAGTCAATAGTCAGTCATTCACTGTGGTTCTGTGGGAATTGGAGTTCTCAAGTTCAGATATATTCGTACTAAAAGTATTATATAATACTCACAAGATTTATAATACTTTTAAGTTGTATTGTTGGTTTCATACCCGGATGTAGAATAATGGTTTTAAATGACTACCAAAAGTCAAAAGGCAATGATACATGAGTAGTTTAGGAAACAAAAGATTTAACCATTGCCTTAATGACCTGGTGATTAAATAAAAATGTTGATAATTCTTATCTTAATGACATTAACCTGGCCCTTGCTCGACCCTAGCCCGTCCCTAGCCCTTGAAGGGTTGGGTTAGGGCCATCACATTCCGACCCTGAAAGGCTAGGCCGGGATAGGGCTTGCCCCCTAATGCAAAGGGCTGGGCCCAGTTTGACACCAACCCTGCCCTAGCCTTTCCCTTTGACAGGCCTACTGAAAACCAAACCAATGTAATTTGTTAAGAGAGGAGCATGTGAAGATACCTAATAGGCCAGTTGACGAGTAAGTATACCTACCTTGTTGGTGACACAGTTTAACCAACCGAAACTAAGGAGCAAAAAAAGGCATATACATCGCGGCCCAAGTAATTAAAATTTTAAAAAACATGCAAATTGATAGTGTATTCCATTAGAAAATCATAAATTTAAACAAATGATGTTACAATCTTTTTTAACAAATTCTAGCAATGTTATTTTAGATCTTCCCCTCCTTCTTCGCCCCTCTACAATAATTCAAGACCTTCCCTTACATGAAGGAGGGGAGGGGGGGGGGGGGGGGTCTTAGTTGTTCATGCGCGCATCATTTTAATCTATTTTCCATATTTTGTCATGAATTGGGGCAACCCAGCACTTCCACCAGTATGTTTATTCCTCACCCTATCTCTCCTAGTTTTAAGAGGAGAAGAGAGGGGGACAGGGGAGGTTCTTCATTGTACGTACACACAATTTCATAATTTTTCATATTTTGTCCTTGATTAATGCCACCCAACACTTCCTCTAGTATGTTGATTCCTTGTCCTCTCTCTCCTAGTTTTATTGTAGATCCACCTCAACATCCCCATCTCTTACGTGCTCATCTTGTGTGTTTAAAACCTCTATTGACCAACATTCCAAACCTTACAACATTGTTGAACTTATTGTCGTATTAAAACTCACAATTTAGTCTTAAAGGGATGTCTCGATCACATAGCACCCATGAAGGTCCTCTCCACTTCATCCAATCAACTTTTATTAAATGAAATATACCTCATCAATCTCTTTATTCTTTTATCTAATGAATCTAAGGAGCTAAAAAATCACGTTGTATTTCTTAGCCACCAATTGCTAATAAAGTTTCATTGCCATTAACATTTCAATTAAAATTGCATTCTATATACTCTATTTAAGTTCTACTGATTTTAAACCATTATCTTCTAAAGCTTTCCTCCATAATTCCAACTTAGTATTCAAAAGTATCCTTGTCTCATCAATTAATACAATATCAACTGCAAATAGAATATATCATCGTAATTCTTCTCGAATATTAGCAGTAAGTTCATCATGATATTAAAGTTTGGTGGTTGTAGTAAGTGCATCAATGATAATAGTAAATAGATATAGAGATAGTGCTGACCCTACATGAAATCCTACCGTGACCTGAAACTCATTTGTCTCACCACAATTGTGTCCCACTCTAGTAATTACTCCTTCGTACTTGTCCCCCATAATTTTAAGTATAACCATGAGACACATTTCTTAAGCCCACCAAATTAACTATCGTGGCACTCTTAACATAAAATTTCTTCAAGTACATAAAAATCATGTGAAGATTTTTCTCTCTTTAAATCTTTCCATTAGTTGTTTGATCAGGAAAATAGCCTCAATTATTGACCTACCTGACATAAATCTAAATTGGTTCTTTTTCTTGTTGTTTTTTTAAGGTTTATTCCACACCCAATCACAAGTCCCAACTCCGTGGTATGACTCATAAGCTTAAATTAATGACAATAATGCAATACTTTTCTAATTAGTAACCATCCACCTTATTTTCAAGATTTCACAAACTAAACAAGCTAACCAAATTAACCCAAAATTCCCTTTGTTACTAATCCCTACTAGTGCCTTACCCTTTTGCATCCTTTTCAAGGCCGATATCACATTCATTACTCTAATTGAGTGATAATAAACATGTCAACTCCTCGATTGTGTTCTTCTGAATAGATTTTTGCAGTAGAGTTCTCATTCAATCATTGCTGAAAATATTTCTTCCTCATTTAATCTCGGCATCCTTCACCAAAAATAGAATTGCATGCACTTTTGATGCACCAAGAGCCTAGTTTGTCACACAAGTCATCAAAAGCTACAATCTTTGCCAAACTAATCTTCAAGCATCATTCTTAGCTTTTTTATACATATCCAATGCCTCAATGTCATTTTTTCTCTATCAATCCGTGAAGCAAATCTCTTTTCCTTGATTGCATTTTCAACCTCATCATTCCACTCGGTCTACTTGTAGTTTATCTGCATGCCATTTACCTATAGATTCTCCAAGGACTTCAATACAAAGCCTCTTAATACTACTATCCATTTGATCCTTATAATTTGTGTACTCATCATGATCCAATTTCCCTCCTTCAATAACTATTATTTAAATGATTTCATGGTATTTCCCCTTTAAATTCCATCACCTTATTCTTGAGCCTATCATGTTTCTTTTCTTCTCGCTCTTAACATACATGTCCATAACTATTAACCTATGCAGTCAAAGTCTCTAGTTGGCCAAGAGCCAAGACTATGACTAGTCAGGACTAATTCGGGATTAGTCGGCCAAAACTTATTCTAACACCTCCCCCCTCCCTAAACATATATGATATATGAACTAGCATAAATGTTAATAAGTATATTATATTAGTCGGTCAATAACAATGCATGCCATCACCCTTCACAGCATGGGTATAAATACAACTATACAATATGGTACGGCGGTCTACATGCTGACTAGACAAAACACATACTGACTGGACAAACGAACAAACTGACTAGAAAAAAATGCTTCGTCCCACGATCTCTCTCTATCACTCTCTTCCCTCTCTCTCTCTCTCCATCTCTCTCTCTCGTCCCCCGATCTTCTCTCTCCGTCTCTCTTCCCCACGATCTCTCTGTCTCTCTCTCTTCCCCCGATCTCTCTTTCTCTCTCTCTGTCTCTCTCTCTTCCCCACGATCTCTCTCTCTCTCCGTCTCTCTCACTTTTCCCCCAATCTCTCTCTCCTTTCGAAAACCTATGATATAACAGTGATACCAGATCACTGATATCACAAGCAGATCAAACGCTGGAGCACCCATTGAGCACCACTACAATTGATCATAGCCACACGCTTTTAGCCACCACGACAGGTGCATTGCACTAAGCCCGAACTGCACCTCAATCGTTTCTCTGATTTCTCTCTTCCCCACGATCTCTCTCTCTATCTCTCTCTCGAAAATCTATGGTATAACAGTGATGCCAGATCACTGGTACCATGAGCAGATCAAATACTAGAGCACCCATTGAGCACCACTACAATTGCATCATAGCCACACGATTTTAGCCACCACGACAGGTGCATTGCCTTTAGCCCGAACTGCACCTCAACCGTTTCTCTGATTATAAGGACGATTGCGGGGAGAGGTCGGCATCAGCGTTTGTAAATGATCCGTGATGCCACCTCAGCTAAAATCACAGTTATACCAAAGTTTCTCTCTATGTCTCTTTCTTCATCTCTTTCTCTCTCTCTCCGTATCACTCTTCGTCTCTCTCTCTCTTCCCCACGATCTCTCTCTCTCGGGGCAGGGGAGGGGGGATTGTTTCCGCCGAAGGTGCCCGCTTCGTGCCAATCGGCACATGCATGCACTAGTAAATAACAGAACACAGTTGTATTGGCTTCATGCCTATGTCAGAAGACTCAGAATTAAGAATTCATCACAATATTTGTTTGATGATGTTTAATCTGTGAACAACCCCAATTTTGATTATAGGGTTATATGGATATTAACAAATAAACAATAATTATTTGTCTATTATGTTTATATCTCAGATTCTCAGGTCCTCAACAAATGATTATAGGGAAGAGTCATAGTTGCGACTCAAGACTTCGAGGCAATGCAAAAAAATCCAAACAAAATTGATTACAGAGACTCCTTGCAAAAAAAAAATTGCTTGCAGAATGCTGCCTGGGGACTAATCCGAGTCGCTAAACGGGGACTAGTCGGGATTCCGCCTAGCTATGAAAGAATCTGAATTAGTCGTTCGGCAAAATGCCGCTAGGGACTAGTCTCCGACTAGTCCCAATTTTGATAGCATAGCTATTAACTTATGTCCTTGGTCAAAGTTTTGTATGGTAACACTTTACAATCATTGCATATTGATATGTGTTTACTTCTCAAAAGAAAATTAACTATTCGCGACACATTTGATGCAGTTGGAGGTAACCAATTCATCACACTTTTTTAAATCAATACTAGTTATTGCTAGATAATAGGCCACCATGAACTCAAGACTCAAGAGTCAAATCTTCAATTGCTTTGCTCTATCAAAGTCGTTGTTCCCCATGTAGTCAATCCCAACATTATTTTTTTGACCCTTCCATAAAATCCTACTTGTGATGCATACACACTAATTACACCTAAGAAGTCAAAGGCACGCCTACACGCACCAGGCTCCTCAAGGCTCAAGCCTAGCGCCTCGCCTAGGCAGCATCCAGGCTCCTTTAGGCGTAGGTGCCCCTAAGCGCGCACCATTGTTGTCAAGGTGTGCACCTAGGCGAGCCTAGGTGCACTAAGCGCCCGGAGACAGCTAGGCCCCAGTGCGCCTAGACGAACAGCACTAAGCGGCGGCCTAGGCGCACCTAGGCTAGGCACACGCCTAGTTTTAGGTATTGATTTTTGTTTTTTTTTTTAAGTAAAACCCAACCCGCCCCCATCTTCTTTGTTCATTTTGTTGTTGTATACTTGTTTATACTATGTGTTCATTGTGTTGCATGCATTTCATTAGAATATGATCAATTTTATGTTAGTTTTGTATTCTATTTGTTCCTTTTGTTATTTACTTGTTTATACTATGTATGTGTCATTGTGTTGCATGCATTTGACTAGAATATGCTCAATTTCATGTTAGTAAGGTGTTATATTGCTGCTTATTACATATATATATATATATATATATATATATATATATATATATATATATATATATATATATATATGTGCAAGTATAAACTATACATATATACCCATGCCTGGAGGATGCCTATGCACATAAGGTCATGCCTAGCCTTGCCTTGACGCCTTGACAACTATGGCACGCACCTAGCTACACCATGCCCTTGTTTAAAACTTTGACTTTTTCTGTCCCCACTTCTTCCCTAAAGCCCTAAGAGCCCCCTAGACATCCCAACTTGCTTTCTAACCCAAAAGACCCCCCAAAACCCTAGATTTAATAAAAATCTAAGTTTATCCCCAAACATAGATATGTTCAAATCTCTCCAATATGGGTCCATCTCCAAACACAATCGGAGTGCTTTTAACAATGTGATTGTAAAGCTCAAAATATAATTTACCCTCGACAATGCTAGACTTACTTTAAGTTCCTACCATATAATTTCTAATTTTGTAAAGTTCCTAACCAAGATATCTCAAATCTTTAGACTCTTATCAGTTTTTTATTTGTGATTTCATTTGATGTTAAGCTTATGCTATTTGGGGATATTTGTACTCTTTATTTGTTATTATATCGTGGTTTTTATCTTTGTCTTCCTATATACCTTGTAAAGTTCCTATGTCGGTATCTTCTCCCAGTTATGGTTAATGGAGGTGGGATCCAAATGCAATTTTTGAAGGCAAATTTCCGGAGGATGAGCAAGTCGCTTGTGCCGACGCGACAGAGTTTGCGGGGTCGGCAACATGCACGGTCTCATCGTTGTTGTCGCTTTACCGTGTTGAATCCAAATAAGAGAGAGACAGAGAGCAGCCTCCCACCCGTCTCCAGAGCAAAGTATGATTGTTCAACAACAAAGTATCAATTACAAAACAATAAACATCATTGAATTATTGAAACATACAACAATGTGGCAATTTTTGGTAATGTATACAATATACTTATAAAAAACGAGCTGCAAAAGCACAATAAAATGAAGTTTCAACATAAGAATGCAATGCATATCGGAAAGTCACTGAAATTTGTTGGTTAAAGGACAGCAATGCTCAATCGGGGAGGGGTCGTCTGCCCGTTCGCCTCTCACCTCTAGAAGGTCCCAGCTCCTCTTAAGTGCAGGATCTTTATGTGGCTTGCCTGGAAGGATAGGATTCTCACGAAAATACAGCTTCATAAGCGCCATCACCCAGGCGTCCAGGACAAATCCTGTATTTTTTGTGGCGGGGGTAGGGAATCAGTTGATCACTTACTGCTTCATTGTCCCTACTTGAAGTCAATCTGGTGAAATTTGCATTGCAAACTTAATCTTTCGGGCCACCCTGGTTCTCTACGCTCTCTTTGGACGATGTGGAGGCAAAAGTGGATCAGGAAAAGTCTACGTCCGGCTTGGGACCTGCTAGTGATTGGAGTATGTTGGGGTATCTGGATGGAGAGGAATGTCAGAACCTTCCGACACAAGGTGAAGTCGTGGGAAGGCACTTGGGGTGCTTCTCTGGAGTTGATTAAAAGTTGGTCCGCGGGGTTCTCCCCCGGACCGGGTGGAAATATTGCTCATGTGATTGACTCTCTTCTCTAACACTTGTCTTGTACTACTTTTATCTTAATAATATAGCTTGGGGTATGGCTTAACCCCATCCTCTCCACCTTGGAGAGGAATTTCCTCAATCTGATAATCACACGATGGCTTTCTAGACGCAAAGGCAGCCATGCTTTAAGACTAATAATCAAATTCAGTAAAACATTTTGGTTGTTGAGTTGTTCAGTCAAAGGTGTAGTGACTTACGAATTGACTGGTATGAATCGTCAGTAAATGGGAGAAATATCAAACAAAATGGAAAGCAATCACAAAAATGGATAGCACAAAAAAATATAAACAAATGTAAAGCAAAAGATGATAATAATAATGAAACAAATCACATTTGTTGTATACTCGTACATAATATATGGAAAGCTTGACTCAATGCTATTCTTATTTTCCATTTATTATATATGTGTACATAATATATGGAAAGCTACTCGATGCAATTCTCATTTTCTTTGGATTTTAATTTATATTATATTCTAACTTATTGAGCACTTTGCTGTATTGGACAATTGGATCCATAGTTATCAAGGAGCACGCCTAATCGACGCCCAAGCGATAAGGCTCCTCGGAGGCGCCTAGGCAATGGGCACCTTGACCAATTGTATAAGGTGCACACCTAGGTGCGCCTATGCGTGGGCGGTTTCTTCTTTTGATCTTCCGGCGAGATCCAATGGGGCTTTCTCTCTCTCTGTCCGCTTAAAGAACCATCGTATGTTGATAAGAGAAAAAGAACCATGGAGTATTAAAAGAGAAAAGGGAAGGAATTAGTAGAAATAAGAGAATAAAAGAACCATCGTATGTTGATAACAAATATTCAATAATCCTTATACTTAGGTTTCATGGAGTATTACCCCCTTGAAAAAACAGTCATGTCATCATCCAAATCTTTTCCCACTAAGATGGTGTCAAAATGGAGCACAGCTATACTAAAAAAAAGCCCCATAAGAATGGCACAAGTTTTTCAACTTGCGTTAACTTGATGTCAACCTTCTTTATTAGTGCAAAAAACCGGACCAACTTAACTTGGAAGAAGAGGGGCTGCAAAGAAGCCTAAAAGGTCATTTGGTGGGTCGCAACCCTTGTTCATTGCCCCTTTTAAATTCATGCAATCAGGGAGCAACCCTCCAAGATTCCCTATGAACTAGGAAATTGTATAGACGAAATCCTCCAAGATTCCCTTTGAACTAGGAAAATGTATGGAAGAACAAAGGACCAGATATGACATAAGGAATTGCATTCAGCTCCGAGGCAAAAACTATAAGTCAAAGAGCATAAGTAAGACATCATCTTCATACCCATGCAAAAACAACATTACAAACATATTAGAGAAGGAAGACAAACTCACAGCAATGTTTAGCAAGCCAAGGCCAGGGTACGATGAGAAAACATTTCTTATCGTCTTTTTTTGTTTATTAGTGGAAGTTGATGCATAGAAGTTCACCATCCTAACAAGGACCTGCAGAAATGGAGCCATGTTAGGAAATTTCCAAATGAAATCAAGCATGTTGCACTCAAAGGACACGAATGAGATAAATTTAAACTTCGTGTAACATAACAATGTCCCTGTTTCTCTTTATCCACACCTTGTCAAAAATATTTAACAGATGTTCTCCATGCTTATACAGACAAGATGCATAGACCACACAAAAATAATCCATAGTTTGATGCCAACATCACAAAAATGAATCAACCAATATATACTGATTTTTCAGTTAAACAATGCCCAAAAAAGATGAATCTTCATATAAAGTATGCATACCTCAGTAACAGGGTGTTCTCGACAAGCCTCTTTCCATGTAGTAATGAACTTCTCCATCTTCGAACTATTGATAGTAAGAGAACATAATTTTTTCTCATCCTCTTTCAAATCAACTACCTGCTTCTTTTTCAATGACTTGCACGAATAACTACAATCGCAGTTTCCATACTCAGACTTTCGTTTCTTGCCAGAAGACTTTTTACTCCCACTTTCCAGTTCTTTTCCATTATTGGGGTACGCTTTTTCCCAAGTATTAATGTTCAGCCCAAGCCGTGCTATCTCTTCAGTTGTTGATGGATATGGACAGTTACTCACACGTTGTCCCCTGTCCTTATCTTGAGAGGAACTTTGTTGGCAGATATTTAAATCATCATCATCATCATCCTCAACACCATCATCGGAGGAATCAAACCGAATGTGTTTACCACCAAAATCATCCCATGCAGAGGAGAACGACTTGATGCGGTTAGATATAAAATCAAACCGACCATCAAGGACCTGTTTTTCTAAAGGCAAGCAAGGAGGTTGTACTGGAACCTTTTCTTCGCTCTCTCTGTTTCGATTGTTTTTCATTGCCTCAAAAAAATTATTGAGACCGGTCTTTTCTGCCCTCTTGGCTTCACGGATGTAAGTAAGATACAACCTAGAACAAAAAATTAACCAGTTTAAAAGGAACTTGCAGTTACTCTTAGAAACAGATAACTGCAGCAGTACTAACTTAAGATGCATAGAAATATATAAATTGAACATTAAAAATGAACATATTCCTACAACCATACAGAATACTGAACACAGAGACTCCGACCAACACATCAAAAAATTAAAATAACAAGATTCATGTACTATAAGCAAGATTCGAAATTTCCATTTCGGTCAATATTTTGACACTCTGGATATCGAAATATTTCAACAGTGTGGAAATATTGTGATTTTATAGAAATGGTGGAAATATTGATATTTTTAATGGAATTTTTCAGTGAATATCTGGTTAGTCATAAACCAAGTATATATACACAATTTGGAACACTCGGATAATATTTGTACCCTATCTAGGGGTGTAGAGCATAGTTGTCAAGGCGTCAAGGCGAGGCGAGGTGCCCGGAGGGAGCCTAGGCGTGCCTAGGCATGGCCTTATGTGCACAGGCATGACCTTATGTGCATAGCATCATCCAGACACGGGTATATATGTATAGTCTATACTTGCAGCAGCAATATAGCACCTTACTAACATGAAATTGAGCATATTCTAATCAAATGCATGCAACACCATGACACATACATAGTATAAACAAGTAAACAACAAAAGGAACATATAAAATACAAACACTTGCTAACATATAATTGAGCATATTCTAATCAAATGCATGCAACACAATGAACACATAGTATAAATAAGTATACAACAAAATGAACAAAGGAGATGGGGGCGGGTTGGGTTTTACTTTAAAAAAAAAACAAAAAGCAATGCCTAAAACTAGACGCGCGCGCCTAACCTAGGTGCGCCTAGGTCGTCGCTTAGTGTTGTTCGCCTACGCACACGGGGGCCTAGATGTCTCCGGGCGCCTAGTGCGCCTAGGCACGCCTAGGCCCGCACCTTGACAACAGTGGTGTAGAGCTTCACAAAGCATGTATTCTGTATTTGAGTCTGTGAGTCTTGTCCAGTCTTGTTTCGTCCTGTTTTGATCTATGTTTTACAAATAGTTTTTAATCTTTTTTGTGGATAAAAATGTTTTCAAATTAAAGATTAGTTGATTGTTAAAAATATTTTCAAATAGTTTTTAATCTTTTTCTAGAGGTGTAGAGCTTCACAAAATGTTTTTTGTCGATGGGTTTCAAATTAAAGGTTAGTGGATAAAAATATTTTCAAATAGTTTTTAATCTTTTTCTAGTAATTAATCCTTCACCTCGCCTTATCCAGCGACCTTTGACGACATCCGCAGCCAAAGACCACCTCCGGTGACTTCTAGCACCTCCCGATTATGAGTTCAGATGACCCTTGTCGTCTTTTCGTTAATGCCTTCGATAGCCACCGGCGACCTGTCAAAGAAGCGAGAACGTTTTATATATATATATATATATATATATATATATATATATATATATATATATATATATATATATATATATATATATATATATATATATATATATATATATGGGGAGGGATACTCTTACTCATGGTCTCTTACTCATATGGTTACCTATGATCCTGGCCGTCCATTAGATCTCGACGTACGGTTCGGATTAGATGAGGAGTTAAAGCAATGGTGTCCGCATTAAATGTGGGCTTTTAATACGGGCATTTAAAGCGGACACCATTGCTTTAACTCCCCATCTAATCCGAACCGTACGTCGGGATCTAATAGACAGCCCGGATCATAGGTAACTATATGAGTAAGAGGCCATGAGTAAGAGTATCCCTCCCCTATATATATATATATATATATATATATATATATATATAGGGAAAGGGTAGTCTACTCCATGGAGTAGGCTAATTACCTACTCCATGGCCTAAATAGACGCCACATGGCACTTTTTAATTGGGTATTTTGTGAATATATGGTCAATCCATTATGGATAGATTAGGATTATGAAAAAAAATCCAAAGAAAAAAATCTAAATCAACCCGATCAAGTTGTAGCAAATTTAACGGTAAACTGTGCATCATAAAAACTTTTTTTTTTTGCATGTTTAAAATGCCACTTGGCATGTGTTTTTCTCAAAAAAAATTTCTTAACAATTGTTGGAAGGGGTGAACCTAAGTTGACAAAATCTTAACTCCGGTTAAAAAGTGCCGCGTGGCACCCATTTAACCCATGGAGTAGGTAAGTTGCCTACTCCATGGCGTAGGCTACCTTACCCCACATAGATATATATATATATATATATATATGGAAAAGCTAGTATGCGATCCACTAAAAACGCACATTTTTAATGTTAACATAGTTTAATACATATGTTATCATATTTATTATAAATGTTACACCTCATTCTATTGAAATGTTTAAATTTATAATTTTACAGATTTCTATACAGGTTTTAACTAATTTAATTTTACATATTTCTGTACATTTTTTAACAATACATAAATCTGGAAAATTTAGCTATAACATTTGAATGAAATAAGTATAACATATATGTAGCAAATATGATAACATATGTATTACACCATGTTAACAAGAGGTGCGTTTTTAGTGGATCGCACCCTAGTCGCCCTATATATATATATATATATATATATATATATATATATATATATATATATATATATATATATATATATATATATATATATATATATATATATATATATAGGGAATATGGTCCTCCCGACTAGCTAACACGCTAGTCCTCCCTTCAATTTGGGTGCAACATGGCACTTTTTAACCAGGGTTAGGGGTTGGTCAAGGTGGGTACACCCCTCCTAACAATGATCATGAAAAAAAAAATGGAAAAAAAATATGCCAAGTGGCATTTTTAAATTAACCATAGCAAGGGCTATTTGCCCACTACAATTTACCGTTAAATTTGTCGACCGTTGATCGGGTTATTTTAAGTCTTTTTTAAAAAAAAAAAAATTTAAAATCTTGATCTAAGTAGAGTGGATTGACCATCCATAAAAAAAAAATATGGTTAAAAAGTGCCATGTGGCACCCAAATTGAAGGAAGGACTAGCTTGTTGGCTAGTCGGGAGGACCGTGTTCCCTATTCCCATATATATATATATATATATATATATATATATATATATATATATATATATATATATATATATATATATATATATTCAGTGCGTAGGATAAGAGAGGCATGTAAATAAAGGATTTGCCACTCTTTTACCTTCTTCTACACAAATAATAATGATCCTTTGACATTGCCTCACTGATTTTGCTTTAGCAGTTGCTATAAGCCTACTGACAAAGAAATGCAATGCATGCTTAGATTTTAAATCATTGAAAGCTTTCAATTAGTTGATCTAAGATGACCTTCGAGAATTCAATCATTTACCAATCGGGCTGACCATTCAGGCTAAACGTTTCGGGCTAAATCCAGATCACAGCCGTGCGTTGCACCCAGTCCGTTAAATGAATCGAGCCTAGCCTCATTTGCAACGCGTCCACAGCGTGTCTAGAACGTGTCCGCTGCATGTCCGTGTCTAGAGCGTGTCCGGAACATGTCCGCAGCATGTCCGCGTCCAAAACGTGTCCGCAGCATGTCCAGAACGTGTCCGTGACCCAAACAGTATTAAAAAAAAATTAAAAAAACATAGTCCGACACGTGCCCGAACATGTCCGGTGTGTGTTTGTGTCTGACACGTGTCCAACACAGATACGGGGCCTCCGGAAGAATGTTTGTGCTTCCTAGCCTACAACTTAGTCAGCTGGGGAGTCGTGTGGAAATCCAGAGATCAGGGCAACCTCGGAGTTCATAATCTACGTGACTTCTACAAAGCCTTGTTGGGCAAGTGGTGGTGGCGCTTTCAGCACAGCCAAAATGATATATGGTCACGGGTTATTAAGGATAGATGTTTTAAGCGATTTTCTCCCATTCAAGCTCGCAGCAGGAGATCGAGCAAGATTCCCTCCTTTTGGAAAGGTATCCAGTGGGTTGCTGCACCGTACAAATGCAATACCAAGTTAGTTTTGGGTGATGGTCGGTGTATCAAGTTTTGGACAGATCAATGAGTTGGAAATATCACGTTGGCCACTCTTTTTTATGACCTTTTCCTCATTGCATGGGACCCGAATGCAACAGTCAGATCTCAAACCTCAACCTCATCAAGCAACACCATTGGTCTATCAAGTTCCGGTGTACTATCTCAGGTGATTTTCAAATTCAACTTCAGGAACTGCACCGACTTCTCGATCATTTCTCTCTTTCACAGACTATCTCAAGTTCTTCTCCTAATCAGAAGGCTCAGTTGACCACAATCAAAAAGTGGGTCTGGGCTATGGGTTTACACTATGATGTTATCTATTATAAGAATTCTGTTTAATAGGTAGTTAGGGCCAACTTAAAGGTTGTTGGACTAGGCTTTCCTTGGCAGGCTAGAAAGCTACATATAACCTACAGATTGATCACTGGACAAGCGTCCAGTTGCATGTGATTTATGTCATAAGAGGCCACACATCCAGTCGAGGTTAGAAACACCTGGATGCCGACCCTTTCTATTTCTTGTATTGGTTTTGTCTTGCCATCTTCCACAACAAAAATTCATATCTGATCAAGGATCAACAATGATCTCTACGGGTCAAATCATCCTAGAACTTATGAAGTCCTTGCATCAACCAAATGTCGCACATAACCCATCCAAAGAGGGAAAGAAAAAGGATAAGGAAACTAGTATGAAAAACCAATAATATGAATCTGATCATAATTGTATGCAGCACTTTATGTTGTGTGGTGACGAGCAAAAAAACACTTGAGCTAAAGCCACTCTACAAAGCAATGCACTAGAAATGGATGTACGTACCCCAAGCTCTGAATTCTCACGCCAAGCTTTTCCTTGACGGAGACGGACTTCTTCTCCGCAAGAAAATCCAAGAACTCCTCTATTGTAATCGGCGTCCTGCGCTTGCGTGTGAAGTTTAGCAGGGATGCAATAATATCCTCACTCGTAATTTTAAAAACCTCATTTGAATCCGAAGGAAATGAGAAGTAATGCTTGACAAGGGGGTGACGGGACAAAGGCCCCAGACCGAGCTCTTCAAACCGTTCAATGCCCTCATTCTTGCATATAGTGACCTCAAGGTCATACAGTGAGGTGATTCTTCTTGCACCAACAAAGCAGTGTATAAACGCATTTACCTACACAGAGAAAGAAGAAAGAACATAACACTGATGCAATCCACTAACAACTCGACGTAAACATCCAGTCTATTGAGAGTTGGGATTGGATTGAATCACCTTTCCTTCCGTGACGATTAGGCGGTGGAGAGACGGGATGTCCTGAAGCTGAAACCCAAGGGAGCCCCAAGAATCAACTTTTAACGCGACGAGGGCGGACTGCGACACATTCCATGCCGATACGCTCTCTCCGGAGGTGACGAGGTCATGGTGGGCCTTCGCCGCGGCGCTCTCGATCCTCTCGAGCTTCACATGGGAGCTCGGTGAGGAATTCGGGTGAGGGAAGGTAGGGCTCTGGATGCAGGGGGTTTGCGTGCTGATATTCAGGTAGGGATTCGGTTGAGGAAAGGTAGGGTTCTGGGGGTAGGGATTCAGGGTGCAGGGGAAATTAGGGTTTTGGAAGTGGTGTTGGGGGATGGTAGCAGGGTTTTGGAGGTAGTGAAAATTTCCGTGAGAGGGAAAATTAAGGTTTTGTGACGGATAGTGCGAATAGTTGGGAGGGTAGTAGCCTCCGCCACGGTCTCCGCCGCCGCGGCCGCCGCCGCGAACATACTGCGGGGGACGATACATGAGAGACGGAGAGAGAAAGCGACGGGGAGGGCTGAAAGCGCGCGTCGCTTGGTTTTAAAGCGGGTCGGAGATTAGGGTGCTGTTTCGGAGAAATATTCGGTGAGTAATGCTATTTGTACCATCTCCGTCGACAAACACATTGACAAAACCCGTGGGCCGCGCCACTACTTCTTAGGTCTGGTTTGTCAATGTGTTTGTTGACAAAGACAGTACAAATAGCATTACTCATATTCGGTGGGGCCCACTACAATTCAAGGTTCTTTATGTATATTTGAGCCTGTGTAATTCCTATTTATTAGACTAAATTAAAACAAAAAAAATTCCTAAACATACTTGTGTAGTTACCTTTGAGGAATGATTAACAAATTTAAAGTAAAAAATAACAATTCAACCAATAAAGAATAAAAAATTGACATATTGTTATTTGTTGTCTCACATTTGGTTTTTGTTTGTTCCATAAATCTATAATATGTGTTACAGCGAGTTCAACTTATTTACAAGCCTGCCACTATATTCAGATATTTCAGATCATCCGATTTAAAGAATAAGAGACATAATGGTTGAGATCTATGGGAGAAATGATAGGATTTATTCGTGCATCGCAATCACTCTCTCTCTCTCTCTCTCTCTCTCTCTCTCTCTCTCTCTCTCTCTCTCTCACACACACACACACACACACATCCCGATCCCGATCTTGATCCCCCTCCCACAGCACACTTCTCTCTCTCTCTCTCTCTCTCTCTCTCTCTCTCTCTCTCTCTCTCTCTCTCTCCAGAGCCCGTCGCACAATCACCTCGATCAGGCCCCAATTCACAAGCTGCACCTCACAAATTAGCCCCCTCGTGGCAGTCTCACGATCCGCCCCCATCTCTCAACTGCTTTCAGCGTCGCTCGATAAAGAGTACGGCGGCAGTGGTGAGGAGGAGTATTGTTGCTTGGCGGCTCCAAGGAAATTTGTGTCACGCCCCAGAAATCTAGAACCGATCCCTGGGGTGTGAGGTGAGAAAACCAGGGGTTTTAGGATTTGGTCGACTAACTACACCAATTAGGGTTTCTCACAGGACTGCAGCTCTCTCCTAAATGAAGAAGAAGGAAGAGGGAGAAACAAGAGGTATTTTAAAACTTGATTTTATAAAAAAATATTTTATTAAGAGGAAACCGAGAGAGCTAAAAACTTTCGATGGAGATGACCACGCTCGACCTTCAACCGGACTATCCTCTCAGCATGCGCGGCCTGTTGGTGCCCCACATGCTGACAGAAGTCCCTCTAAAGAAGCACGAGGCTCAAGCCTCTGACGGCGAGCTAGGAATCTCACCCACTCCCTAACACTCAGTACTTCGGTCTGGAGGCCCTATCTACTGGGCTTGTCAAATTAGGTCAATTATTGTTCTTATATTTCCATTGTGATCTACCCTAGGCTTGGGGCCTTGAGGAGAGGCATACCCAAAAGAATTCAGCTGGATCATTACCACTAAGTATCACAAAACACTAAAACTAGATAGCTCTAATATTAATCCAATTGATTATATTACCAGAAATAATGAAAGACTACAAGACGTCAAACTGAAGATAAAACACTATTGTAACCCTAACTCCACCTCTGGCCTCCCGCTGCTACTCCTGAACCTCCGTACCTGCAGGAGAGTCTACTCGTGGGAAAGAGTAGCCTCCAATAGGAAATTGGGAGATTAGCCAAAATAATGGCTAGTGACATCCTAGTAGCCTTTAATAATATGAGACAACCGATCTAATTAAATTATTTTTAGAAGTACTAGTACGGATTATTAATATTTACAAAGGGATAAACTAATCATATTAGCAGTCTATGTTCTCATGCAATACCTACTGTCACTAGATTGTCTAACAATAAGTCCATTCAGTATTCTATAGTATTAAAGAATAAAATAAACTACCATCTAAATGTCACTAGATTGCCATATTCTACAATTTCATAACCTAACATTAAGATTCCTTAGTTGTTAATTCGTAATTATATAAAACATCTATCCTAATGTGAACCCCGGATATTTTGTTCATCCTGCCCTCGGTCGGGCATTACTATAGAGCCTTTTATTTCGATGTAGAGGGCCAACTCTCTCGCCGCGCATACTCCGACACCATGCACAAAGTCACCCAGATGATCATAAGGCGTTTCCCGTCTTTCACGGTGGAGCTCTACCACCCAACTTGGTTTCTTTAGGGTCTTCAACCACCCCGGGACAGAAAATTCCTAGGCCAATCCCTACTCGAAGGCACCACCTATTGGCTTTACCACAATCCGTGCCCGTGACCCCATAGCCTACTGATCTTCAACTGTGCGCGCAGGGTGGTTCACGGCCCTTGCGCGCACGGGGTCCAATCTTTCCACAATATAGATTATCATATTCTATTATTTTAACAAAGTACCAAAAACTCAACACAGTGAATAACTATTTTTAAATATATACCGAGACAGATAAAAAAGGTACATGTGTTAATTAGTGATTTGCAACATTTAAACCCTGGTCCCGCACTACTCTCGCAACCCATGCATCACAATAAACCTAAATTACTCTCGCCTGTATACCGTGTGCCCTGGTCTCCACACTCCACTCAAGAGGGTGGGCCCCGATAATTATTATTTAATCAAATTACATTTTAATTTAAGGGAAATATCTAATTACGGTGTCCATGCAATAATTGTGAATATTTTATTAATATTATAAAGCATGATTATTTTATTAATATTTTAAAGCATACTTATTTTAATAATATTTTAAGCATGCGTTGCCGGACTCACGACTTCGCATGCAAGGAGGGGTCCGCGTGACCACATGCGGTGATGCCCAGCGGAACCCGCATGCAGTATCGAGGACACCTACCCTAGTTCTTATTTCCCACTATCAAAGACCACGGGAAAGGGAGTAGATGTCACCTGGTTGTCGATCACGCACAAACTCTCGTTAACTGCTCTTGATATGTCTTTGCTCCATCTACGGCTGGATCGTCCCGGTTACACACTGCCAAATTCACACATAGCGAACCCATGGTTAATACTTGTTACCGAGTAATAAGGGTTTAGGGTCGAGTTGGCCGAGTCGAGAATTTTAGGCGTCATCAGACGCCGGTCTATTGGCACGCAAAACGATGCTAAAATCTTGGTTAGTCGGCGCTGCCGATGCGAAGAGTCGCACTAAGGTCCAATTATACTAATCCGACTAAACAGTCATACCCGAGTCAGTTGTTGCCACTAGCATGCTATCATGCTCCGAGGGACCTTCTACATCACACCAAGATGTGCAACAGTAAGGCCAATTATAGATAAGATTGGGGGTCGATTCGTCATACGTCCGAGATGACTTCGGGCTAGATACGGATCTAGATTGTTCGTTCTCTTATATGAGGGATTCACACGAGAATCGCACCGGTAGCCCACCTAGTGTATTGTTGCCTCCAAGGGGGTCGGTCTTGTGCGCAAATGACTATACAAGGCGGTCCGACCCGCATCGGTATTATCAATTCTGAGGCATGCGCGACCCGATGGGATCATGCCTACTAATCTCGAGTGTGAGCTCGAGGGACTAAATCGACAATTACAAGCCTACCGAGCCTAGACCCGGATTGGCGGTGACTATCCTGTCTTAACCGGTTGAATCCCAGAATTGGTCTGAAGATGCTCTGGGAGCCATCGGGCACCGTCTCGTTTGCATATAAAATGGTGCAATCGATGATGTATGGTTGCATAACATACGGTGGTTTATCGCCATGCCTTAGGCAATATTGCTCACCGCTAGGAAAAAGGGGCGATTACTAATAATCGACAAGATCGGTTAGTCTCAAGTGGGTTTTCTCTGCTACTAATCATAAGGCACCTGGGTGATGCTAGGCCGAGTGTGGTCAGAGCCACTCGCTACTTCACCGCCGATAATAGGTTATCGGCGCTCACAATAGCGAGGGTAGAGGGGGACTGGATTTGACTAGTGGTTGGGTGGCCGGTTGGTCGTCAGCCCAATTAGGGGCCTGGTCGGGTCTTGGTCGAGATTTGCCGACTGCACATATGTCGGCCACTGTGCCGGCAGCCTTGGCCGCATCAAGGGATTATGTCACAAGGGCTAGGGATCAGGTTGGTCTCAACAGTACCAAAAAAATAGGGAAACGAAGGGGGGTGGCTGACCTGCCGATGGGGGTTGTCGGCTCTAGCTGTAAATCCTCCGGTTAGCTGATCTTCTCCGTCGCCGGCTGCCTCTGCTCCGGTCGGCTGCTCGCAGCCACACATATAGAGAGAGATCGGAAGAGAGAGAGATGGAGATCGGTGGGAAGAGGGGGTCATGTTGATTCAGGATGGAAGCTCGTGCTTGCACCGCTCGATCATGCTCTCGTGATTGCATATGCACACACATGCATGCTATTAGTCCTACGTCGGGAGAGATAAAAAGAGAGGGACGTTTGGGGTTGTCGGCGTCGGCTGACCAAAGGCTCGCCGAGGCCAAGGTACTCGCACCCACTCGCTCACGCTCACACACACGCATACTTAGAGGGGAGGAGTCGAGGTGAACCCTGGGTGGGATTGTGTTGGGGTGGTGGCCGGTGGATTTTTCGACCTAGGTGGTTGTCGGAGTGTTGACCGGCGGACACACACAGTCACCCAAGAGAGAGACTGAGGGGTACCGGCACATTATGGCTAGCGGATTCGTCATCATTGGGTGATCCAAGGCTGAGGCTTACCCACACACCCACTCACACTCACATACATAGTCACAGAGAGTAAGGGGGAGTGGATAAGGACATGTGGCCTGCTGGCCTTATGGTGGTCGTCTAGGTGGTGGCCGGCGGCTACACACATACCAAAAGAGAGAGAGAGGGCTGGGATGAGTTCCGGTTTCGTGGCTGGGCAGCTAGCCAGGGGGGTGGCCGGCGATCGTACACAAGAGAGATTGAGAGAGAAGGGCTCCGGGGTCGGATCGGGTCATGGCGTTGTTGCGCCGGTGATAGGGCAAGGGGAATCGGGCCAGATCGGACTGTGGGGTGTCGGCGATGGGGCACCGGATTAGGTCGCGGTCCGTCGGATCTTCTGCAACGGTGAACGGCGACGGGCTCGGGCGATGTGAACGGCGTCGGGAATGTGCGACCCATGATCGGGATAGATCGACGACGGGGAAGGGGATCGGGCCGTCGGGGTCGTCGGCGACGGGGCGCCGGATCGGGGTGAGGTGGTGGGGCGATGGGGCATCGACGATCGGGCCTTCGGGTCGTGCGGCCCAGAGGAGGGGGAGTGAGGGAGATGCAGAGGAGAGAGAGAGAGAGAGAGATCAGAACAGAGAGAGAGTGTGAGAGATCAGAAGGGAGCGGGGGTCGGATTGAGGAGAGGGAAATGGGGATCGGGTTTTTAAGGGGGAAAGGGGGTCGCCAGCCGACTGTGCTGCCGGGATTCGGGCTCGGGAAGAGGGGCGGCCGCCGGCGGGATTCGCGGCGAGATCCGGGGCGGCGGCCGAAGGGATTCAGGGCGGGATTCGCGGTGGAATTTTTGGGGGATCGGGGTGAGGGGAAGAGATCCGATGAGAGAGAGAGAGATCTCAGAAATGGGAGAGAAGAGAGAGAGAGAGAGAGAAAGAAAGAGAGAGAGAGAGAGAGAGAGAGAGAGAGAGAGAGAGAGAGAGAGGTCTGAGCGGGTTTGGGGGGTTCGGGGTCGGGTTCGGGTTTGGGGGTAGGTATGGGTTTTAATTTTAAGTATTTTTTTTTTCATTTCCTTTCTTTCTTTCTCTTTTTTTTTTCTTTCTAATATTGGTCGTTACAATTTGATCCTCAAGCGAACCCAATGGTATCCCCTCATGAATGTCCCCCTTGAGTAGCTAAGGTGATATATACATCTACATACATTGTGGGCATCGAAATTAGCCCGCAAATTAAAACCCGGATTACACACAACGGCTCGCATGCAAACTCAGCCCACACGAATCTTAGCCAGCGCACAAAGGCCCACAAAAAGAAATGGACCATACTTGACTCAAACAAAACCGAATGGGCCCACCACCCGAAGCCAAAAGGGGGTCGAATTGGCCTACCCAAAATTGGGACCCATCAGCCACATTTTCTTCAAAATCGTGCCCCTTCCCCTTGAGGAGGTGTGGCCGGCCATAGGGGAAAGGAAAGAGAAAAAAAAAGGAAAGAAATGAAAAGAAAAAGGGAAACAATCACCATGCGCGAGGGGAGGTAGCTCGAACGTCTACGCAACCGTGGATCCGTGTCAATCCTCGATCTGACAAACCAAAATAAAAGTAATATCGTCATCGATTTGAATGTGAAAAGATGACTCATATCTCAAAAGATTGAGCCATATATTACCCATAACCATTGTTACAAAAAAGGAATAGAATAAAGGTGGTTTTTCTCCAAAAAAGGAAGATAAATCCCAATGGTTATGGTGAGAGATATTTAAGGATTTAAAAAATCACAGTCATATCTCTCCTATCCCCTCCTCTTCATCTATAAATAGAGGGGGGGGGGGGATGGCTTAAAGGGTTTTGAAAGTCGAAAGGTGGAAAGTTAGAGGCGTGAAGGCCCTGCAAAGGAAGAGGCGCTAATGCTCAATGACCCAAGGCTTCACGAGGCACGGGCAAGCGCATCCTGAGGAAACAGCTTTGCCCACAAAGGCCTCATCAACTTGAAGACCTTACATAAGAAGATCAAAACTTTGACTCATTGCACGAAGAAGAAAGCATAGAGAAGAATGCCTGGAGTCGGTATCACCCCGTCTCTCCAGCCATCTTCAACTTCGAAGACACCCAAAAGCAAAGACCGAAGACGAAGATCGAAGTTGGCATCACCCCATCGTTTTCAACACATCTTCAACTTCGAAAACGCCCAAAAAGCAAAGGCCGGAGAAGAAGACCGAAAATCGATGCTATACCCGCCGTCTTCATCAATAAAAGTCAATGCTACAACCATTGCACGGAGATCGGTTCTACACCTATCGCCTTCATCAATAAAAATTGACACTACAACTATTGCACAGAGATCGATGCTACACCCGCTATTTTCAAAAGAAGCCTTCAACTCCGATCACGTCAAAGAAGCCCGGAGAAGAAGAGATGCAAATCCGACGCCACAACCGTCATTGCCAAAGTTCCATCCCCAAAAGGAGAAAGCTATAATAATAAAGAAATCTCGAAGACATCACCATCGTCGTTCGAGGAGAAAATCAAGCCAAAGCAAAACACCGGTAAAGCCTATACCAAAGCAACACATGTGACAAAGCCAACGAACTATGACAATCACAAGCAAAAATAACGCACGTTCTAGCTGATACGACGGAAAATCCGGAAGAACTAAAGCACCATAAGCCTCCTGTTTACGTTCAAGTGCAAGCGCCAAAGCTAAGTAAAAGCCATAGCCATGCCAAAACAAAACCAAAACGAAAGCCAACAACAAAAGCAAGATCGACGTCGCAAACCAACAATCAAGGACGCCGAGGTCTAGTAAGAGCCGAGGGAGACGTGAAGATCGAGGAAACGATGCCAAAATCGCCCCTAGCCAAGAAAGCCTGAAGCACGATAAGGGACAAAAGTAAAGGCAAAACCACTCGATCTCTTAAGAAACCTAAAACCTTATAAAGACTTCTATTATGGGCAACCACTCTAGAACTCTCACACAAAGTAATGTGAAGACACGGATCAAATAGACCCTCCAGAGGATCTCTTTCATAATCTACTGACCAAATCTTCACCGCACCCGGCTTACCACCCCATAGTCACCGGGTCCCGGCTTTGTAATCTCGTGTTCGCAATAAAGACGACCCGTATCTTTTTCCACGCAAAGGTCGAGGAAACGACGCTGAAGGCCCCCTAGCCGAGAAAGTGCTAAGCACGGAAGGAACAAAAGCAAAGGCAAAACCACTCGACCTTTCAAGAAACCCGAAACCTTATAAAGATCTCAGTCCTGGGCAACCCCTCCGGAGCTCTTGTACGAAGTAGCATGAAGACGCGGATCAAATGGACCCTCTAGAGGATCTCTCCCACAATCTTCTAATCAAATTTTTTCCGCATCTGGCTCACCACCCCCGAGTCACCGAGTCCCAACTTTGTAATCTCGTGTTCGCAATAAAGACGACCCATATATTTTTCCGCGCATACATACATCTTGCCCTAAAACTAGATACATCAACGATCTCCCTCTAATCTCTCCCCTTAGTTGCCTCTCACTCCTATTCCATCCTTATCCCCTACACATGTCTACACAATTTCTCTATTTCTCTTTAAGCTTTCCCACATAAATATCTCTCTTTTTCACTCTATGGGATTTGACTCATTTTTTTGTCACAAGTTTTTTTTTTGTCTTTTTTTTTTTTGAATTGTTAATGTCATGGATGAAGGATTTAGATCAAGATGCGAGTTCGAGCATGTTCATGCCTACTCTTTGTAAGAGACGGTGTTACCACAATAATGTAAAGTTCATCCTTTCCTAAAAAAGAAAGAATCTATTAACATTGTTTTGTTTTATTTTGGTTCTTTTTATATTATCTTCTTTATGTATCAGATTTTTTTTCTTAGTTTTTTTCCTTGCATTCCACTGTTTTTGGTTACATACAGTAATTTTATCTTTGTTAGAGTTTTACTTATACATGGTCGATGAGACCTTGGGTAATGGTGATCTCAGTTTCTAAGTCAATAGTTTTGATGACTTGACTTCCTATCTCTAACTGATCCTTTAATGTCTGTGAAGGATTAAAGAATCAGTTCAATGTTTTAGTACCTCTCTTATTTTTGTGTTTTATTATATCAATGATTTGACTTAGTGAATCTCTAATACATGGTACAACGAGTTCGACTTATTTACAAGCCTACCACTATTTGGATATTTCGGATCATCCGATTTAAAGAAGAAGAGACAGAAAGGTTGAGATTTATGGAAGAAAGGATAGGATTTATTTGTGCATCACACACACACACACACACACTCTCTCTCTCTCTCATCACGATCCCGATCCCCCTCCCACAACACACTTCTCTCTTTCTCTCCCTCGATTTTCCCTCTCTCTCTCTCTCTCTCTCTCTCTCTCTCTCTCTCTTTCATCCCAATCCCGGCCAGGCTCTCCTATCGTGCATCTATCTCTCTTTCTCTCTCTTATCCCGATCCCGCTCTCCCAGAGCGCATCTCTCTCTCTCTCATCCCGATCTCGATCCCCCTCTCCCACAGCACACTTCTCTCTCTGGATCGCCAGAGCCTGTCGCTCAATCGCCTCGATCAAGCCCCGATTCACCAGCTGCACCTCACGATTAGCCCCCTCGCGACCTCCTCACAATCCACCCCCATCTCTCAACTACTCTTAGTGTCGTACGATGAGGAGTACGGCGGCAACGGTGAGGAGTGTTGTTGTTGGGCGGCTTTGAGGAGATTTGATCCTCAAGTGAAGCCAGCGGTATCCCCTAATGAACGTCCCCCTCGAGTGGCTTAGGTAAGATATATCTAGATACATCTTGCCCTAAATCTGGATACATCAACGATCTCCTTCTAATCTCTCCCCTCTGTCGCCTCTCACTCCTATTCCATCCTTATCCCCTACACAGGTCTACACAATTTCTATGCTTCTCTTCCAACTTTCCCAATTAAATATCTCTCTTTTTTCATTCTATGGGATTTGACTCATTCTTTTGACGCAAGCTTTTTTTATTTTTTACTTTTTTTTTGTCATTTTTTTTATTGTTAATGTCATGGATGCAAGATCCAGATCGAGACCCGATCACCAAAATCTTGACCGGTTGCCGGCACTAGATCGGTCACCAGGGCCCGATCATATTTTCCTTTCAACCAATCGACTGGTAGACAATCGATCGAAAAACTGAAGGATCAGGCGAAAAACCCATGTTTTCGCCTGATCACCAAAATCCTGACCAGTTGCCGGCACCCGATCGGTCGCTAGGGATCAATCCTATTTTCCTTTCAACTGATTGACTAGCAGATGATAAGTCAAAAAACTGAAGGATCGAGTGAAAAACCCATGTTTTCACCCGATCACCAAAATCCTGACAGGTTGATAGCACTCGATCGGTCGCCAGGGGCCGATCTCATTTTTCCTTCAACTAATCGACTGACAGACGATCGGTCAAAAAACCGAAGGATCGGGTGAAAAACCTATATTTTCGGCCGATCACTAAAATCCTGACAGGTTGACGGCACCCGATCGATCGCTAAGAGCCAATCCCATTTTTTCTTCAACCGATCGACTGGCAGACAATTGATCGAAAAACTAAAGGATCGGGCAAAAAACCCATGTTTTCGCCTGATTACCAAAATCTTGACCGGTTGACGACATCGGATCGGTTGCCAGAAGTTGATCCAATTTTTTCCTTCAACCGATCGACTGGAAGACAATCGATCAAAAAACTGAAGGATCGGGCGAAAAACCCATGTTTTCGCCCGATCACCAAAATCCTGACCAGCTGACGGCACCCGATCGATCACTAGGAGCCGATCCCATTTTTTCTTCAACCGATCGACTAGCAAATGATCGGTAGAAAAACCAAAGGATCGGGCGAAAAACCTATGTTTTCATCCGATCACCAAAATCCTAACCGGTTGACGGCACCCGATCAGTCGCCAGGGACCAATCCCATCTTCCTCTCAACCGATCAATTGACAGACGATCGGTCAAAAAACTGAAGAATCGGTCGAAAAATCCATGTTATCGCTTGATCACTAAAATCCTGACCGGTTGACGGCACCCGATCAGTCGACAGGACCCAACCCTATCTTCATTCAACTAACCGACTAGCAGACGATTGGTTAAAAAAACTGAGGGATCGGGTGAAAAACCCATGTTTTTGCCCGATCATTAAAATCATGACTGGTTGACGGCACCCGATCGGTCGCCAAGAGCCGATCCCATCTTCATTCAACCGATCGACTGTCAGACGATCGGTCAAAAAACCAAAGGATCGAGTGTAGCACCCGTCCCCGCACTCGATCACATGTAACCTCACCGGTTAATGACAGCCTATCAAGCATCATTAACCGATAGGGTACTTTCACCCGATCGGTCGACATCATCCGATCGATTAACATTACCCGATCGGTTAGTAACGCCCGATTGGGTTAATGCTTCCGATAGTCCTACATCCTCACGACCAGTCCCCCCCCCCCCTCCACTAAGGGGTCGATAGACAAAACTTTGGTCAGCCCTCGGCCAGGGGTCTGCAGACTCTTCCTAGTGCCCGCTAAGCCGCCTCGACATCGACAAGCCAGTTTTTTGCATTGAAGGTCCCAGTTAGCTAACTTGGAGGGGGTAGCTGTGGGTGCAAAATCTGACCAACACTTAATGGTGGGACCCGCCAGCCCTACCTGGGGCCTACGAAGACGCTAGTGGGACCCGCCAGCCCTGCCTGGGGCCTACGAAGATGCCAGTGGGACTCGCTATCTCTGCCTGGGGGTCCATGGAGGCAACAGTGGGACCTGCTACCCTTACCTGGGGGTCCATAGAGGCGATAGTGGGACCCACCAACCCCCGTTTGGAGCCTGAGGCGACCACAAAAATCGCCCCGGAACACGGATATTTTCAAAAACCCTATAAATAGCAAACCGGACAAATGTTCCAGATCGATCTTTGGATTCTCTTTCGAATTCCAGAGCTCAGCCATCCCTCTCTCTGCACCATCCAAAGTCAAACAAGTGACACTCGGCCTGTCGAGGTCACTGCATTTCAGAGAGAGTGAATTGTGGTTGCGCCTTACCACACGGAGACGTAGGCTTCGACTGAACTCCGATACTTTATCCTCACCCATTGTCCTTTACTTCTCCAATCCTCAATCTCTCTATACCAGAAGACAAGCCAATATTGAATCGATTGATTGTTGGGCGGAGTCCTCGGATGGCACAAAGATCATCCCCTGCAACAATTGAGATGCATCTTTAAGAATAGGGAACAGTCGAAATAAATCCGATCTATGCTTTGCACACAGCCACAACATGTGCATCTCACTCATACCCTTTTTATATTTAATCCGATGGTAGAGAAGCAGCTGAATGACAAAAAGCCAACAAATTGTGGATGGTTCGATTAAAGGATAAAGGAATGGCATTGTTGTTATTTGAAAGGAGAAGAAAAGTCAAAAAACGGTGGAGTCTTCGGATGGCAAAAAGATCAACCCCCGCAACAATTGAGATGCATCTTTAAGAATAGGGAACAATCGAAATAAATCCGATCTATGCATTGCACACAGCCACAACAGGTGCATCTCATCCACACCCTTTTTACATTTAATCCGATGGTAGAGAAGCAACTGAATGACAAAGCCAATAGATTGTGGATGGTTCGATTAAAGGATAAAGGAATTGCATTGTTGTTATTTGAAGGGAGAAGAAAAGTCAAAAAACGACGGTTGGGAAGAAAATGCATTTTGAGGGATCTGATGTAAAACTATATCTTTATTTGTCATTTTCACCAATCGAATATGTTCTTATGGACCTATCAATAAGTTCCCCTAAAATCTACCCCGAATGAATTTCAAGTTGGATATAGGTTATGAAGAAAGACTCTATGTTCGGGTATCCATTGCCGTAACCTAAAATCCAAACTCACATATAATCTCCCTCTCTTTGAAATTATCAAATGGATTGTTGCAATGCTCTTGTTACATCACCTGGAGTGCTCCAAAAATCTCTCTCTCTCTCTCTCTCTCTCTCTCTCTCTCTCTCTCTCTCTCTCTCTCAAATTATCAAATGGATTGTTGTAATGCTCTTGTTACATCACTTGGAGTGCTCCAAAACTCTAGCCGTAGGAGGAGGGAAGTACGACATGCATATAAAAGCAAGGATACATTGTTCCTTAGCCAATGTGGGCCTATTCCTGGTGATATACCGCCCCCCCCCCCCCCCCCCCCTCACGCGGGACACTTGTGACAAGACACTATTAGAGTTGGTGGAGCGGGGTCCAACCATGATATCTTGTTACATCACCCAAGTGAAGTGCTCTAAAAGACCGACCTTAGATCATCTCTAACCCTCTCGGAAAATGGGCTTCATTATAGCCAGCCAATCCACCAAAATGAGCTCCAACCCACACGGCATCCCCTGGCTATATTTACCTAGTGACTTTTCACTGGCCAAATGTGCCTAGCAACTTTTCACTAGTCATCCGTGGGCCCCATGCACAACAGTAAAAAAAAATCGAATCCTCCCCACTAGCCATCCATGGGCACCATGCATAACGGTCAAAAAAATAGGAAAATGGCTATGGAAAGAACATATGAATGTGCCCATTTCATTTCCTGGGGAGCAAGCAAACATACCAACCCTGCTATGGAAAGAACACACAAATGCGCCCATTTCAGGGTCTGTTTGGTTGAAGGGAGTTGGAACCAACATGTTCCAACTCACGCGTGAGGTACAAACGGAATGAGTTATAACTCCACCTGAAAACCGTGGGGTACAAACTCACGCATTTTCTGTACAATCGAAACCCACGGAGGAGTTGAAACTCATTTGGTCGGGAGCCTCCGCACGGAACCAAACAGCCATTTTAGCGAAACACGCGTGAGTTGGAACACACCGGTTCCAACTCCCTCCAACCAAACAGACCCTCATGGGAGTTCCAACTCCCAGATAAAAGAACACAGCATTGCAGAATTTCACTCATGTTTGGACTTGAAAGATCAACGATAGGATGCATCTGGATGCAGCAAGTCAAGCTGCAAATTGCATTTTGTTAAACTCGGAAGCAGCATAGTACATTAATTTTTTTTTTCAAAAAACACTACCTTCCATGCTGACCGAAGGAAGAAATTAAGGGTCTTGCCATCCCTACTTGCACCGGATGTCGGCTCCATCCTTTCTTTTCTTTTTCCTTTTTTTCCCCGCTGGTCGAGCAGCAAAGATGGCGGATTAGCCGGATCGACAACATAAACCAGTGGATGTGGCGGTGGAATTAGTAACCATATTATCAATAACCGTCCACCTTCAATCATAACTAGATATGAAGCCGGCCTAAATGATAGTCGCGCATTCTTCACCATTCCTCCAAAATGAAATGTTGCAGCAACAGAACAGCCTCAATCTTTGCAATTTCTTTTCAGAGACAGAGAAATTGCAGTAAAATAATAAAACAGCCTTAATTATCACCACTGAAGGCTTTCTCTTGTTCCGTTCCAACCCATAATGCTGCAGCAAGAAAACAAGGGCAATAACTAAAAGAAGCCTTTGACTTAGTTAGCCGTATCACCAGATTCGGCAGCAGAGGTGGTGGTGGTGGAAGTTGCATCCCTGGCGCATTGTGATACGTACGGCTTCAGCTGCACAAAAGTATACAGTGAATTAGAAGCAACCAAACTAGATAGTAATCTCACAACCCCGGCTATACAGTGAATTAGAAGCCACTAACCTAGATCGTAATCTTACAACTACGGCTGCCGGTACCAAAAGATTAAGGGCTTGTTTGGTTGCTGTGTTGTTAGCCTATGATTTTGAAAACGCATGTGCAAATAATTTAGGGTTATTTGCTTAATGGGGTGTGATGTGTGTAAACAAACAGATGCACACTTTCTCAATTTATACAGCTTTTGCACAAAAAATTGTGCAAATGAAGTTTCACCTAAGTAAATGAAACATTAATTGCACAAGTCATATGTGCAAACAGATATACGCACATCATTGCACAGCAACCAAACACGCCCTAATAGTGCTAATACAGTGGCAAAGATTATAGAGACATGTTCACATGAGGCTTCGAAAGCTGAACAATCATTTTATAGGAGTCATGAGCTCTGCCGCGAGAGTTTATGAGAATCCAGAGTCACGTATAGACCGGATTAATAGCTGAAACATTTAGTTGGCTTCCATTAACAACTGAGGCAAAACATTCTAGAGGGAGTCCGCGATCTCTGTCACGCACAAAGGTCAACTCTAATCTTTGTTCCAAATACCATCCTATTTAAGTGGTTCTCCATCACCACTACAGGTCCAACTCTAAGCTTTCTCCCATCCTATGTACTCTGTCGCAACTATAAACATACTATCTAACTGGTTCTCCATCACCTCCGTTGGCTCAACTCTAAGCTTTCTCCAATGTTCTCTTTTGCAACTTTATAAGCTTATGCGCACAAAACCTCTTTGGATGTCAACATATTGGCCCATAAACGAAGAAATCAAATACCATTCAAATGCAGTTCTATAATTCATCAACGTTCTTAAATTGATTAGAGAAATTTCATCCCTCTCAATTCGTTCGTACAACAGATTCATCTAGGGCCGAACCCCCCCTCATTCACTGAGAGGGATTTCTCAAAAAAAAAAAATCATGACAACAGAGAATTCAGATCCAAATGCACCTCTAAACTTCATTATATTTGAGCTACCATAGGCTTGAAATTATAGTGGAATACCGACATCGTAAGAGAGTAACTAGTATTCCTAAAACCCACAGCACGTCCCACCACCCCTTCTCTCCCCTCTTTCATAAGCTTATAAACCTTGAAGAAATTTACACTGAAAAAAACAAATTCCGCAATAAAGATATTGATCTTATAAGTATCTTTGAACATTTGCCCTACAGTATCTTCCTATCTCCTTTCGATTCAGACCTTAGTTCACAAGGCATATTGTGTAAGAGCAGCACAACTAAAGCCTTTATACCCCACCAAAACAAATTTTTAAGAGTACCTTCTAGAAGCAATTAATTGAACAAAATGATAACCAATTGATTTGCAACAAATGAGGTTAATTGTTGTTCTTCCATTCTCTAAGTATGACATGTTTACAAGGAATAGACTCGTTAATCTACATCAAAAAAGGGAAGAAACATCATTGGTGGATCTTTATGATGTAAAACAAAATATTCTGACTAATTTGAAATTTATTTCACATCTTAAGATCAGTTTTTAAAGAAAACGCTTCCTAGAGCGGGGCGGTCCAAAAAAGCCCAAGCACGCCTTTTACACCCCAATGGTCTGGGCTTAAGCCCCACTGGAGTCAATCTGTGTAGTTAAAAAAATAGAAGTGATTGTCATCGCGTGATTTCTTATATGCATCTTACTCTCTTGGGTGATGATTATGATATTTTTAGGAACTAAAGTTGTTTTTAATTGGCTCATGTATGGAATGATAGAATTTATGGAATATGATACATATAGTTTGAATTTTGGTTAAAAACTTAAAATTAGATCTTAAATGATATGGAAAGACAATGACAAGTTCATTTTTATTATCATTTTTGTATATTTGCGATTTATCAATCATGTTTGCAGACTTAATTTGCTCATAGTGATTTTTTATTCTGTTTTTTAATCTTTTTTTACTATTTTATATAATATTTTTTATTTTATATATTTTTAAATTAAAAAATTCGTGGGGCTTACGTCCCGCCCCACGGCAAGCAAAACATCCCGACTTACGCCCCCGCCTCTGAAAGCACTACGTAAGATCGATACACATATGCATTCAAAATAAGGGCCGCAATCTAATTGAAACCTGTTGATAGAAAAGATCGCAAAGAACAATATATCTATCTAAATGGCAAAAAGATTGGAAGTGGCATCCATTGGTTTTTTTTTCCCTTACAATCCTAATATCCTTCTACACCACCCATTTTATTCCAAGTGCGATTAGGCGATGTTGCAATATTTCTTTTTTCTTATGTGTTGTGTATGTTGACACACATACACACACACACAAACACATGATCAAACGTAAAGCAGCGCTTCTTGGTAGAGTTCGAGGCAGCAAGAAACTTTAGGGATTGTTGAAGTTGCTGACCATAACTAATCGAAGTTGAAATCGAAGGTGGATCAGGATAGCCTGCTCCAAAGCCAATTGCTTGCTTACACTTTATATAAGAGAGAGAGAGAGAGAGAGAGAGAGAGAGAGAGAGATTACGATGGGAGGTCAGAAAGTTCGATTTAGTCATGGTTGTTTTTGTGTGTTCAAGGCTTCAAGTTATATTAAGAATAATTTTTTGTTAAAATGTGATGCCTTGTGACCTTGTCGATAGGGCTGTTAATGGGCTTTGGCAAGCCCGAGGCCCATTGGGCCGGTCCTGATTTGGGCTCAATTTGGACAGAGTTAGCTTGGGCTTTAGGCCGGGCTTGAACATTCAAGCCCGACTGTGTTATGGGCCGGATATGGACAACTACTAACCCAACCTGAAGTCCGAAACATTTATTTTTATTTTTTATATACAATGAACACATAATTTTAAAAGCGCTCAGTTATAAATATCAATCCCTTGGACTTTAGGAGCATTATATATGTATATTTTATATATATATATATATATATATATATATATATATATATATATATATATATATATATATATGAAACGGAAAATGAGCTGCCAGCCTATTTCGGTGAAATGGGCAGCCACCCATTTGAAGCCCTTAGGAGTTTTAGAATGTGCTGATTTGTTGTGAGCATAAGCACCTTATCTTAGATAGAACACCCACAAAAAATCAATATATTCTAAAACTCCTAGGGGCATCAAATGTTAAAAGGTTTATCGAACGTCTGTTGTAACCGTTAATCTGAAATATAACATTTGATGCCCCTAAAAGTTTTAAAATGTGTTAATTTTTTGTGGGTGTTCTATCTAAGGTAAGGTGCTTATGCTCACAAAAAATTAACACATTCTAAGACTCCTAGGATCATCAAATGGCCGGCTGCCCATTTCGTCGAAATAGGACGTCAGCCTATATATATATATATATATATGTATATATATATATATATATATATATATATATATATATATATATATATATATATATATATATATGAAAATGCTAATGTGCAGCGGATTAACGTGAGGCTTACATGCGGGCCAAGTGAATGGCCGCACGTGTAGATTTTTTTTTTAATTTTTTTTTTCGAGGGTGATTACCTACCCCTTGATGAGCCACATGTCAAAAATCAACTCATTCGAAGACCTATAGGTGCTTCAAATGTGCTCGCCTTTTTTGACCTTTCAAATGAACGGTCAAAAAAGCCGAGCACATTTGAAGCACCTATAGGTCTTCGAATGAGTTGATTTTTGACATGTGGCTCACCAAAGGGTAGGTGATCACCCTCGAAAAAAAAAATGTGCACGTGTAAGGTGGCCGCACGTTAGCCGCATGATAATCCGCCACACCATAGCATAACCCATATATATATATATGTATGTATATATATATATATATATATATATATATATATATATATATATATATATATATCCTTTTAATGCATATCATAATCAATACTATTTTCTACTTTTATTATGTGATCAAAAGAAGAAAAAAAGATTTAGGCATATGCCACACAAGAAATGTCGGGTTTGGGCTTGGGCATCGTAAAAAAGTTTTGGCCAGGTTTGCGCCAAGCTCGAAAATTTTAATTTGAGCCCGGGCCGAGTATGGGCACACTCATAAGTTTGGACCAGGACTAGACATGGGGTGGCCCAACACGAACCTGGCCTATTAACAGCCCTACTTGTCAAGCTTAAACGGCTAATGATGCGCATCTACATATTCCGGACCCATGTGAACGACTTAAATTTAGTGCAAATACTCTCTTTAGATGTAATTTTGTTCTCGCAAAAGCCTTTTTATACAATCAATCATGCAATCAAAGAGCTTTTATTCTGTTTTGATCTTCACTCGTTACTTCTCTTAGTGTTTTTACAACCATCCAGTGTCTCATATATTTATTTTCTCACAAATATTAGTCCAAGTCATTTCTTTGAATTGTTTTGGCTAGCTTAGTTTCTAGCAAGAGACCCTTAAGAGTAGAAGTAGGCTGTCTTGAGTCACAATTTAAGTATAGGACCAAGTCTAGAGAAATGGTGGATTTGTACCCAAAAAAAAATCTAATTCATATTTGTTTGATCATTTATTCATGCATATTTCCTATCATACATGCGCAGGAAAATCAATCTTTCCTCCTAGATATTGTCAAACGAGTCTAGCAAAATGTTTTTAGTTATGCCACCCCATCAATCCATATGAGAGCAAATGTTTCCCACCCAATGGCCACTAATTCATGTGGTAAAAGGAGGAATCAAAATCCTTGTAAGAAATTGATGAACTGGGAAGATGACAGAAGTGTGCAAGTAGCTCTCAGGTACGAGGCAAGAAAAACACCACATAAAAAATAAACTAAAACCGGCATAAGAAAGAACATTTTCTTTCAAGTAAATTACATGCAAGACATACCCTTATTTGAAAATCACATACAAAGCAACAGCAAAGGAATGTTACTAAAAGTTATAATGCCAGTGAGAACAAATTACCTTGAAGTCAGTCAAATCTGGTACTATGTAACGGGGCAACTTTTCATCCATGACAACATACCCACCTGTTCCATAATGTTGCATTCATTTCAATTAGTCAAAGTTATTTTTAAAAGGCTTGGTCAAAACAAAGTTGACCCCAACACAAAACCCTTTCCAAAATTTATTCAAACAAGAACCAAATACGTAATGAGACGAGAAACTTTAAGGATTTGTTCAGCACTTGTGAAGGTGATACAAGGGCAAAAGCAGAAAAATAGGACAATAAATATTCTATAAAGATCCACAAAACACATCAAGGATAACATCCAGAAATTTCAGGAAACTAGTTCAACATTAGTAGTTCCCATGCATGTCAAACGGTGTCACTTTAATTTACACTAGTATCACTTTAATTTACAGCAGTTCGGGCAACTTCGAGTAAAAGACACTGAGGCGGGAGCATTCCCGGGACAGTCAAAGGTTTACGTATAGGATACTTAGGTGCCAAGGTGTAGGCTTGTTTAGTCAATTAGAGATAAATAATTGGTCAAGTACTGTAGTGAGTCAAGTTATTAGCTACGTTGGGTCAATTGTGTCAATTAGTAGGTATTAGCCCAATTTGGAACAACCAAGGCTAACCAGGGTCGATTAGAAGTATGAGGTGAGTCAAATCATGGTCGACTTGAGTTGGTTTGGTGGTTAAAGGATTAGACGTTGGTTTTTCTATTTCATTTGATTTTTCTCAAATAACAAGTGGATTCATATTTGGAAAGCGTTAGTAGACTGTGTTAGGCAAGATCAAGGAAAGAAGTCATGTCAGCCTCACCCCTCACGATAAAAAAAAGGTTTTTCATGAACCTAGCTTGAGGGATTCTCAAAATCTCGTGGTTCCCTCTTTCCTCTCATAGGAAACACCTCCCACGGGAACTCCCCTCACGTGGAATTCTTCTCTTTCACATCATCTGTCTTCTCTCCTTATGTGACTTATTTTAGGCACCTATGAACCCACAATTTAAGTGACTTTCCTTTTTTTCATTTCCCTATTTCTTTCTTTCTTCTATCTCTTACTAATGTTCCGGGCTTGTGTTTCTTTTTTTAATAACCCTAACTCGTGGGGTTAAGAGTTGTTTCTGGAAACAACTTTATGAATATGATAAAGCTATTTCTAGCACTTGTTTGCGGATTTTTACGAGATTTTAGCCTTTTGTTGAAGACCACTTCTATCGACTTCATCACTTTTATCTCTATTGATGTGTGTTTCATCATTCACAAGGAATAGATCAGACAGTTAAGATCGTGCTTGAATTCTAAAATTTCAGCACAATATCTTCATTAGACACATTCTCCGAAACAAACGAACATATATAATATATGAAACAAGAAGAAGTCTTCATGTAAATGTTTCCTAGCCACTTGCTGATAGTGCCTTTTTTTAATAACCCTAACTCGTGGGGTTAAGAGTTGTTTCTGGAAACAACTTTATGAATATGATAAAGCTATTTCTAGCACTTGTTTGCGGATTTTTACGAGATTTTAGCCTTTTGTTGAAGACCACTTCTATCGACTTCATCACTTTTATCTCTATTGATGTGTGTTTCATCATTCACAAGGAATAGATCAGACAGTTAAGGTCGTGCTTGAATTCTAAAATTTCAGCACAATATCTTCATTAGACACATTCTCCGAAACAAACGAACATATATAATATATGAAACAAGAAGAAGTCTTCATGTAAATGTTTCCTAGCCACTTGCTGATAGTGCCTACGTAAACGATATTTTGCATGTTTTCGCTTGGGGACATTAAAACAAATCAGGTCCTGAACATGGTTTTTGGATAAACCATATGAAACATGCAAAATATCGTTCACGTAACTATAAAGATAAATCCTTGTATTCCATTTGCTAAAAATCAAATCCCAACGCATACAATTCATCCATGACTACCACAACGTGGGGGGAAGCGGCCCATTATATTTAAATATTACGTAGTGTATGAGATAAAGCAATCATAAAACATATGCAAATTCAACAGATCCTACCATGGAAGTGGGCCAAAAAATAATTGAATCTTAAGAGCACCATTCCAGCAAGTAACCAATTGTGTGCATCTGTCGCATAAATTGTGGACTAATCCTGAACTCTAACCATGTTATATAGGAGAGAGTGATGAAACAACGATGAAATAAGCTTGAGAACTAATTTGGCCTTATGCCAAAAAGGTAAATTATGATCATAATTTTCCTTTTTAGAAATCAAAGGGAAAGATTACGAGTGGAAAAAGTATATTTATTGACTTTGAGAGAAAATATTGTCGAGTAACATCCATGACTACCACAACATGGGGTGAAGCGGCCCCTTATATTTACATATTACGTGGTGTATAAGATAAAGTAATCATAAAACACAAGTAGAATTATTGCAAAAAAAAAAACACATGCAGAATCAGTGATCCTACCGTGGAAGTAGTCCAAAAAATAATTGAATCCTAAGAGCATCATTCCCTGGAAGTCATCAATTGTGTGCTTCATGTGTCGCATAAACTGTGGACTAATCCTGAACTCTAGCCATGTTATCTGGGTGAGGGTGATGAAACAACGATGAAATAAACTAACAAGGGTATTTGAGAACTAATTTGGCTTTATGCCAAAAAGGCAAATCATGATCATAATTTTCCTCTTTAGACAGCCGAGGTAAAGATTACGAGTGGAAAAAGAATATTTATCAACTTTGAGAGAATATATTGTAGAGTAATATTAGCAATATACAAATCATGAGGAAGGGGGAAGAAAGAGTTGTAGCAAGTTTTATAAAAATAGTGAAGTGACAATTGAGCTTTCAATCAAAGTGAGCCTACATAAATTGCTGGAGGTGATTTTCGGTGATCCACACACTTCAAGTATACTCAGGGTAGGACGGATAGAGGATGCAAATTATACGACAAAGGAATGCGCACAACTTTGAGAGCACCCGGCTAAAGAATTTCACTAAAAACTAAACGAGATTGATTACAAGTGTTCTTAGCTCACCCTCACCTAGTTCCTACTTCCTAGTGTTAATTACTGCTCTCTCTCTCTCTCTCTCTCTCTCTCTCTCTCTCTCTCTCTCTCTCTCTCTCTCTCGAACTAGGTTCTAATATGGTGTTGGATCGTAATCCCCTCGAACCCCATATGGCCTATTTTATAATCTCTTCAATACCAATGGAGCCTTGCCTTGTCATAAGGTAGCTTCCTCCCCCTTTCCTTGACAGAATTGTCCATCTTGTGATTAGCGCAGACATTCCCGTATAGCCTAACCATGATATTTGCGCTTTCTACAAAAGTGGTTGGGTACATGTTAGGTCTGTATCATCTTGGCATCAGACTACTCAGGAGGCTTATACATCGGTACACATGGACCACTCATGCAAGCGTGACATGACAGCTAGGGCTGACATGGTAGCTCATAGTGGATATCGGCACAGAGAGGGTGTTGTAACTCCCCATCCCTCTACTGCCTGGTACCTCGACGTCCTTGCATCCGCATCGTGGCAGCCCCTGCCCGTGTCCTTTACGATCTATGTGACAATTGAGATAGGAAGAATTTGTTGGTTCTATGCACACAACGGACCTCAGGTTTGGGTGGCCATTTCTTAGATTGCAACAAGAGCTCCTGCAGTGGTGGTGCTCTGCTGCTAGCATTTCTGAAGAAGAGAGGGTACCATAGCATGCGACATGTCGTGTTCGAAAGGATTGGGGCTTCACCATAAGCTCAAAGCTCATTATGGCTCTCCCAAACCATCTAACGGTTCTGCTCGAGGCTGTCCTGACAAGATCAGGGAACTATGAGTTTCATGCTATCATGAACTTGCTTAAGCGACCGAGTACAACTTTGCTTGAGGATCCCCACGGGGTCTTGCATTCTTTTGACCTCCCTTTCGCAACGATCAGAGTTACACTTTGAGCCATCCTAGCTTTAGCTATTGGTCATCGTAACTCAATCTTAACCTTAGGTGGGTCCATGTGTCTTCAAATGGCTGGTCCAGGCGGAGAAATCAATTTAAGTGTCTACACAAATGATTAACCTAAAATTTGAGTCTCTTCACACTTGCCATAGATGAACAAATTCGTCGATATTCACAAAGAGGTGCCATGGTGTATGTTACTCGATGAACCATAGGACAAACTCATCAGTCAACGAAAAGGTGGGCTTTGGACCTATATATCATTTGAACTAAAGCAAAATCTATGGAATGCAATTATACGGTAACTGAAGATGCATCGTCAATCTCCTAAGCCCATCGTTGCTGCACGACCAATTCCTACATATTTGAAGTCCTCTTCGGACAAGTTCGGTGACGACGGGAGTGGTGCTTCTTTCTCACAGTCGTCTCCATAGGTCTCATGAATAACCTCAAGGCATGCTCTTGGACGCCCCAAGTGGATGCGTCATGTGTTGATTGTGTCGTGCAATGCCTCAAGTGATGACAAAGCCACAAAACCCACACAATATAGTATTCTTCATAGTGGGACTCTTATAATGGCCCTAAGTCCAACCCAAATCCTTACACCGTTCGAGTTTAAGAGAGCCAGAAGAAGAACCAACAGTAGAATACATGATGATAGAGAAAGAGGTGAAAGGGGTATCTAATATGAGGTTTGGAATGAAATCGTGAGGGTGGAGTGGATGGGGTATATATAGGGTTGGAAGGGGTAAAGAAGTCTAGAAAAAGAAAATAAATTTGAAGAGATAACAATTTAAATTATAGTTGTTGGAATTGTGAATTGTGTGACTGCATATGTATTTGGGTAGTCGCACAGTCATATAGGTTGTCGCACAATGCGTTTTGCTATCGCACCACTCCAACAACTAAAAAAACTAGTGGTCGAAGTTGTGAAGACACACAACAACAATGTGGTTGCATAATCAAATGTGTGGTCACACATCTTAAAGGGCACTTGTGAGGTGGCTGCACAAACGATTTAGTATCCAGGACCACATATGCAGTCACATATTTGCTCAAATTTGTCACAAAAATTTACAGAAGGGCACAATAAGTACTTTGGAAAAGTTGGCAATGGAAGAGGATACAAGTCAAGTAAGATTTGCTTGTTAAGTGTATAACCTTGTAACCTTCCAAAGAGGCCGAAAAGATATAGATGGGTGCAAGAATTGTCAAGCTTGAATTGTTGAGGCAGGGTTGCAAGTTTAAGAATTCGAGACACAATTTACAATCATGAGAAAACCAATCTTATGAATCAAATGAACATATTAAGATCGTAAAAGCTTGTACGAGGAGTAGAGGTGGCCCCGGTAAGGAGAGTGCCTCAGATTATTATGGAGGGGTCAAGGCAGAGGAGAGGAAGACCTAGAAACAATAATGCAAGTGGTTGAACATATATGGAAAAACTAGTAGTGACAATAAATATAGCCCTTAACTTGACCTATGAAGCACAGACACGGGTACGGCGACACGACACGACACGGACACGACGACACGACATCTCTTCAAAAATGAAGGACACGACACGGCTAGGACACGGCAATTAATATTTATAATTTTATATAAATAATATATAATACATGAATACTACATAGAGATGCTTAACTTCGAAGAATAATTTATAAAACATGCTCCAATTAGATGAGAAATTACTTTATGGTTATGTTTAAGAAATTTCAATGGTAGCACAATACCCCAATTTGACAACTACTAAATTTTTTCTTTTGGTAATTTCAATGATTCAATCTAATCAAAATTGAATTGAAGAGGGCAAAATGAAGTTTATTTACTATGGGGTCGGGTTTGGCACTATGGGATCCTCACCAGAGGTCATAAGGGTAATGACAACTATCCAATAAAGTTCACAAAATCCACAAAGTTCTAGAATTATGCTAAAATATTATTTTAATATTTGTAAGAAAAACCCTATTAGTTATATCCTATGATGTTATAACCTTAGAGGATATCAGTTAAAGCCAAATCTTAATCACAACCGTCCATTACACCAAGCCCCAAACAAATCATCCAACTCATCCCCGATCCCATGCAAACAACGTCCCTGCCATGTCCGGCAGTGTCCTGGAAAAAAAAAAACCAGGACACTTCGGAGCCGTGTCCATGTCCGACACGTGTCCGACACGGACACGGGATCCTCTAAGAAGTGTCCGTGTTTCATAGAACTTGACTGACTGGCAGAAGGATTCGTAAAACAACCTCACATAGATGGGACAATACTTGATGGTCATAGTTATTACTTAAATGAACAAATTGGATGAACCTTAACCTAGAGCAAGATAGTCTAGTTGGGCCAATTTATGCTATGAAAGAACCATATGCCAAATGGAAGCAACAGGGGGTCCTGCTTACCAAGTGTACCCACCTCTTGTCCAAAATCCACCAATATAAATAAGATTTGGTGGATTGTATTCATATATTTTTTTATCATCAACAACTCAGACAGCTACTGCCACTATAAATGACAATTAAGTCGGATTGACGTGTGCCATAGTACCTTAAAAAAAAAAGTGCCATCGTGAATAGACACAAAGTTTATGTACAAAGATAAAATCTTTCAGCGTGCTTTTGGAGATAATAACGGAAAAATCATAGATACCGAAAGAAATAAAAGAAAGGAGGAGGGATCACCTTTGCGGGTGTGGAAACCGGTGGGCTTGCAATTTTTTCCCTTGTAGTAATCACGAGGCGCTCTTTTCGAAGACAATATAATCAAAGACGAAGTCCGCTTCCTCCGCATTGCCCTCCCTAGACCTATGATCAACCCCAACGGCATTTTCCGATCCTTCCACAAAAACAAGAAACAACAAAGAATTCCAAAGAAACAATCAGTACATGATCAACAAAGACAAGGAATACATGTAAAGCCCTAGAAGAAGAAGAAATCAAAATCAGTGAAAATTTGAATATGGCTATACATGTGGAGCCATAGAAAATGCTATGTCCCGAGATTGAAACACAGAAAATGGTTTGTAAGGACGCTGATGCTTCCACACACGAATTGCAACAAGGAAGATCTGAGATCAAGGGTTTCGAAGAGTGGTTCGGTTTGGGATCCGACTGGGGTTTAGGGTTTCCTAGGGCTTAAAGACAAACAAAGTAGAATCAAAGTACAGTTTTGACAAAGGTGATACCTGGAACTCGGTACCGCCGCAGAAATTTCTAACGAAATGTGATGTCAATCTGCCGATCAATCTGTTATAGAGATTTTTTTAGAGAGAGAATCGGAAGAAAGATAAAAAAAAGAAAGAATGGAAACTTTATGCATACTCCCCGGAAACTTGTAAACAGACCCGTTTCTCTCAACACCCATTAACTTACCAGATAAAGTTTGGGAAATTTTATTCATGCCCCATAAATCTGTAATTAACCCCCATTTCGAACAAACTTGAACACACCCCATTTTTTATTTTTCATACCCCATTCCTATCCCAAAAATACCCCTCCCCCTTACACCCCACCTTTAATACACCCCAGTTAAATGGCCCGCCCCAACTTGATTATACCCCAATCAAACACATACCCCCTTAAATATACCCCAATTATATGCACTCTTGAATACACCCCACTCTTAAATAAACCCCATGCAGTTGGCTGGTACTTGAAGACACAAGCAGAGCTGCAACTTGAGTGAACCAACCTTAACCCAACCCGAGTCCAACCCGAACCCAACCCGAATTTGGACGGGCTAATCCGAGCCCAACCCGAATTATTTCTCCTCGACCCGGCAGGACCCGACACGAAGTTAGCAGGTCTGGGTCAGGGCTAAACGGGTTCGGGTCGTAAACGGGTCGACACGATAGACTCGTTTAATAAACGGGTCGGGTCCAGGTTTAGTGTCTGGACACGGTAGACCCGAGAAGTCCTGTTTAGTATTCAACGGGTCGTGTCGGGTCGGGTCGGGTCTACCAGCAATCTGATACTATAATATATAATACCAGTGGGTCTTTCGGGTCAGGTCGGGTCGAGTCGGATTGGGTCAACTGAATAGATCCGGGTGGTAAACGGGTCTTACCGGGTCTTATCGTGTCTACCCATTTATTAGTGAGTCGGGTACGTGTTTAGGATCTAGACACGATTAGTTAAACGGGTCGGGTCCGGGTCTAGGGGTTTTGGACACGGCACGAAACTAGACACGACACGAACCCGACACGACCCGACCAATTGCCACCCCTAGCTGCAACTTGGGGGGGGCAACCCAAACCCAACCCGACTTTGGACGGGTTAACCCGAACCCACCCCGCACAACCCAGCCAACCCGACGGGTTGGGCTTGGGCTAAGTTCAAACAATCCTTGGGTTGGGTTGGGGGTACAAAAGACGCTGAGTAGGGGCTTTGGGGTTTGGGGTACAAAAAAAAGGGCATTGTTGGTATTAAAGGATTGTTGAGTAAGTTATTGAGAAACGATAGAGATACGGGGGCTAATTACAGATTTTTGGGGTATGAATAAAATTTCCCTAAAATTTAGGGCTAATATGCCCAAGGTCCCTGACAACAAATCCATTCTGCATACAGGATTTTGAAGGTTTCATTTAGCCTAAGGTCCCTACCCTTTCTTGATATATCTGAAACTAACCCCAGCTTTCTCCCGAGCGGCAACGGCGGCAGTAAGAGCTCAACCTCCCGACCCTGGCGACCTCCTTACTCCGACGACCTCAACCCCGGCAAGCTCGACCTCCGGCGGCAGCGGGGATTCGATTAGGTCTAGAGCTAGGTCTAGGGTTCATCTCATGGTCAGTAGATTAGGTCTGGCCGGGAGGGGGGGTTCAATTAGGTCCGGCGGGAGGGGGGGGGGAAGGGGGGGTTGTTGGAGAGGGGTTCGGTTAGGTCCGACGGCGACGGGGGAGGGGGGGGGGGGGGGTTTAGGTCTGTCGGTGGCGGGGGAGGGGGTTCACTGGTTCAGAGGGCATGGCAAAAGAAAATTTGAAATGCTGTGGAGGACATTTTCGTCCACAGCATTTCAAAGTCCTTAGGCTAAAATGATCTCTTTATCAGGACGACTCACTAAGTCTCCCTAAAATTTAGGTTAAATTACAATAAACTCCCTAAGTTATGCCAAAAATTCACCTTGTTCTTCTAAATTATAAAACGCGTCAAAATACCTCCTAAACTATCGAGGGGGACTAATTCGTTAACAGAAAACTAAAACATCTGTTTTGCCCTTCACTAAAACATAACAACCTACCCTTGACTATTCTAAACCTGGAACAATTGATCCTTTCTATTCTTCAGCTTGGTGGAGTGGAGTGGAGCGGGAGCAATCTTCAGCAGGACTTGGAGGGGGAGTTCTTCAGAGATGGTTTTCTTTCCCATTGAGGAACCCTGAATGGCAACTAAGGTACTTGTCCTTCTCTAATTGGGGTTTAAGATTAGGGTTTTCTAATAGTAGGGCTTAGGGCTTTGCTTTGAGGGTTTGATCTATTATGGTTTAGGGTTTGAAAATTGGCATGCTCTGATATCAGTTTGTTGCATAGCAGACGAGACGAAGTCCAGCAAAGAGAAAGAGAAGATGCAAATTCGCGGCCCATCGCTGCAGATCGAGAAAATATCAGATCTCATCAGTGCATCCCATACTATATTGATCTATCGCGGCACCAGCCCACAGAAAAATCATAGACAAAGAGAAGATTTTACAGAGGTTTACCCCAAACGGGGCTACGTCTTCTCTCCAACAACCACCTTCTTCAGGAAATCGATCCACTATTAAGAGATAAACATGATTACACCTGATGGCACTCCATGCCATCTAATAAATTCTCATAATATCTCTCCACCACAAAAAGATAATTGTGCACATCAACGAAGACTAAACTGTCTCTTACATGCGCCAACAGTTTTTCAAAAAACCACCAACATAGAAGAACAAACAAAATATGCTACGTGATAGATGGAGAAGAAAACTCTACCTCTTTGTACACTCTCTCTCCCCTATAGATCTGACTGAACGGATCGCACAAGGCAATCTCTGTAGAGATAACCCTCACGAGTTCCATAAAATCCATGATCTAGATACTCACCAATCACGATCTATCATATCAAACATCATTGTAGTACCATGGATCTCCCAATGGCCTTGCTCTCCTCCTCTCATATTCGCTCCATCATAAACTCCTCGGAAATATAGCCTCGCCCTCCATGGCTCGGCCACCATCACTAAAGGCATATTTCCCCAAAAGAGGGATCTTCTCTAGGTTTTTTTTCAAGTAGAAGTCCTCCAAGATTGGTCACCAAGCACCCGCAATACGTTGTTCCAATACGACATCGTGGACGCCACTCGCCAGCCATTCAACGGTCCAGGGGGAGGCTCCTCCCCCCCTGCAGTTGATGCTCCTCCCCCCTGCAGTTGATATCCTCCTCGAGAAGCTTCACCAAGAACCAACAAGCCTCCTTCAAAGAAAACAATGTTCCTCTATTCAATATGACTTCCCTTATGTTCCCCAAAACCCTAGACCCCTTTTTATATCAAGGGAATAGATATACATAAGCTCTATCCCGAAATTCTCATCCAACAACCTAAAAAAAAGGTCCAAATCGTGTAACGATTGGATTGCCCGCACTGCTAGACAAAGTCGTGCGCACTACCTGGGAAAGTTGTGCACATGACTTTTCTATGCTCAAGCTCGTTGAGCGAGGAAGGACGCATTGATAATATCGATCATATTGTGCGCACAATCTCTACAGCTCGTGCGCTCGACACCTGGAAAGATCGTGCGCACGATCGACCTGATCTGGGAGGCTGGTTTGAATAGAGTCATCTTCAACACCCCGTTTCTTCTCGCCTCTGCTCGAGAGTGATGGGAGGAGAGGCCAGGTTTGAGGTGTAGTTTTGAGTTTTGAAAAAAAATCGGGGACCTAACGTTAAACAAAATGTATCACTGCCTGGGCTTTTGAGATTTGTTTTGTTGGGATTAATGATCAATTAATAAAAAAAACATTCAAATTAAGTCAAAACAAACAAATTGTTCACCTTTTTTTTTCTTACCAAATTGTTACTTCTATTGATTTTTGTGCACAACTGTATGTAGCGGTAAAATGAACATTTTTAAAAAAATTAGATATCGTAAAGATACTGAAGGATCTTATGCTTACCAAAGTCCAAACAGAGGGACTTCTAAATGCAAACTTTACCCGTCCTTAAAGTTAACCAGAAAGCCTTTTAAGGACCTAGCACCAATTTTCTGATTCTCTTCTACAGTGAAGGCACTTCAGTGTGGAATAGATCGGCTGTCCCTATCTTACTTTGAATTGATCTCCATCATTATCGTTCGTGCGTGTAGTTAACAACGTAAATTGATTTGTCTTTTGCTCTCTTTTATTATTTTCTCTTGCTTGGTTATTTAGGTGGCACATCATTCATTTTAAGATAAGAGAACACAATTCCGCAACAAGCAGTATCAAAGCTCTATCGCTTCTTCAACATCATAAAGATTCTCCACTTCACAAAAGATTCTCCACTTCATAAAGATTCCACATTCGTGAGCAGGGTGGGGAAGCATTGCTACAAAATTTCACCATAAACACTATTGTGTAGCTTCCTATCACAAAAAATGCGAAAGGAGCTGTCCCAAGTTCCAAATCACCATTGAAAGATGGCACATCAGAACAAACCTTGCTATGCTTTCACATTCATCAGGATTTTGATGCCAAAGAGGTAGAAGAAATTCATGGAGAAACAATACAAAATAAGGGCTCACTGTCTTTCGATTTCTATGGTTAATGAAGGAAAAAAAGGACATGCTGTAATATTTACGACAAAACTACAATATTTTCAGCGCGGTCTTCTGTGATCCACTAATTGAGACTCAGAATTCATTGCAAAGATCTGAGCTGACTAACTGACGGTCAGTTCACCATCCTCGTTAGGTCCTACTTTCCATGCCTTGCTCGGTTAAGAAACGATTCCGGCTGTTTACTGGAAAAAAAACAAAGAACAACCAGTTATAAATTAAACAGCACAGATTAAAAAAAAAATTCCAATTTGATCAAGAAAATTATATGACTATGCATCTCCACAATGGCTACAAACCTAAAGAATTAGTCTGAAATTGATGACAATCATGAAGCTAAAATTAAGGCATGTACCTAATGAAGAAGTATATACCATGAATTGAACAGAATATTAAAAGGAACATGTACTCGTTACACGCAATTGCTTCCGATTACATTTCTATGTTAATGTCCTATTTGGTAAGAGCAATGCTATTCAGCCTCCCACTTTGTCCTCCCTTACCAGGCCACCCTGGCATGGCATCTCATCACAGCCGTCCTCTTTGCCTGCCAGTCCACCGAGTGAGATTCACCAGTCAAGGCTGCATGCAACGGACAGTTGTGATCTGTTCCATGTTAGCGTGGCCAGGTTCGGGAGGAGAAAGTGGGAGGCTGAATAGCATTTTCCATTTGGTAATATGAAACATTTAATCTAGTAACTTCGGCTTTGCATAAGCGAATAAAGTTGTTGAAGGATAAGAATCCACAAGCAGCAGAAAAGCCGTCAAATTTCACCTTGGTCATGTTGATATTAAAGCAAGAATACGAATAAAGCAGAGACGAAGGCCGTTTATATCAGCTTGGTCATGAATATACTAAAGTAAGAATAGGAATAATACTGTTGTTAAAGGATAAGCAACCACAAGCATCAGAAAAAAGGGTCGTCATATTTTAGCAAACTTCACATAACAAACAAGTTCTAATGACTTCGTCGAAAAACTTAAATTGTGCTTCTCAAAAAAAAAAAAGAAACACCCCATCCCACAGACAACAACACACCCCCAACCACCCCCAAAAAAAAAAAAATCTGTAGTGCACAAGTTTTTCTGACACATTTAATTGGTATTTCTTGAGAAACAAGTAGAAAACACATTATTTTCAAACAAATACTCCCAAATTGAAATGACTAACGAAGAAGGATTCACAAAGCTGATTGCAAATTATTTGCTAGAAGGGTTGGTCGGGTACGGTTATGGTATCACCAGAAGAATGTGACAATTCTTATGCAATCCAAATCATGTAAAACCTCAACAAAAGAACGTAGCTAGATGATGAATCACTACAAAATCATAAGAATTGGGCTTAAGGCTGAAACCTAACAACACCCTCTGCTGCCCCTATCTTAAATCCAAAACAATATTGTACATAAAAAATATAAAGTATATTTTAGTCTCTTCAGGATATCTAACTTTGAACCGGACGGGATTAACACGTGGTAACCTCTAGTTGTGAATAAAACTTGCATTTATTCTCGACTAACTAAGAAGTGCTTTAGTTTCAAAATTGCATTTGATTTACACACACAACTAATTAAGCGTGTATCAAAAATATTATTATGATGCATATCTGGAACTATGAGAAAAGATTATATTGGCGAAGTTTAAAATGACAAGACTAGTGGATGATGTAGTCATAGTTTTTATTCAAATCTATGATGCTGAGTCTGAAATCTCATACGAAAGAAGAGTGAATCGGAAAGTGCGATGAGCTTTGCAAGAATCAAAACTTTCCCTTTTGTATTGGGTTTTTTTTTTTTACACAAAAGCCGTCCATTCTTAACTAAGCCTAACTGCCATCGACAAGCATAAAACAAAATTGTTTGGCAAACCAAAAGCCTATTCACCACAAGCAATTATACCTTTTATCTCGAAACGATTTAATGGCCGAAGTCAACAACCTGTCCCCTGATAATCTTCTAACCTGAAGGACCAGCTGCTGCCGAGTTATTTTCCTTTCCTGCAGCACATGTATGCATGAAATGGTTAACGATAACAATATAGAATGAAAAAACATCGAGACAGCTGGAGACCTTGATGCACAGGGCTGCCTTTTGGGACTTATGCTTTCTCCCTTGGGATTCATTGTCTGAATCCTTAGCTCTGTAATATTATCGTTCATAATGCACAGGTTGGGGTCTGCCTAACCCCCTCCCAATATAGGGATGTGAACCTTTCCTCCAAAAAAAAAAATTGAGAGATGAAAAAAAAAGAAAGAGATGAGCCAATATCCTACCATGTAGTCATTGTGAAGCCTCCTAATCAAGCGCACTGTTGAGGGAGGTAAAGAGTTAGAAAGCACATGGATTAATTCACTAAAGGGCATCCATGGAGAACTGGGTCTTTTCATAGCCTCCTTTTGCAATCCTGGACCAAACAGAGAACAAATAAAAACCCTAACATGAGCATAAAATTCTATCGCATTCGTGCTAAATAAAAGCAAAATAGAAAGAATTTAGTCGAGTATTCACCTGTTGGATGGAAGTCGATTTTGACGCTGACGACATACAAGGGCAACACATGAGTGTTAGCATCAGGGTACCAGACGATATACCTCATCGGAGATTGCTGACTACCCACTCCAGAATCAAATTGGTCGGAACTCGGAGAAAGCTGCCTCGAACCGGGAAGCACCTCCTCCGTATTTCCCAATATTACGCGACAAAACACCAAATGCCTCATCCCATGCTCGTCGGCGGTTGAGGACAGAACACTGCAAATCATAGGATACAGAGTTCAAGAATGTATGAATCTTCTAAAATCGAAAACAAGAATTGAAATCTAGGCAATGCATTGATAGCACAAGCTACTAAAGGAGCTGGACTAATTGTAAAGGGTATTGATGAATTACTCAATTATTTGGGAATTAAAGCAGAGAATCAACTAGTAAAGGAGCTCGACTAATTGTACCCTACCTGTCAACTGCAGATCTCTCCTGATAGAGATGCAAGCCGAAACCAAGAGGAGCGGCATCTTGGGGAATCCGGCAGACTCCGAAGCCGTCGCTCACGATCCGATGGACCCCGTCATTGGACGCCCCATACCATCCATGCCTGACATTCGGGTTACCGCCGCGCTTCTTCATCATGGCCTTCAAGTGAAGCAGGAAAGTTCCCAACCGGGCTCTCCCGGTCGCGGTCGAATGCATGTTCCGGCGGACCGCGACGACACGACAGCCCTGCGCGAGCGAGCCGATGCTCGAATAGAGCCTGTGCTTCATGACGATATACTCCTCATCTTCCTCCTTCAGACTAAGCATCCCATCACCCGGTAACCCACTTGGCCCCTCGCAAACCGGCCCTTGGATGACACTCCCAGAGTCGGACCAATTGTTCTCGGGCTCGATTCGGTCCTGTTCTTCGCCACCGACCATCCCCGCCATCTGAAATCCTCCCTTTCATGAACAAAAATAAATAAATCAGTATTCAGAAAAATAAAATCGCACAATAATATGGTGACATGAAGAAGAACAAGGAAAATTACTACCAAAAAAAAAAAAAAATTCAATAAAGATTTTGGATCCTGCCCAATATATATTTTCACCTCAGGAATCAATGCAATCATAATAAGACTCCAATTACCCATCATATGAAATACAAACAAGAAATTGAACCGGGAGACCAAATTCGAACCGCCTACAAATCGCTAAGGGTGAGGAGAGGCACCTTGGATACCTTGAGCTCGAAATCCTTCGATTCTCTCCCTCTCTCTCTCTCTCTCTCTCTCTCTCTCTCTCTGGGTTTGAGAGGAGGAATACAGAGAGAAAGAGAGAGAGATCGCTTATTTTTATAGTTGCCCATTGGGGAGAGAACCGCCTACCGGTTTTTATGGTGCGTGGCAGAGGTGGAGGTAGTTCTCGTGCCGCCGTATGATTTGAACGATAAAAGTACTATATTGCCCTTGAAATATCCGATAAAGCCTTTTCCGAGAAGACACCTTGCAATGTGAACAGGTTGTGATACCGGGGGTATAGATAGAATTTCCGATGCAGTCGGTTTACACGGGGTCGGTCTTCGCGTTACCATCGGCGGCCGGGGTTGTCTTGGGGGCGAAGACAAAAGAGGACAGACCGACTATTTCGGACAGAGCGATTTCTTGATCGCGAAGGGTGATACGTGTCAAAGTCGGATGCGGATTCAAAGATTGGCGGTGAGGCAAAGGAGGCACAATGCAACATGGATTGTGAAGCTGAGCAGGGGTTTTGCTACAGATCAGGTGACGTGTCCCAAACTTAAAAGTAATCGAGGACTATCACTTGACACGTGGCAGATTTTAGAAGTAGAACCGTTGTGTACAGTGTCACAGGGGGCGACGCACACAGGATCACAGCCGTCCGTTTCACCCAGGAATCGTACTCAGTCCGGAGTGGCTGGTAAAGGGACGATGTGATTGGATGCCACATCATTGCGTGGCACTATTACAGACAAGATAAAGATCAGAATATAGTAATAATAAGAATAAGCGCGAGCTAGGGATAAGTCCATTGCATAGGATGCTTTTAAGCACCGATCCGACAATAATTTCGTTTAAACTAAGATTCAATCTAAAAATACAACTATAAATCTCTGTGGACCTGGTCAACTTCTATCAAATAAGTAAAATATCCCCACCATTACCCCTACGTATTAACATAATCTATACTTTCGCTAGACCCAATTTATACTCCATAGTTGCTACAGTGATTTTACTGTAGCAATAATATTTTTGGATTATACATTCGGATATACTTTGAAATATTGTTGATACAGTGCTGTGGGGGAGGAGTTTGGTCGTCGTACGTAACCCCCCTCCAACAGTCGACTAAAGGGTTGAATCTTCGACGTGTGGTGCGCTGTAGAGCACTGAGCTGTCGTGTGCCGAGCTATCACACTAACATTGTAGAGAGAGAGAGAGAGAGAGAGAGAGAGAGAGAGTTGACATGGGATGTGGTGACGAAGTTCGGCCGAAGTTTACGTCTCCGTGTAGTAAGACATAACCTTTGAATCCACTAACTCTGAAAGAAGTAAAGGTACTCTCGATAGGCCGATGAGTGCTTCTTACAAGTAGATAGAGGACGGAGTAAGCTTGAAAGTCTGAAGACCAGAAGGCTCAGAGAGCTTTGGAAAACAGAAAGTTGAGTTGGGAATAATGGAATTGGATTGGGATTATTTACAGAGTCTGCTATATATAGCAGTTTTGGGAATATCCGACGAATATTCTGGAAAATATTTTGAGGATATTCTTGGAAATATTCCAAGAAATATCTAGGGAATATTTTGAGAATATTTCCAAAATAGCATCAATGGACCCCAGGCAGGGATGTGGGTCCCACTATCATTTTCGTGGGTCCCAGGCAGGGCTGCAGGTCCCACTATCGGGCGGTAGCCTGATTTTGCACCCACAGTTATCCCCTCCCAGCTAGGTAGGTGACAACCTAGCTGATTGAGACTCCTGGGTGTGAAAACTGGTTTGTTGATATCGAGGCAACTTGAGAGGTGTTGGAAAGAATCTGTCGACCCCCTGCCTAGGGCTGATTGAGTTTATAGACCCTCTATTAAGGGCCGACTATTGAATCTACCAACCCCCTACCAAGGGTTGACCGTTGTGTCTACCGACCCCCTGCCATGGGCTGACCAAAAGGGGTGCAGGAGCAATGCCGTTGGAAAGGCAACAGCGGTTGGTCGGGCGACGACGGTGTCGGGCAATGGCGATCGGCCGGGCAACGACGGTCATGTGACCGCAGTCGGGCAACCACGGTCGGTTGGGCGACGACGGTTAGTCGAGCGATGGCGGTCGGTTGGGCGACGACAATCGAGCGACCCGAACCGGTCGCATTTAGGCGGTCGGGAGCCAGAGGGGTCCTGGAGCCTGATCTAGGTAGAATCTTGACCGACCGCGTGGTCAATCGTGCGACTGTGGTCGGTCTGGCGATGGAGATCGATCGGGCGATGATGGCGGTGGTCTAGCGACAGAGGTTGAGCGACGACAGCGGTCGATCGGGCGACGGTGGTCGGGCAAAGCCAATCGGTCGCATTTGGGGTGGTCGGGCGCTAGAGGGTCCTGGCGCCCGACCCAGACAGAATCTTCACCAATCGCTTGATCGGTTGGGCGGGCGACTATGGTCAATAGGGCGACGGCGGTTGGTCGGGCGATGCCAATCAGTCGCATTTGGGGCTGTCGGACGCCAGAGGGGTCCTGGTGCCCGACCTAGGTAGAATATTAATCGACCGTGCGGTCGGTCGAGCGACGATGATCGGTCGAGCAATAACGATCTGGCGACAGAGGGCGGGCAGGCGACGGTGGTCGGTCTGGTGACGGCGGTCGGTTGGGCGACAGTGGTTGGTGGTGCAACGACGGTCGGATGACAGCGGTCAGTCGAGCGACGACGGTCGAATGCCAAGGGCTGGGTCTTAAACTTTGTTGAAAGTACCGAAGTGTTAGATGCTTCAGACTTTCTTCAAATGCCAAGGGCTGAGCCTTGGGCTTATTGAATGTGCCGAAGCGTTGAGAGCTTCAGACTTTGGCATCGAGTGTTAAGGGTAGGGCCTTGGACTTGTTGAATGTGCCAAGGTATTGGACACTTCAGTCTTTGGCATCGAGTGCCAAGGGCACGGCCTTGAACTTGTTGAATGTGCCGAGGCGTTGGACACTTCGGACTTTGGCATCGAGTGCCAAAGGAAGGGACCTGTTGAATGTGCCAAGGCGTTGGACGCTTCAGACTTTGGTATCGAGTGCCTTGGGCTTATTGTTCGATGGGAGTTGGAATTCGAAGTACTTACCGTAGCGTCTTAGTGTCGGTCGACTTAGGTGAAGTGCCCTTTTAGTTGAACCAACGTCGGGACACGTAGCCTTGTACTGTTGCAGGTCATTCGGCCTTGTCGCAACTCGAACCGAACTAACCGTGGCAACGCACGAGAGCATGTGTCCTACTTGACAATAGGAGCATGAACGGCACCAATGATTCGGAGTACTTAGCGTAGTGCCTTTGTATCAGTTGGACATAGGCAAAGCGTCGTTTCAGCCGAACCTACATCGAGGCACATAGCTTTGTATAGTTGGAGGTTAGTCGGTAATGTCGCAACCCGAACCAAACTAACTGTAGCTTTGAATGCTAGTTAATCATGGAAAGACCCTATGTGATCAAACTATTCTTGTCTTCGGTTGGTCGAGGCAAGGCTTTTACCAACCCAATCGATTGTGAGGTACGAAGATGGTGCCTTTAGACGCTGGTTGATTGTGAGGAGACCCTATGCGATCAAACCAGCGAAGGGACACGGAGCTCATATCTTTGCGTTTACTAGCTGATCTTGGAGAGACCATGTGTGATCAAACTAGTCTTGTCTTCGGTTGGTCGAGGCAAGGCTTTTACCGACCCAATCAGTTATGGGGTACGAAGCAGGTGCCTTTAGACACTGGTTAATCATGGGGAGACCCTGTGTGATCAAACCAGTGAAGGGATATTCAGCTCGTACCTTTGCGTTTGTTAGCTGATCGTGGGGAGACCCTGTGTGATCAAACTAGTCTTATCTTCGGTTGATCGAGGCAAGACTCTTACAGACCCAACCGGTTGTGGGGTATAAAGCAGGTGCTTTTAAAAGCTGGTTGGTCGTGGGGAGACCCTATGTGATCAAACCAGTAAAAGGACACGGTGGACATACCTTTGCATTTGCTAGCTGATCATGGGTTGACCCTGTGCGATCAAACTAATCTTGTCTTCAGTTGGTCGAGGCAAGACACTTATCGACCCAACCGATTGCGGGTATGAAGCAGGGGCCTTTGACCATTAGGTCATCATGAGGAGACCCTATGCGATCAAACCAATAAAGGTACATGGAGCTCACACCTTTGTGTTTGCTAGCTGATCGTGGGGAGACCTTGTGCGATCAAATTAGTCTTGTCTTCGGTTGGTCGAGGCAAGGCTCTTACCGACCCAACCGGTTATGGTGTACGAAGCAGGTGTCTTTAGACGCTGATTGATCATGAGGGAGACTGATAAAGCACAATTTTTGCTTTAAATCCTAAATTTCAAGAAAGCATTATTTAGATTTTTCGGTATCAATAGCGCATATTGCATAAAATTTTAGACACGTCGCCTTTGTTCTTATTATGCATACTTTTATTTGTAGGTGTATGGCTGCGGCTTAACTTGGACTAGGCGAGCACAAATCGGTATGAGGTCGACCACCACTTAGCAATCAAATCGGGCGACACACCTACACGTCGGCACATGAATATTATGGTAGGACTACTCGAATCAGTCTGATCCAAAGCTTGGTTGTAGTTCCTAGTGAAAACAGTAACTAGGTGCAGTCGAGTATTGAGAAAAGACCGATTATGAAGTCATTTTCTTCTACCGTGCAATTTGGTGCGTGGCTATGATCGACTTGGGTGCACATTTGTCGGCAAACAAAGATTGGCACACTTGGATGTAACTCTGTACCAACTGATAGCAATTCAACAATTGCTTAACTCAAATAGAAATACGTTGCAGCACTTGGGAAAGGAAGTAGTGCACTCCGGTTGGGACTCAAGCACTAGCCAGACGCGTCACCCAATTCAATTCAAAGCAATACAAAATGATGGATCACTGCTGCATTGGAGTCAAAACAGCCCACTTCCAGTGATGACTTGGTGAACATTTGAAGGCACTCACTTGGCATCAAATTCCACACCAAGCAACACCTTCTAAAATGACATTAAATGTCATTAAGAGTAATGCAACAGCAAATAGCTTCATGACCTCTTTTCTTCATTGGATTTGATCCAAGCCATCACGTCAAAGCAAGTCTCCTAATTCAATGCATTGAATGTTAGCTACACAAAGAATCCTCAAGATATTGCTCTTAAAGTCACCCAAGCACACAAAAGAGAATTCAAATTCCCATAGGCAACCACGACTAAAGAATCCCATTAGCCATGGGAGCATTCAATGCCATGAAGAGTTTCCATTTCAAGCATAAACAGCAGCCACTAGCCGTTACAAATTTAAATGGCATACAACGGATCCTAAGAGATCTCGTCTCGGGCATTGAATCTATTATATAAAGGGCTCAGAATGGCTATGTGGGCATTCACGGTTTTGGGAGGAATTTGTGATCCGGAATTTCTTTCATCCACCTCTCTTCTATATTTTATTTATTCCAATAATGAGTGGCTAAGTTCATCGCTAGGGTGAGAGAGGAGGTACAAGCCCTCTCCCCTTTTGTAATTTTCGCAGGATTTACACCATGATTCAATCCTTAATGGAATGTTCATTTTTTTAAATTTTTTGTTTTTGATTACTCATTTCACATTGTATGTCACGCATGCATTGTCGTTGTTAGTTCAAGCTCATTAAACTTCTAGACGTTTTCAATATTAGTGAGACGATGAGTAGTTTTTCTTGATCAGTGATATCATGTGTCATTGATACTTGGGATTCACTCTTCGTGCCCACACTTAGACTATTTTAGGATTTGGTTTTCAAAGATTAAAAATGTCTTGCTGAGAATGAATATGTCGGTTCTAAATTAATGTGCTACAATTTTAATATCTTTGTGGAAGGGAAGCTCATTAGTTTTTCCTCCCATCTTGGTGTACACCTCTAGAAGGAGCAAAAGGGAAGAGTTTGGGCCACTCTCAATACCCTAGCTCTCTCATATCTGCATCACTCCTTACAAAACTTCGCCACCATCGGTGGAATAAACCCCTTCTGAACACTCACACTCATTTTCACCATCACATCTACTTACTAGCTTTCTTAAATTATAGTAGCACTATTCAATCGTTCACAATCACATTCCCTATGGATTCGACCTTGGGACTCTCAAGTATATCTTGTCTACAACACACTCACCCTAGTTTGCACTCTCACATTTGTTGCATACACCTTAGTGTCTAGGGAATTTTAATATTGCATTCACCATCTTTTAGCATTTGAGTGGAACATATTCTTGTATCTCCACCGTATCATTGAGTGTGCACATTAAGGTTGTAATAGAGACTCTATGCAATTAAACCAGGAAAAGGACACGAAGCTTATACCTTTGCATTTGCTAGCTGATAATGGGGAGACCCTGTGCGATCAAACTAGTATTGTCTTCGGTTGGTCGAGGCAAGGCTCTTACCGATCCAATCGGTTGCGAGGTACGAAGCAGGTGCCTTCAGACGTTGGTTGATCATGAGGAGACTCTGTGCGATCAAACCAGTGAAAGGGACATAGAGCTCATACCTTTCTATTTGCTAGCTGATAGTAGGAAGATCCTGTGCGATCAAAGTAGTTTTGTCTTCGCACTTGATAGTGACGAAACACTAGTTGATCAAGAATTTGAGGAGTACTTGCATACAGAAGACGATCAATTACCATTTTATTGATAACTCAAAAGAAATTACATAATGGATTTTAGATGAAGGATATTATGAGTTGTTGACAATCCATGGCGTTCTACTCTGATCAGTCGAATAAAGACATGGAGTTCTAGTCTGATCGGTTGAATGGGACCCACCTAGTGGGTCCTATGTTCGTAGAATAAAGACATGGATATTAATGTGTACTAATTAGTCATGTGTGATCCCTGGGTCATTCTAGGATCAATAAGACTTAACTAAGGTTGACTTTTTTCCAAAAAGGTCATAAATGTCATTAAGGGCTAAGCTGGCCCTCAGACATTCTAGGAGAAGTCATCAGAGCCCAATCAAGTTGACTTTGATGACTTTCCTAATATATAGGAGTTGCCATAAGTGTCCGGGGATGGAGTGCAACTCCATTTCCCTCTCTGGTCAACATCTTGATTGACAGAAGAGATGGCCCCTGAGGGTAGAAGCATTATGCCAAAAGAGAAAGGAGAAAAACAAAAGAGAAGAAAGGAAGAAAAGAAAGAAGAGAAGGAAGAAGGTCTTCCTCTCTTCGGGTTTGCACACTGTGGATCCGGATCGTTTTCATCGAGCACCAACGTGAGAATTTTGAGAAAGGAGAAGACTCCCACAAGTCTACCATCGTCGGCTACGTGCGTGGGATATGCTTTGAATCGAGAAGGTAGCGAGATCGAATCTTTGACTTCATCTTAATCAACGGATCTACACGCTTAGGCATCTATAAGTCCTAAGAGGTAATAATCTTGATAATCCATAAATGATGTAAATAATTAGTTTTAATTATTTATATATCATGATAAATCATTATTAATCATTATTTGGCAATGATAGAAATTTGGGATCAATCGGATACGAAAAATTTCACGTCCCTATTTTTCGCCATATGTTTTTCACACCAATTTCTATAGGGTTTTTTAGCCACCGAATGTAATGACCGACACTCCAGTGTGTATTCGCTCAAGGTAACCCGATTTGATTTAAATATTATTTTAATATCGTTGCTTGAATAATTATTTTTATTAGCTGGAATGTTGTTGGTTGTGCTTGAACGGGACCGGGCAGTGGGTCCCGAGTACCGATCGTGAGGCTATGTTGGAGGTGTGGTTACACGAGCACGTAAGCACGAGTATCGAGGCAAGGCATGTAAGCTATTTTTTTATAATATTACGGTGGGTCTGTCGGACCTGACGAGGTTCACGCACCGATGCGTCTCGGCGCGACCCAAATTGAGGGCGAGTCAGGCTCAGCGGGTGTTAGAAAGAAAAAAAAAAAAGAGAAAAGGAAATGAAAAAAAAAAAAACTAAAACCTAAATCCAAAGCAAAACCCAAAACCCATTCCTCTCCCTCTCATCTCACCCGAACCCAGCCCCAACCCTTCCCCTTTCTCTCTCTCTCTCTCTCTCTCTCTCTCTCTCTCTCTCTCTCTTTCTCTCTCTCTCTCTCTCTCTCTCTCTCTCTCTCTCTCTCTCTTTCTCTCTCAAACCCAAACCCAACCCCAAAAACCGTCCATCTCTCTCTCTCTCTCTTGAACCCGAACCCGACCTTGATCCCCCAAACCCGACCCTATCTTTTCTCTCTCTTCCTCTCTTCTCTCTGATCTCTCTCTCTCTCTCTCTCTCTCATCAGACCCCCCTCTCCCTATTCCAGAGCCCACGATTCCCGCCGACCTCCAGCTGCCCCCTCATCCCGAGGCCGTGGAATTCGGCCCAGATTCCCGCCGAGAAGCCGGCCGCCGCCCCGATTTCCACCGCCCGTCGCCCCTCTCTTCTTTAAAAATCCGATCTCCTCACACCTCTCTCTGATCTCTCTCTCAGTACTCCCCTCCGACCTCTCCCTTACTCCCCTCCAATCTCTCTCACCTTCCCAGTCCGGCCCCCCCTCAACCCCTCCCTGATCCCTCATCTCTCCCCTCGATCTCTCTCTCTCTCTCTCTCTCTCTCTCTCTCTCTCTCTCTCTCTCTCTTCAACCGACGGACTTGACCCCCTCCTCAATCCAATCTCCTCTCCCCTGCGGTTGTCGGTGCGTGTGGCAGCCGGATTACAGTCAGAACCGGGGAGGAAGCAGCCGGAGTCGAGCCCGTGCACTAGGTCGGCCGTCTCTCCACTTTCCCCTGTTTTTCTTTTCCTTTTCTTTTCCCTTATCCTGTTGTATTGTTGAGACCAGCCCAACCCCTTCCCCACGATTGCTTTCGAGCCGGTTATGGCTGCCGGCGAGGTCCGACCACGCCAAGATAGACCCCTACCTGCGACTAATCGCAGTTGATGCCTGTTCCACCCTTGGTGATGACTGACCCTCTAGTTTCACCGTTTTTACGATAGCAGTCGGCTCTTGACCGCTGACGGGCCCGCCTGACATCCAACCACCACCCACTACCACCTTGCCATGTCAAGGACTAGACCCCAACCCCTGGTATTGTTGCCTAGACAGACCCCATCTATCTACCTGATTTGGTGTTAACGACCCCCTATCGTGCCTGATCCCGACCCTTGACCCATTCTTACGATTGCATCGCAAACTTCGACAATTGCTTGATTGCAAATCGTCGGAGCCATTGAACCCTATAACTATGTTGTTTGGATCATGAAATTATCTGCCCATTGTTGGTTAATGATACCCCCGCTGTTACAATCTTTTTATGTGTCATGCAAGTCATGCACGACGGTGGACCACCAGCGGCCCACGTGCCAAACCTTGCCGATCCCGGGATCCAATTGGGTTAGGCGTAATAGCTGTCGTCAATCCGAGCTCAGGCTCGTGCGACTCGTTTTAATTAAAGTAACGACCGTAGTATTCAAACTTTAGCACGAGGTCATCTTGGGTGGACGACGAATCGGACTTTCGACCTTGCCTAGACCTAAGCCGAGATGGTACCATTGGTTGCATCGTTTTGCATGCCGATAGACCGAGTTCGATGACACCTAAAATTCTCGACTCGGCCAACTCGAGCCTAAACCTGTATTACTTGGTAGCAAGCAATGACCTTAGGCCGGTGTGTGTGTTTGACAGTTCGGGGCTGTGCTGACCCAGACGGAGACGGAGCGAAGGTCGCCTCGCAGAAGCTCGTGTTCGACAACCAGGTGACATCTACTATCTTTTCGTGGTCTTTAATAGTGGGAAATGAGAATGACTAAGGGTAGGTATCCATAACACTGCATGCGGGTCCCGCCGGACATCGTCGCATGTGGTCGAGTGGACCCCGCCTTGCATGCGGAGTCGCGAGTCCCGCGACGCATGCTTTAAAATATTAATAATTAAATAATAATCATTCTGCTGATTGCTTGGACACCGTAAATAGGAATTCTCTTAAGTTTTGAAAATTAATAATTAAATAATAATTATCGGGTCCCACCCTCCTAAGTGGAGTGTGGAGACTCAGGCACACGGAATACGGGCGAGAATAATTTAGGTTTATTGTGATGCATGGGTTGTGAGCGTGGTGCGAATCCCGGAGTAAAACATTGAAGCTATTTTATTATTATAATAATCTATCATGTGGAAAGATTGGACCCCGTGCGTGCAAGGGTCGTGAACCACCCTATACGCACAACCGAAGACCAATAGGCTAAGGGGTTACGGGCAAGAGTTGTGGTAAAGCCAATATGAGTAGCCCTCTAGTGGGGATTGGCCTAGCAACTCTGTCCCGGGGTAGTTGAAGCCCCCAAATTAACGCAAGTGCGATGGTAGAGCTCCACCGTGAAAGATGAGAAATCCCTTATGATAATCTGGATAATTTGTGCATGGTGTTGGTGGATGCACGGCGAGAGAGCTGATCCTCTACATCGAAATAAAAGGCACTATAGTAATGCCCGACCGGAGGCAGGATGAACAAAATATCCGGGGTTCACTTTAGGATAGATAACTTATATTGTAATCTTATTTGATTCATAATTAAGCATGGTAGAATATCGAATGGAATGTGTGTTTGATAACCTAGTGATAGTAGGAATTGCATGTGAACACAGACTACTGCTAGGCTTAGGCTCACCTTCTGTAAGCTCCATTAATACTTAGACTGCTAATGTAATTTAATTCAATTAAATATGTCGGCTCATATTATTAAAGACTATTAGGATGTCACTAGCCATTAAATTGGCTAATCTTCCAATTTTTCATTGGGGGCTACTCTTTCCTACGAATAGACTCTCCTGCAGGTCCGGAGGTTCAGGAGTAGCAGTGGGAGGCCAGAGGCAATTTTAGGGTTACAGTCGTGTTTTATTTGGTATGTAGTTTCGTGGCAATGTATTAAGGTGGATTTTGGATAATAATCATTTAGTTTAAGTTTATTGTTTTGTTATTTGTAAGTGGCAATGATACAACTGAATTCTTTTGGGTAGGCCTCTCCTCAAGGCCCCAAGCCTAGGGTAGCCCATTACGAAAATATAAGTTGTAAAATGATCTAATTGACTAGCCAGGTAGATAGGTCCTCTAGACCAGTGTACTGAGTGTCAGAGAGTGGGTGAGATTACTAGCTCACTATCGGAGGCTTGAGTCTCGTGCTCCTTTAGAAGGACCTCTGTCGGTATGTAGTGGATCCGATATGCTGCTCATACTGAGAGGATAGCCTTTTGAAAGTCGAGCTTAGTTATATCTCTATCGACAAAAATTTTCTCTCTATATATTCCTTTAAAATAAAAATATTTTTATAAACATCCAGTTTTAAAATACCTCTTGTTTTTCTCTTCTTCTTCTTCTTTTTCTTCATTAATGAGAGAGTAGAAGCCCTGTGAGAAACCCTTTTTGGAGTAGATAGTTGACGAAACCCTAAATCCCCTTGATTTTCATCACCTCACACCCCAGGGATCGGTCCCAGATTTCTGGGGCGTGACACCGAACATGGTCCCTCCACCGACCACGCTTTCGTTGCACCCCGTGAACACGGGGACCAACACTAATACCATGTTACGAAGAGAGAGAGGAAGAGAGAGAGACTAGGAATTTTAGAGAAAACTCCTTGTATTGATTCATAACATTGCATAAGACTACCTATCCTTATATAAGGAGAGAACACACACCATTACAATACCACAAACAAGATGGGACTAATAGCAACACTAACACCAATCCAACTTTGATGGGTCCTTTGATATTGCACCTAAAATTACGAAAATACGAAAAATTGCACCTAAACTTTGATGGGTCCTTTGATGGGTCCTTTCATAATTCTGCAAAAATACGAAAAATTGCACCTAAAATTAAACACCTCGCTTCTCCTTGCAAGACTGACTCACTAAAGCCCAAAAAAAAAAAGGTTATTAATTGTTTAAATTTGGAACAACAAAAAAATCCGTCTAAGGACGCATTTTGTTTTTTTTTGAATTCGGATCATGTCTTTCTGATTTGAGCGGCGCCAGTTAGTATCTACGCACAAGAAAGACCATGGTTCAAAATCTACAACAGACATAGAAGATTAAATATTTTCTCTACAATCAGGCTTGACTTCGCTCATAGGGGCAACCACGTTGTGGGACAAACTCGAGATTCAATCATTTGACCTTCCAAGAGGGAAACAAATTGTTTACCGAGTTGGGGTGCAGCCGTAGTTGCGATATCAAATTTTTTTTTTAAAGAAATGATCGAACAAGGCCCAGTACAGGTGCTCAACCTGATTTATCAGAACCGAACCGAAAGTTGACCCGACCTAGGGTCTGGGTCACGGGTCTCTGGTTCAACCACGAGTCAATAGGTAGGACGGATTATAAAATTACAAACAAAACTGCATTATAAATAAATTTAGTTAGCATTATCATCCAACATTATGGGCATTCCTTGTGGAACTAGTACATTATCATCCAACAACTAACATACACTCTTTTTTTTTGGTAAGCTGAAGGTAGTCATTACATTATGACTTGTAAGGAGTCCCTCCCAAGGGAGGTGAGAATTACAGAGAAATTAGAAGCCCAATAGCCTGTAACACCATTGATACGAGCGTCATGCGCTAGCCAATGAGCAGTCCCATTGGCATTACGTGGGATCCACTTAACTGTCACTCCAGGAAGTTTCTGCCACAAACTAGTGCACTCCATAATGATCGAGCTGAACTCCTCCGTAACGCCTTTATTAAGAACAAGAGCCTCCCGAGCTTGCATCGCATCCGTGAATATTACCACCTGACCATACTCCCTATCCACAAGCTCTGTAAAGGTTGCCCGAAGGGCACAAAGTTCTGCATACATAGCATTATCAGCCTTGAGCCTAAACGCAGCCGCCGCACGAGTATTACTATCAGGGTTAGCCATCACCCATGCTCCGCTAGCGAACTCGTCACTATGTTTGAAGGAACCATCAGTCCACATAATAACATCAACCCCTGACCTCCAGTCCGGCTCCAAAAAAGTTGGGGGCAGCATGCTCTGGACATACCGATGACAGAGGAAAAGAGCTTGTTGAACAGTGTGCACTATAGTAGGCGCATTTTGTTTGAAAAGCTGGGAGCAACGATCTTTCCATATAGCCCACAAAGCGACTGCCATTAACTCTTCAAGCTGTGGCGACTCCATCCGATTACCCTTCTCAACCGGATGCCCTAGAATTTCAATATCATCACAATTGACCCCTGTTTGATGTAGAAATTCCATCCAAAACTCCCGAGCTCTTCGACAATCCATGAAAATATGTGAGGAATCCTCGTCTTCCACCCCACACCATGGACATCCCGTAAACCCCCAACCAAGTCTATAACGAAGAAGGGAGGCCGTAGGAAGCACACCGTGGAATAATTTCCATAGGAATATATGAACACGCGGCGGCACTCTCAAGCTCCATAAATCAGCTCCCCACCACTGTAACGGACCCTCAACCTCTTGAAAGGTAGAGTGAGCACCGCAACGTATCTCAACCAACTTCTTATGATACTTCGGTTGCAAACGAAGCTCCGATGGCCCAACGTTTCGGAGTCTCCTGAGCGTGGCCTTCATCCAATGAGACATTCTCCCTCCCCTCCAATCTTGCCAATTATCAATCCTCAATTGATATTTGGACCGAATCCATATAGCCCCACTATGTTGCCATGTCAAGACAAAACTCAGAGTAGCTATATCTTGTTGCAATTGTTTAACTAAGAAGCTCTGAACTTGCAAACCCCCTAGCACCGATCTTTCGTAATTACCTCCCATGATAGAAGGTGTAGCTTCCTACCTCCTGCTGGATGACCCCAAAGGAAAGCCTTGCATATCTTATCCATTTAAAGCAATATGGATAGCAGATACAAGATAATGGTAAACTTACAGGTAGCATATGTAGTGATAGGTTGGATGACAATAATATGCATAACTCAAGTTATCATTATCATCTAATTAATTCCAACATCATACAGACATTATCGTCCAACAACATACAAAAGCTGGGCAAGATCTTAAGATCATCCAACATAGTGTTAAATAAATATGTCAGACTAATTGATCCCATGGAATCCATAGTCCCATCCAACAACACACAAACATGTCAAGATGAAGGAGGTGGAAAGCACCTTGGATTTTAGGCTACACTAAAGGTTGCCGATGTGGCGATGCGAAGGTGATGAGACCCAAATTTCAGTAATCAGTAGAGGGGGCGTCATCTCCTCGTAGTCGCAAGTCGCAGAGGGGTAGTTCATCAGTTGTCCGAGACTTTGTCAGACTTGTCGGGAGGGTTTGGCTGGCAGTGGCTTCCTTCGATTGTAGGAAGAGGCGCAGAGCATTAGGGTTTGGGTAACCGTTTGAGACTCGGGAGGGAGGAGCGCGCGACTTGCGTGTGTGGGATTTGGAGATTTGTTTCTCCAGAACAGAACCTCGGTTTAGAACTACCCTGTCGGTCGTGTGTGTCAACCAAAACTGGGCAGGTTGCTCGGTTTTTTCTGGGTTGAATACAGCTCCAATTAATCCCTTATCCAAATCGAACCGACTGAAGCTCTGATTCAACTGTCCAACCGACCGGTTAAACACAATACCATAAAGTTTCAACAATTAAATAAAATGCAAAAGAGAAATAAAGAAATAAACTACATAAGGAGACATGAAGATTTTAGATGATTCAACTTTCGATCTACGTCCTTCAGCAAGTATAATATAATTCTTCAAACCTTCAAGCAAGTCCTAGACGACTTCAAATTTCTCTCAACAAACTCCCATTGGAGTTGAACCAAGTACTCTGGTCGAGATAATTTTATTCGCATGATGATAATTTACCTTAAAAAAAAAAAGAAGTATGAAATACAGGATTGTGATTTTGTTCCAACCTCTTTAAAGAGGTTGGAGTATCCCACTCTCTATTATTGGTCCATTTTAAGGATATGTTTGTTATTTTATATATTTATGAAATGACCAAAAGCTCTCGAGATGGACCAATGAAAGAGAGGGGGGATGCTCCAACCTCTCTTTAAGGAGGTTGGAACAAAATCGTTATCAACGTACAGTGCGCTTGAGCCAAATTCCCACTCCCGGACTGTTGGGCAACGAACGAAATTTTGTTGACAAGTAGGGTCATTTACGACCGAGGAACCTTCCTGAGGCTTTCCTGAAAGAGCACCGAGTACCTCAAGGTACCAACCCAGCCGAGGACTGCACGGCAATATATTCCGATGTCCAAGCAATTATGCAAATATAATAAATATTTTAATACGACCTTACTAGCCTCGAAGAGCAAACCAAAAACCTCCGTCAACTAATGAACGCTCACCGTGTATTCTACCGAACTCGAAACTGACGGCGTGAAATGAGGTCCGGAATATTCTCCCGCACATTCGCGCCTTGGTTCCTACAGGCTACAGCCCCCAACGGCGTTCGGAAGCCATCACTGACCTAGACGGCTAGACCCCAAGATTCTGTCAAGATGACGGAAAACGCTGACCGGAAAGGACGCTGGTGAGGCCCGGCCTATAAATAAAAGGGGCCGTTGCAGGCTGGGGAGAGCGGCGTCTCTTTCGATTCCTTATGGTCTCAACTCTCTCTCAGCTCCCAGTCTCGTCCTCTATTGCATGGCAGCCAATTCGAAGGGGAGGCAGCTCGCAGGTGGCCTCGGGAAGCGATTCGCGACTCAGATCTGGGCCGGCTGCTCTCGAGATCCAGCTCCGCTTCCTTCCTTCCCGGCATCGGCTTCCAGGTGGCGAGAGATCCCTCCTCCTTCAATTACTCTTTTTTTCTTATTTATTTTGAGACTTTACAACCGAGATCTGTCGATATGGATCATCCGTCTACTCCGGTCCTTTGTTTACGATTATTTTCAGCTTGAATTTTCTCGGTGAACAAGTCGTTGTCGATGCGATCGGATCTGTGTTCGTCTCTTGTGAGTTTTTTTTTTCCCGTTCGTAAATTTTTTTCCTATTTCCTTTTTTTTTAACGCAGATCTGTTGCCATTTTCTTAATTTATTCTTTTTTTTTTAAATGTCATTTGTTTAATCGAACTGAGCCTTAATTAAAGCTTTTTCTAGTTGAAGTAAAAGAAATCCCCTTCGAGATTTCTTTTCGGTAATTATATATCTGGAAATTTTGATCTATATTCATGGCAGAATCTCTAGAAAGATAAACTGCACAAAGGTTTGTTTGGACTCTGTTTCATAAATTCCTTACCAACTTCTCTTCCTGCCTTCTCTCTCTCTCTCTCTCTCTCTCTCTCTCTAAAAACGTGAAGAGAGAGACTAGTAGTGGGTGCCAGAAGGCAGCGACTATCTTCGTTCAGACGGATCACTGGATCAGATCTCCAATTTTTTTTAATAAAAGGTGTGGGGATCGTGGATTTGACCGACTTTTTTAACTGCTGATTTTTTTTTTTTTACGGCTGCTGCAATTTGTTCATAACATATAGCAATAAGGTGAGGATTGAGTAAGGGTATTTAAGTCATTTCATTTAGGCGACGATGTATTTCCGTACATCTGGTTATTCGTCCTTATCCGCCACGTGGGCTGTGGTGTCCTTGTGCGATTTGTGCGATATAGCTGTCCATGTTAAGTGTGATTCAGTCGATATAAATTGATTTTTGAGTTTTTTTTATTGATTTCAGACTTTTCAGGAGGGCGTACGAGAAGGAGATTGACGATCAGCTGCGCCCGACCGTGGTGCCGGACCATGTGATCCCGTTCGGGCCCGACGGGAAGTACTGGGGCCCTCACCCCCAGACCGGGATCTTCGGTCCAGCCGAAAAAAGCGACTCCGCCGCCGCTGGCGGTGGCAACGGCCTCCGAAACTCCCCACCGGGCTCCTCGGGGGATGGTACTTCGGCGCTGGACCAGACCGTCTGGTTCCGCCCCCTGGAGGACGTGGACAAGCCTCCCTACGCCTGAACCCAAAGGGAGGTAGAGGTAGAGAGAGAGAGCTGTTGGTGTTGGGCCCCACTTTTTTAAGATCGTTCCCCCCTCTCTCTCTCCACTCTCCGTACTGTAGTAGTACCAATATACTACTGGTAGTAGTAACTGTAAAAATAAGAGGGTACGTGCTTAGTGTACGGGTCCGGTAGCTATGGTATGTACGTATTCTGGTGTGGTGACTGACAGTCGTGTTATATACGGCTGGCTGTGTTGTCTGTATCGCATGCTCCGTATTCTACAGGAGCGTAGTATACTGTGTGTTTCGATTTCGGTAGTTGTGACATTGAAGCATTTGTCCCCCTTGTCTGTTCCATTGTTATAATTTGCTCCCTCCCCATGTCACAAATCCAAATCGGCTGCCCCTTTTCCCTGCCTTATCGTCTGTACCACACAACACAACCATCCATTTCATCCATATCTGGACGATGCTTAGCACATATCCCCAACTAGTTGCATAGGGACAGCCGCAATCAAGTGCCAAGCCTGAGCCAATGTCGTCGTTGGACCAATCGCAACCGTTCTGCTCCTTTGCCTGCAGATTGTGTCCTAGTGAAATGCACTGATCTGGTATGGATGCAACGAACAGTTGTGATGTGGGGGGCACAAGATGGAGCAGAGAAAGGGGGCAGACGATTTGGATTCCAGTCAATGTCACAATTGTCCATTGCATCCATACCAAACTGGTGCATTTCACTAGGACACAATTGACAAGCAAAAGAATGGTTGCGATTGGGCCAAAGACATTGGCTCAAGCTTGACACCCAACCCGAGAGGTGAATGGCACTCGGCACCAATTGGCAGGTGAGGGAAAATGAGGTGCCAAGCATGAGCCATTGTTGTTGGGACAATCTCAACCGCCCCTTTGACACTATTCACCAGTCGGGTATGGGTGCAATGGACGGCTGTGACATGTGGCTAGGGCCCCAAACGTGGGGATGGACTGCAAACAAGCAGAGCTTTGGTCAGTTTGAGTTTGCCTATGCTATTAAAGGAGCTTAAACTAGAGGTTTGGGCTTGGCTTGTTTAATAATCAAGTCAACCTGAACTTTTGCCTATTTGAGCTTGGCTCGTTTGTTATACGAACCTGAACTTCTGGCAAGGGCTGGCTCAATTAGTAAACAAATTCGAGCGATCCCTGATCGAGCTTCTTCACGAGCTGTAAAATCAATCAAAAGATTAGACTGTGTTGCATCATCTATTCGAGCCTTTTATTAGCCTATTCATGAACCTGCTCATGAATCTTAAACAAGCAGGTTCGTATAACATGTGAAAGTCTACTCTACTTCTTCAGAGTTAGTGGATCCAAAAAGTAATGTAGACAACGGTCAAAGAGAGATTCACTTGGCAACGAATTATGAGCCTTGGATTAGATCCAACGATTAACATGCGAAAGTCTTGCACCACATGTTGGTTGACGGGATGGGATGAGGAAAAGTTTGTCTTCTTCAAATTTGGATAAGGCCTTGAGAAATTTCGTGGTCCCAATATGATGTTCGTACAGATAAGTAACCCGCTAGAGTGGAAGAAATTGGTTTCCCTCCTCATCCTGTACAGATCAGTAGCCCGTTGGAGTTGCTCGTACAACGGTTCCACTGGATAATTTATCGAGTACGGGGAGTGGTGACTAAAGAGAGATGTGCCCTCGTGGGCACGTGATCTCTTCGTGAGGCTGAGTTATATGGTAGGAATTTGGGGGATGAGAAACCGTTGGGATGGGGCATGGACTGGAGGGTAGGGGAGGGGACCGAGGGATACGAAAGGACAAGAGTTAGTTGGGGAAAGGGACGAGGGTTGGTTGGGGAAAGGACCGTGAAGACACCGATGAAGTATTTTCCCGATATAGTGGGGGGCTATGGAGGAAGATGTTGTGGATTTGTTGAAGATTGTTTGTGCTTATGTTTTCTCCTTGGAGAGGGAAATTTTTTTAGCACATCCTGCGTACGCTACAACCGTGTGGTCCACTGCGATTCAAGAGGTATGGGGTAGCAGGCTTCAGCACATTGAAGTAATGGCCCCCAGCAGTTAGAGCATGCTGATAGGCTTTAGGAAACGGTTGTAGCATACGCAGGATGTGCTGAAAATTTTCTCCTAGGAGAGCAACTTCGACGGGGAGGCCCTCACAAGACAATGGTTAGAGGTGCTCAATATGACATCCAATGATAGTTATTCCCATGGCGTTATGTGGTAGGACCCTCCATCTAATTTTTTTCTCTCAGCTAGGGTGTGGGTGCAGAATCTGGCAACGCCTGACGGTGGGACCTGCCAGCTCTGCCTGGAGCCCGCGAAGACGACGGTGGGACCCGCCAGCCCTGCCTGGGGATCGCAAAGATGACGATGGGACCCGCCAACCCTTCCTGGTGCCTGCGAAGATGACGGTGGGACCCGCCAGCCCTGCCTGGGGCCCACAAAGATGACGATGGGACACGCTAGCCCTTCTTGAGGCCAACGAAGATGATGGTGGGACCCGCCATTCCTGCCTGGGGCCCACACGGACTGTCTGGGGCCTGGTAAATTCCCCTGGGTATTTACCAAAACCCTCGATATTCCCAAACCTATATAAATAGTAGACCCGCCAAATATTCAAGACCGGAATTCATTATTCTCAATTCCACCTTCTGTTTTCCAGAACTCTCTGAGCCTTCGGAGGATCAAACTCCAGTCAAGCTAACTCTACCCTCTTTCTACTTTTACCAGCACTGCTCGGCCTATCGAGAGTAGCTCTACTTCTTCAGAGTTAGTGGATTTAAAGGTTGCGTCTTACCGCATGGAGACGTAGGCTTCGACCGAACTTCATCACCACATCCTGTGCCAACTCTCTCTACTCCACAATATCTGTGTGACAGCTAAGCACGTAACAACTCAACATCCCATAGTGCACCACACATCGAAGCTCTACCTTTCAATCGACTATTGGAGGGGGACCATATGACAGCTGATATCTCCCCCCACAGTTTGGCGTCGTCTGTGGGATCCTTCCCTACCGACTGACGACCTCCGTGCTTCCCAGCTCCTTCGGTCAAGCAACAACTACCGATTGCCTGAGCAATATGTCTGCCTCCATCGCTATACCAAAATGACGAAAACACGACTAGTGGACTAGTCGGAGGGAAGCAACCTGCATCAAGACGTTCCGATTCCTACGACCCACTCAATGAATCGTAGGTTTGCGACGAGTCAGCCCCCGGAACAGTAACCTGCTGTGGATTCGAGAAATTGCCAGTCGGTTGATCGTGTAGCTCAGGCTTAACCTCGACAATCTTCTTAGCCTGCCAATGCGACTACCCAACACCCAGGGAAAGCGCATATGTCACACCCCGGAAATCTAGAACTGATCTCTGGGGTGTGAGGTAAGAAACGATAGGATTACGGTTTAGTCGACTGTCTACACCAATTAGGGTTTCTCACAGGGCTGCGACCCTCTCACAATTGAAAAAGAAGGAAAAGGGAGAAACAATGAGTATTTTAAGACTTGATTTTATACAAATATTTTATTAAGGGAAAACCAAGATAGGTAAAATTTTTCAATAGAGATGACCACGCTCGACCTTCAACCGTGCTATCCTCTCAGCATGTGTGGCCTGTCGATGTTCCACATGCTGATAGAAGTCTCACTTAAGGGAGCACGAGGCTCAAGCCTCCGATGGCGAGCTGAGTAACCTCGCCCGCTCTCTAGCACTCGGGCACTGGTTTAAAGGTCCTATCTACGAGGCTAATCAATTAGATCATTTTAAGTCTTATATTTTTATTGTGGGCTATCCTAGACTTGGGGCCTTGAGGAGAGGCCTACCCAAAGGAACTCAGCTGTATCATTGCCACTAGCAATCATAAAACACTAAACTAGATAACTCTTATACTAATCCAGCTTGATACACTGCCAGAAATAAAACCTACAACATGACATACTGAGAAGTAAAACTCTACGGCCACCCTAACTCAGCCAATGTCCTCATATTGCGGCTACTCCTGAGTCTCCGGACCTGCAGATGAGCCTACTCGTGGAAAAAAGTAGCCCCCAATGGAAAATTAGCCAAATTAATGGCTAGTGACATCCTAGTAACCTTTAATAATTTTAGACAACATAATCTAATTAAATTAAAGACAATCAATATTACATATACATATCCTAAGCCTACAAGCAGTCTACATTCTCATGCAATTCCTACTGTCATTAGGTTATCTAACATACAGTCCATTTAATATTCCACAGTGCTTATATAACAATCTAATTGTCATCTATCCTAATGTGAACCCCGAATATTTTATTCATCCTGCCCCCGAACGGGCATTACTATAGGGCCTTTTTATTTCGATGTAGAGGGCAAACTTTCTCGCCGTGCACCCGCCAACATTGTGCACAAAATCACCCATAAGATCATAAGGGGTTTTCTGTCTTTTACGGTGGAGCTTTACCGCCCAACTTGCTTTCTGTGGAGGCTTCAACTACCCCAGAACCTGATTACTATGTCAATCCCTACTCGAGGGCACCTTCTATTGGCTTTACCACAACCCTTGCCCGTGACCCCTAACCTACTAGTCTTCGGCTGTATGCGCAGGGTGGTTCACATTCCTTGTGCGCATGGGGTCTCAATCTTTTTACAAGATAGATTATCGTATTTTATCTATTTTAACAAAATACCAAAAGCTCAACACGGTGAATAATTACCTTTATACATATACTGAGACAGATAAAAAGGTACATACGGTGATTAATGATTTGCAACAGTTTAACCCTGGTCCCGTACTGCTCTCGCGTAACCCATAATAGCACTACAGCTAAAGGTCACATCGCTCTTAAAGTGATTCGACCTACACTCCCCCAAAACCAGTATACTGGGGTTGCCACTCCTTTTAGGAGGGTGAGCCCCAACAGTGATTAGTTATTTAAATTACGGTTTAATTTAAGGGAATACCTAATTATGGTATCCATATAATAATTATAATTATTTTATTAATATTTTAAAGCATGCGTCGCCAGACTCGTGACTCCGCATGCAAGGAGGGGTCCATGTGACCACATGCGACGATGCCCGATGGGACCCGCATGCAATATCATGGACACCTACTCTAGTTGTTCTCATTTCCCACTAACAAATACCACGACAAGGGAAGTAGATGTCACCTGGTTGGTGAACACGATCTTCTGCTAGCTGACCTCCGCTCCGTCTCCGAATGGGTCAACACGGCACTAACTGTCAAATGCACACAACGACGCATGATTATTGCTTGCTATAGATAACACTATTTTAGACCTGAGTTGACCGAGTTGAGAAATTTAGGCATCGTCGGACGCTGGTCTACCGGCATGCAAAACTATGCTCCAAAGGCACCATCTCGGTTAGTCGGCATTGCCGACGCCAAGGGTCGTACTAAGGTTCAAATGCACTAATCCAACTAAACGGTCCGACCCCCGTTGGGCAATGGCAAAATCAGTAAAGCCGATCATGGTTAGGTTTGAGGGCTCAATCGAGAATCACACTAGTGGCCAACCAAGGCCGCTAAGCAATGCATTACTGCCATGGAAAACCATCTCGAGCGCACACGACTACACAAAGTTTTCCATGACCATACTCTACTTAGGCGGTCGAAATCGCATCGGCATTATGGACTGAGGCAAGCGTGATCCGATGAAATCGGGCATGCTGTCAACAACACATCGAATAAATAATTATTCAATCAGGCGCTCTCGCCTTCGGCCCTCTGCCACGTTTGACAAGCCGGAGGGGGGTTTTAAGCCAAACTAGGTTTCCTTAGCAATTGAGCATGGGGCCCGATCACCGTAGCGAGAGAAGGGACAAGGTCAAGGGTCGATATTTCGGCCTAGACTTGGCGGGGCAGTCATGGGTGGTCGGGTGCCACCTAGTGCTTGACTGCCGGCAGCCATACCAACAAGGTGAGAAAAGAGTGAGGCATGACTTGGTCGGGTCGGGCCTTGCCGGCTATACAGCCGCCGGCCACCGGGCCGACAGCCATGGCTGCAACAAGGCGAAGCCCACCAAGGGTTGGGGGTCGGTTGGGTTCACACAGATGAAAAAGAAAAAGGGAAAAAGGGGAGGGGGATGACTGTTTGATCGGGGGAGGGTCGTCGGCTGTGGCTCCTCCTCCGGCCAGCTTCTCTTCTCTGGCGACTGGGCACAACACCACAGAGAGAGGAAGAAAGACCAGGGAAGAGATAGAGAGAGAGAAATCAAAGGGGAAAGAGAGAGAGAGAGAGAGAGAGAGAGAGAGAGAGAGAGAGAGAGAGAGAGAGAGAGAGAGAGAGAGAGATCGGGGAGGGATGAGAGATCGGAGGGGTGAGGGGTCAGACTGGGGTCGGGATTTTAAAGGAGGAAGGGGGTGGTGGCCAGGTACGGGCGGGATCCGGGGGCCGGTTTTCACGGGATCGGGGTGAGGGGGAGGTCAATGGCGTGAAGAAGAGGGGGAGGGGATCACTTGAGAGAGGGGGTGATGGGATTATGAGGTGAGGGGGTGGGGGGGCGGCGAACGGATTCAAGAGAGAGAGAGAAGAGAGATCCGAGAGAGAGAGAGAAATAGAGATCGGGTGGGAGGGAGAGAGATCCGAGAGAGAGGAAGAGAGATCGGGTGAGAGGGAGATGAGAGAGATCCGAGAGAGGGGGAGGGAGAGGGAGAGAAAGAGAGAGAGAGAGAGAAAGGGATGGGGGTTGGTTCGGGTTTGGATTTGGTTGGGTTGGGTTTGGGTTTTAGTTTAGGTTTTTATTATTTTTTTTTCTTTTTTCTTTTTCTAATAATGGTCAAGTCTCGGTCCCACTCGACTCGCGTCAAGCCTGGCTACCACTCGACTCGCGTCGAGCTTGACTCGCCCTCGACTCGTGTCGTGCCGTGATTCACCGACACGCGAACCTCGACGAGTCCGACAAGCTCGTCACTAAGCAAATTTATTATTTAATTATACTTATAAGAAAAAAAGAATACCAGGCATAAATACACTAGTACACCTGCTATGCACCAAATACCATTTTTCAATGTTGCTTCCCGACCCGGGCCCGGACCCACTGCCTGGTCCTGCTCGAGTTCAAACACACATGCAATAATTTGCAATAAAAGTAACTGGGTCCACGATAATTATTCAAGCAAAAATATAACAGTAATAAAATTGAATTGCCCAAACTGGAACGCATTGGGTATTACAACACACCTCACATGTCGCCAATCCTTAGGCGACATATCAAGTTTTGGCAGATGACTTCTAGTTGCTCACCCTTATGAAGCAGAACGCTGCTCTCATGACTAAGAAAGACTCCATCCAATGGATCGCCATCGAGGTAGGAGTCAATCTCCCACGGTCAGCTACCGGCATCAATGACGGAGCAAATATCCGCCGATCGATCGACCTATCTTCCGCTCCTTCCTGACGATTCGTCACTGACACCCCGCGATGGTCCTTTGAACCCCTCTCGAGAGGACCCTCACCCATTCCTCCTAGACTGACAATCTGTGAGCGTCTCGACGAGTCTGCTCACCTCCCTGAGCCATTCGGTTTTGAGTCATCCTTGGATTCCTACATCGTGAGGGATGCTTAGAACGATGGTCACCACCCCAGGGTCCAACAGCATCGCAACAACGACCGAGCTCTGACAGAGTATCGCATGATGAGGGGTTCTTCATCACCCTTATGACCTCCCCTTCCTCCGAGACACCTCTCTAACTGGCAAGGTGATCGTTGAAGCAACCACATCTCTGAGGGACCTCTCTATCAACAAATTCTTCATGCCCCTTTCCCTCAGAGCTGAAGAACTCCAGTTCTCCCTAAGTTCAACTACCTAATGGGATACTCGACGATACATGTCCTCACTTTCAAGCAGGCATTAACGCCATATGATCACGACAACCAAGTATTGTGCCACACTTTCGCCGACAGCTTCGACGATATATCGCTCGATTGGTATCACCATCTTCCGACAGGCTCCGTGAGTTGGTTCAAAGATCTGGCAGACCTCTTCGTTCAGCACTATCGACTGAACCTCAAGTCAGAGAAGAAGCTGGGCTTCCTCTACCAGTTCAGGATGGGATCAGATTAAAACCCTCCAAGAGTTCACTCGGAGGTTCCGGAACAAGCACACTGAGCTCTTTGGACATTACCTTGACGATGAAGCGGTCATGCTGGCATTCCAGAACGTACTACGCTATGACCTCCACAACTACAACTACCTTATCTACAATCCTATCGCCTCCCTTGAAGCTCTCTTTGATCAGATCCTGTAAGAGATTAAGGTGGAGGATGATCAAGTCACTCGCAAGAGACGTGACCTCAAGAAGCATCCTTCTGACAATGAACCGAAGAGACTCGCCCTGATCTCACAACGCTCAGGCCAAGGGAGATGGATCCTCCAAATGGCCAACGTGGGTAGGTGATAGACCCTCTAAGCCTCGGAAGATCGACTTCATCGATTAGAATCTTCCCATAGACATCATCCTCGAGTAGATCTAGCTCGAGGACTACCTCAGGAGACCCGAACCTCTTTAGCCCGACACCAAGCATATGGAGAACAAGTCGGTTTACTACGACGTTGATCGGTGCCACAACTACCCCACCATTCGGCGCTATTGTCTTAAGTACCACTTGGATGATCTTTTGCAGGAAGGCCATCTCTAGGAGTTCAAAGAAGACACCAACAGATAAAATGATTCCCTTTCTCCTCCTCCCCCTCATCAGAGAGAGAAGGAGATATGTTGGATATGTTCAGTCGTACGTCAACCGACCCCCATTGTCGTTCGGGCGGAGATATATGGTCTTTACGATAATCTCTGTCACCAAACTCCGACCCAGAAGGAAGTCGGGTGCTAGTTGCGATGTGTTCATCACGTGTGCACTATGGCTTAAGTCAAGGAGTCTTGGATCGAGAAGCCTATCAAAGGCCTTCTTTGGCCAGCGATCATCTTCACCGACCAAGACCTCAACAGAGTTTGCATTCTACATCGAGACCCCCTGGTCCTTTGGCTCGTTGTCAATGGGACCTCAAAATATAGCTAACGTCCAACAATGAGACCTGCAGCCCTGCCTAGAGCCCATGAAGATGATAGTGGGACCCACAACCCTTCTTGGGTCCGATAGGAACAATAGTGGGATCTGCAGTTTTACTTGGGGCTCACAAAGATGACAATGGGACCCGCAGACCTGCTTAGGGGGCCACACATATTATCTGGTGACTGGTAAATTCCCTCGGATATTTGTCAAAACCCATGATATTCCCAAACTACTATATATAGTAGACTCGACAAGTATTCCAAGGGAGATTTCATTATTCCAGATCCCACTTTCTCTTTTTCGGAGCTCCCAGTGCCTTTTGGTTTTTAGACTCCAACGAAACTTTCTCCACCCTCTATTCACTTTGTGTAAGCACTCCTCATCCTATTGAGAGTGGCTTAACTTCTTTTTAGAGTTAGTAGATTCAAATGTTGCATCTTACTATAAGGAAACCTATACTTCGGTCAAACATCGTCACCATATTCTGTGTCAAATCTCTCTCTACTCTACAGTGTCAGCGTGACAGCTCAGCACGCAACAACTCAGCACTCTACAATGCATCATATCTCGAAGCTCTACCCTTTAATCGACTATTAGAGTCAACCCCCACAGGTTGGCACTGTTTGTGGAATCTTTCCCAATCGGTCTGTGACCTCCAGGTTTCCCAGCTCCTTCGGTCAGGTAGCAACCACTGACTGCCTGAGCAATCCGTCTGTCTCCATCGCTATATCAGAATGGCAAAGACATGACCCATGGATCAACCATAGGGAAGTTATCTAAATCAAAATGTTCAAATATTGAGGGTGAATTCTCCAATGTCAGCAACTGGCATCAAAGACGGAGGAAATGCCCATCGATCGCGAGATCCATCCCCTGCTCATTCCAAATGATCCATCGTCGACACCTCTTGATAGCCTCTCGAACCTCTTAATTCTTAACCATCCTCCGATCTTTGTTTGGGAGTGACGTTTGGAACAAAAGACCCCTCGAAGATTCAATCGACAATCGAGGGTTTGGAGACAGCCAACCCTTAGGTATTCTCCGGTATTGCAAATCGCCCAAGGATTCAACCATCAACTGAGGCCTTGGAAACAGCCAAACCTTAGGCATCCTCTGGCATTGCAGATCGCCCGAGAATTCAACCGTCATCCACTGTCAAATATAAAGGTGCATGGTCGGCAGCCCTTCACTGATATGATCGCACAAGGTCTCCCCATGATCAACCAGCATTCAAAGCTACAGTTAGTTCGGTTCGGGATGCGTCATGACCGACTAACCTGCAACAGCACAAAGTTACGCATCCCGACGTAGGTTTGACTGAAATGGCACATCGCCTAAGTCAACCGATATAAAGGCGCTACGCTGAGTACTTCGAATATTTGGCGTCGCACATGCTTCCGTTGTCATGTAAGGGCACATGCACTAGTGCCTCGCCACAATTAGTCCGGCTTGGGTTGCGACACAATTGGCAACCTGCAACGGTACAAAGCTATGCGCCCCGATATAGGTTCGACCGAAATAGCACTTCTCCTAAGTCAACCGATATAAAGGCACTACGCACATGCTCCTGTTGTCACAAAAGGACACATGCACTAGTGCCTCACCACAGTTAGTTTGGTTCGGATTGTGATATGGCTGACTAACTTGCAACGATATAAAGTTACGCATCCCGACGTAGGTTTGATCGAAACGGCGCTTTGCCTAAGTCAATCGGTATAAAGGCGCAACGCTGAGTACTCTAAATCTTTAGCGTCGCACATGCTCCTGTTGTCACGTAAGGACACATGCATAGTGCCTCGCCACAGTTAGTTCGGTTTGGATTGCGCAAGATTGACTAACCTACAATAGTACAAAGCTACGCACCCCCGATTTAGGTTTAACTGAAATGACACTCAACCTAAGTCCAACCGATACAAAGGCACTAAACTGAGTACTCCAAATTCGAACCCCCATCAAACAAACCAGCCCAAGGCCCTGCCCTTGGCACTTAAAAAAATCGAAAGATGATAAAATATGGTCGAGAGAGGTACGATCACCCCCTCGACATCCAACAAGCCCAAGGCCATGCCCTTGGTATTCGAAGACAAAGTCCGAGGTAGGTTTTGCCGTCTCGGCACTTGACAAAGCCCAAGACGTCAACAACGTCTCGGCCCAAGGAGACAGCCTTGGCATTCAAAGACAAAGTCCGAGCCAGGCTTTTCCGCCTTGGCACCTGACGAAGCCAGAGGCGTCAATAGTGTCTCAACCAAAGGAGACCGCATTGACATTCGAAGATAAAGTCCAAGGCAAGCTTCGCCGCGTCGGCACCTGACAAAGTCCAAGACGTCGACAACATCTCGCCCCAAGGAGACAGGCTTGGCGTTCGAAGACAAAGTCCAAGGCATGCTTCACAGCCTCGGTACCTGACAAAGCACAAGACGTCGACAACATCTCGGCTCATGGAGATAGCCTTGACATTCAAAGACAAAGTCCGAGGCGGGCTTCGCCGCCTCGGCACCTGACAAAGCCCGAGACGTCAACAACGTCTTGGCCCAAAGAGATAGCTTTGACATTCGAAGACAAAGTCCGAGGCAGACTTTGCCGCCTCGGCTCCTGACAAAGAATGAGGCGTTGACATCATCTCAGCCCAAATAAAGGTGTCGGTTGAGTCTAGTGCAGGTACTGCAGGAAGCCTCAAATGTGGACCTACGTCGTCTGCTGCTTCAAGATCGTGCGGGCACATACTACCCCAAGCTTATCTATGATTCGAGATAAGTATTGATCATCTTTGGGCTGTTGTAATTAGTTTTGGGGGTTTTTTTTGTACTTTGGTCTACCAAAAAAAAAAAACTTGAGTCAATTTTTAGCTACCGCTCTCCGATTCTACAGGATTCTGATTTTGCGGGAATCAAATCCTTGGTAGGGGTAAAAAAAAATGTAGCGATAAGAGGGATAACCTTTTCTTTTTAGTGAGGTTTATGGGAAACCTTATAAGGGTCGTTTGGTTCACGGAATTGGAGGGACATCGAATTCTCTGGCATCCAATTCCCCCACCAATTATTCCTTGTGCCTTATATACCTAAAAAAAAACCATCGTCTCCCCCTATGAACCACTATGCAGGCACCACGAGGCAAAGAACATAGATAACCTCAATTGAAAGTATAATATAATATATTCTACAAGACTGTCATCAAATCGTCGCTTTGGCCGAGTGGTTAAGGCGTGTGCCTGCTAAGTACATGGGGTTTCCCCGCGAGAGTTCGAATCTCTCAGGCGACGAAAAAAATATATTTTTGTTTATTAGGTCTTCTCAGTTCCCTCTATCCTTTTTCTATATGATTTCCATCTAATTCAACCACCTCATTAGATTCTGCCATTTCCTAAGCCCACCCATCAAGGACAGGGAAAACCCCCAGCTCTGTCAAGCCTTTTCTTCCAAAGTGGCAGCTTCAAACAAACCACCCACCAAGTGTTCGAGTCCATGCTTCACAGATATCTCGTCGTTTGGATTCTAATGTTTGCTAGAAACTGGTGCTGATTAAGCCCCTCTAACTGATTGGAATGATGCTTGCTTGTATCTGAAAGCGAAGATAAATGGATGATATAGCACGGATCTCCCGGTTAATGGGTGGTGGTTCGGACACTTGTCTCTTTTTTTTTTTGGTTGGATCGGCCAAGTGATCAAAGGACAAGGCTGAACATGACATCAACGATCAGGATTCGCATGCGCAAACAAAACACAACAGCCCTGAGGGACAGTTCGCTCCACGGTGTCCATACCGGGATCAAAGAGAGAACCTCTCCAACATGGGGGAGAGGAAATACAGCCAGACCAACAGTCCATCGGTATTCGGAAGCTTATCCATTTTGCATCTTTGTAGATTGATTGCTGGATGTTGCTGTTGTTCTGATGGTTTTGGGATGGCTCACGTAAACTGTTGTTTCATACTTTGGATCATTCTCTTTATATGCTTCACTTATGGTTTCTTTTTTGTAGATATTAGTACTAGATTAATATAGGTAAGTTATCAAATGGCTTACGGATGTGGGGATGTAGCTCAAATGGTAGAGCGCTCGCTTTGCATGCGAGAAGTACAGGGTTCGATCCCCTGCATCTCCAAGATTAATGTTTTTCTTAATCATAAGGTTTTTCATTTGAATATTTTTAAAGAAATGTTATTCAGCCTGAAGGTTTTTCCGATTTCGTCGGCCCGATTGACGTGGCAACAGCCACCAGTTGCACGCTGCCACATCAATCGGGTTGGGTGGAATCGAAAAAACCTTCCGGCTGAATAGCATTTCTCATATTTTTATGATATGGGATCCATTTCTTTCCTTATCCTTTTCGGTCTTTAAAATTATATAATCCATTAGGGGTGTGCATTGGATCGAAACCAACCAATTTAGGCAAAACCCAAACTGATCCAACCTTGGTCAATTTGGATTGGATGGTCGGCTTGGACTTTGACTCGTATATTTATTGGGTCTTTTTTTTTTTCTTCTATTAGGACCTAGTTTTTAGTTAGAAAGAACAATTGTTGTCAAATCATTAGGTTAAAATAAGATTTTTAACTGATTGTGAGTCATCGTACAATATTGCAAAGGTTGTTGGTAGCAAGGATATTAGATATATGAGGACATATGGTATATTTAATAAAATATTATATGTATATACAAACGTTGGTTCGGTTCGGTTTAGGTTGGTTTTAAATTTACAAATCCGTCAACCAATCCAATCATGTCATTTTTTTAAAAATCCAATCCAATCCGATCCATTGAGTGCGTCGAAAGCGATCAAAATCAATCAGTTTGGCTTGGTTGGGTCGGCTTGGTCGGTTTGATTTGGGTCCTGCTCACCCCTATTATCCATGATTGAGCGTTCATATACTATGTTTGGGTAAGCATTTTCGGTGCCCTCCTTGGGGGCAAATGAGACTTCAGCTCCGTACCATGGGAAGCCAAGGAGAGAGGGATAACATATCATTTATCCACATCAATTATCAATATTTTTCTTAATCATAAAATTTAGAATTTTTTTTAATTTTTTAGATAGGACTCCTTTCTCTTTCCCTCTTCTTTTTCAGTCTCTAAAAACATAATCCATGATTGACCGCTTATATACCTTGTTTGGTAAGTTTTTTTCGGTGCCAGCCTTCAATGGGACCGTTAGGAGAGAAAAAAAAACAACAATTTTTTTTAAAAATCATATAAAATAATATATTTATAAAAAAAGTTTACAAAACATCCGGTTTTAGAAGAAAAGGTTTTACCCGCCTTTCGGTTTTAGGAGAAAAGGTTTTACCCGCCTGTTGAACAGGCGGGTCATATTTTTTTTATTTTTTTTTAAACCACACCAGTTGTAAAGGCGGGTAAGGTTTTTATTTTATTTTTTTAATTAAGTCTAGGGTGTGTGGTAAGATTTTGTGGATGCACGACAACTCGACACACGTCATATTGGCCACGACAAGTAGACGCACGTCGTATCGGCCACGACAAGTCGACCCACGTCATACCACAATGAGTCGGTGCATGTACCACGACGAGTTGGCAAATGACGAGAGGCGGTACCACAACGAGTCGGCGTACGGCGAGAGGCAATACCACGTCGAGTTGATTCGGCATAAACATGTTTTTTTTGAATCAAACATCTTCTCAACATAGACTCCACCCAAAATTTTGTCTCCATATTTTTTGGGTGGAGCTAGTGTAAAGTGGTGGGGAGAGCTAGCTATCTAGCTAGGTTACATAATTTTTGGGTGGAGTGTAAAGTGGTGAGGAGAGCTAGCTATCTAGCTAGGTTTTTTCATACATAAATTTTTAAAAAACGAAACATAAAATACTATTATTTTAATAAACGGAATAAAACTTTAGCATTTGGTAGAAAAGGAACATTACATCATCTCAAATGACGTAAAATCTTTACGCCATTTAAAATGGCGTAAAAAGTTGTTTATTTAATTGGTTGACCGAATTGCCCTTTATTTACTAATATACATTACGCCATCTCAAATGATGTAAAATCTTTATAACCGAATTGCCCTTTATTTACATCATATGTGATGGCGTAAAAGTAATATATTTTATTACCCCTCTAATGGCTATTTCCTGACCGTTGGGCTGCCAACTAATATTTTTTTTTCGTCATCTATATAACTAACGACTATTTTTTGTACACATATGTATCTAATGGCTATGCTTTAGACATTTGTACTACTGCTACTTTTCTTATCCGTTGTCTTATCTCTCTACCCTCTATAAAATTGCACATCTTTCTCTACTCATCACAACTCTCTGCTCAGCTCTCGCTCTCAACTCTCAACTCTGCTCATCTCTTTCCACTCTGCTCATCTCATAATTTTTTTTACATTCTTCCTCTTACATTCGGTACAATGACGACAATGATTTCAAAAATCTATCGCTACGGAGGTCGGTACAAGATTGATAGCTACGTTGGAGGAAATACAAGGGTCGTCTTCATTCAACTAGGATTGACGTTATTACAAGTGCAACACGAGATAGCGACTTGTTGTAACCTCCCTCTGGGCTTCATACTAAGGTCAGCTTGAATAGTTAATGAATCACAATCCTATCTAATTAAAATTTTTGATAATGCTAATTAGGAATGGATATTACAAGATAATATTTCTCGTGGTACTAGGCTAACTAGATTTATAGATTATCCCCCAAGTAGTAATGCAAATATCAATTATCAATCATATTATGGCCATACTAATGAGCCTAGTTCATAGACACTACAAGCAAATGAACATGATATGCTTAATAATATTAGTCAACCCTCATCTATTAAGTCGGTACCGACACTAATAACGGTACCAACACTAGAATCAGCACTAACACCGATTACCTATAATAATGATATGAATTTAGAGATTAGTGAGTCTAGTTCATCATCTTCGGATGATAACGTGATTTATATTGGTAAAATTTATTCATCAGCAAAATTATTTAGAAAATTCATGCTTGATATTGCAATTAATTTTTTTTTTTACTTTAGCATATGATTGCAATAATAAGAGTAAAATTATGATAAAATATGATATGTCAGAATGTACATGGCGTATTTATGTTAAAAAAAACTTGTGATTGTGATACCGTTGGCATTGTAACATAAAATTTGACTCATACATGTACAGGTAAGGTAGTGCCAAGAAATTATCCTCAAGCTACTTCTGAATGGATTGAATCTAAGATTGTAACTCGTTTAGCAAATAATTCGAACTATCATCCACTTCTATAATAAAAGATATGCTTCAAGATTTTTGTATATCTGTATCTTATAATAAAGCTTGAAAAGCTAAGAAAAAACTTAATATAGAAATCCATGATTGTGATGTAGAATATTATAGGAATCTAGACTATTATTGCTTAACTATTTTTGAAACAAATCCTGGTAGTTTTGCTATAATTAAAACTAATGATAATAATAGTTTTTAAAGAGTTTTTATTGCTTTTAATTCTTATATAACTGGTTTTAAAAATGAATGTTTGCCGATTATAGCTATAGATTGTATATTTTTAAAAGAAAAATACCAAGGTATAATGCTTACTGCTATTTCTCATGATCCTAATGGTGGGATGTTTCCAATAGCATATTCAGTTGTCGAGGCTGAAGATAAACATACTTGGATTTGGTTTTTAGAGTGTCTTATGATTGTATTAAATTCATATGATTTTTTAAAACTATCATTTATTTCTAATAAATAAAAATGACTTATTTATGTCGTTAGTAGAATATTTTCTCAATCTCATTATTTCTTGTATATACAATATTTTAAAGCAAATCTCAAAATAAATTTTGAAAAAAACTTTTATTTAATTTATTAAGAAAGACAGTTATGAAATATAATATTGACAAATGTAATGCAGTGCTTCAACAAATTGAGACTAAAGATAAGAAAACTTATGATTGGATTATATCAGGTGCCCCGATACACAATGCACATTATTGGTTAACAGCTTACTCACATGTATAACAGTATAGGATATTGACATCTAACATACCTGAGTCTTTTAATTCAACAATTAGATATTTACAAGAGAAACCAATAAAAGGACTTTTAGATGGAATTAGGTGCAAATTAATAAAATTATATTATAAACATAGAGAGGTTTATCAATTATGAGAAGGTTAACTTGCACCAAAAGTGGGATAAAAACTTAAAAAATGAATTGATAAAGCAAGATATTTAGATATTTTACATGTTAATGAGATACAATTTGAAATAATTGATAATGCAAAACTAGACGTGAAATCATTGACCTAGCAGAAAAAACTTGTATATACGAAAAATAAAAGCACACACTTATTCCAAGTCAGTATGCAATATATGCATGCGACTTTAAAAGATGGAATATTTATGATTTGTGTCAAAAGGAACTATATGTGGAAACATATAAACAAGTTTATGCTATTATTATGGAAGGGATTCCTAATCCGTATGAGCTCCATAATCCATCACAAAGATAAAATCCTATCTTACCACCAAACAATAGACGTTGTCCTGGTCGTCCTAAAGTTAGAAGACAAAATACAGATATTACGGAAGTGCGACCTTTTTATTGTAGTCATTGCCACCAAATTGGTCATAGTCGAACAACCTATAGCAATTGCATAGGACCTGATTTCACGTCTTGATTTTGTAAAATTAATTATTGAAATTATCTCATTAACATGTAAAATATCTATATATTTTGCTTTTGGTATAAGTTAACATTTCCATAATTGACTAGTCTATCTACATTTACAATATAATTTTATTAATTTACACCTAATTCTATCTAAAAGTCTTTTTATTGGTTTCTCTCATAAATTGTATCTATTTGTCATAGTGTTATTGATTTCTCATTCATAAGCTTATTTATCTATAGTCTCAATTTGTTGTAGTATTTGATTACATTCAACTAAATTATTTATCTTAGTTGCCATTGAAAAAAACATTTAAAATTTATTTTTGTTAACTTTTCCAATGTAACATCTTAATTCAAAATATTACGGTTTAGGGTTAGGGTTTTATGGGTTAGGGTTTAGGGTTTTAGGGGTTTTGGGGTTAGGGTTTAGGGTTACAGGGGTTTAGGTTTTAGGGTTTAGGGGTTAGGGTTAGGGTTTAGGGTTTAGGGTTAGGGTTTTAAGGTTTAGGTTTTAGGTTTAGGGTTAGGGTTTAGGAGTTAGGGTTAGGTTTAGGGTTTTAGGGTTTAGGATTTAGGGTTTAGGTTTTAGGGTTTAGGGGTTAGGGTTTTAGGGTTTAGGTTTTTGAGTTTAGGTGTTTAGGTTTTAGGTTTAGGGGTTAGGTTTACATTTTAGGGTTATGGGTTAGGATTTAGGGATTAGGTTTTAGGGTTTAGGTTTTAGGGTTTAGGGGTTAGGGGTTAGGGTTAGGGTTTAGGATTTAGGGTTTTAGGTTTTAGGGTCAGGGTTAGGGTTTAGTTTTTAAGGTTTAAGAGTTAGGGTTTAGGGTTTAGGTTTTAGGGATTTAGGGTATAGGGTTAGGGTTTAGGTTTAAAAAAAACAATTTTTAACTTCGCCAATGTAACGTCTTAATTACATTGCCGGTCCCCAGCGAGGAGGATACGAAGCAGCGACCATGCCCTGCGATGGGTCCGCCACCGACGGATCCACTCTCTCTCTCTCTCTCTCTCAAATGAACGGTCCGCCACCGCCTAATCGTTGTAATTTTAGTGCCAAAAAATCCAAATCTAGCTCGGATAAAGAAGGAGGGAAAAATGTCTATTTATATTTTCCAAAACATTTCATGAGAGGGGGGTAGCGATGAATGTCTCTCTTTCTCTCTCTCTCTCTCTCTCTCTCTCTCTCTCGATCTCACGGGGGGTAGCGATGCGTTCCTATCTCTCTCTATCACTCTTAAGATACAAAAAACAATCATAACTACTAATGCATGTGAAGAAAAAAAGATACAAAAACAATCATGACTACTAATATCGACATCCTGACATATCATGACTACAATCCCCAGAAACAACCCTAGCATAGTGCCCAACAACGTGCGTCTTCCTCGGAGGCAAAGAAACCAGCTCGATGATAGTAGCTGCCTGCGGGGTCTGTAGTGGATTGGCGATAGTTGCCTGCGAGGACCCCTGGCCGTCTAAAGTAGCTGCCTGTGAAGAAACCTGGCCAGGGTCTAAAGTAGCTGCTTGCGAGGACCCTGGCCTGGCTCAAAGCTGGTCGACAACTGGTATAATGGTGAGAACCCCTGACTGAACAAACCCTGGGAGCAGTAGTCATACTTAATCATATCCAGAATATCCACCCCCTGGCTTTGCCTCTCCCTCCTTCTGTACCCCACCTCCCTCCTCTTGTGCTCCACCTCCCTCCTCTTGTGGCCCACCTCCCACCTTTTGTGCCTCTCATTCTTGTGCACCAACTCAGTCTCTCGCTCGGCCTTTGCCTTGGTTACATACTAAGAATTTAACTCTGTACGTAATAAATATAACCACATATAAAATTAACAATTAACTTAGTAAAATAACATCTTATCGTGAGAGTCCAAGTAGAGAAATGAGGCTAACTCAACTCTGTACGCAACCAACCGTTGCTCCCATGCCGGGAGGACAAAGTGTCCCACACTCAAGCCTCTGTCCCTGGAAGCCCACGAAAGATGTGCAACAGGGATAGACTGGCATCTGACATACTGACGTAAACACCGATCTAGTGGTTGATATAGCGCAATCGCCATATAGATCACACAGGACCGGTGGTACGCCCAACTTGTCTCCCAAGCCTCCGTAAAAAAAGTGAACATTCGGCTCAAGCGGAAAGTGGGGGAGCCAGGTGACCTAAAAAATATATTACATTGTTTAATAAGACAAACAACTATTAAATTTTAAATAACATACTAAAATATCTAATATTAATATTTAATTAACTTACCTCACTCCCAGTCAACAAATCCAGCATCATCCGGTACAATGTGATGCTGTGGTGGGGGTCAGACTTGTATTGCCGGTACGGAAGGACCCACTTCAAAGCTCAAGGAAAGGGTCGGGTGCCCTCGGAAAGGTCAAAACGTACCGGCCTACCTACAGGTAGGTACTCATGGGCCTAAACCTGAAACAATACAATAAATATGTAAGATTCTAAACAATTTAAATAAAACAAAACAAGTATAACATATTATAAATTTTTTTAGCTGCAGTAAGGGGGTGCAACCCACTGGCTGATGTGCAATACCCATTGCAAAACGACTTAGGCTAGAGTATAAAAATGTCAGAACGACTGCACCCCATGCATACTGGAAAGTGATAGTCAAATCCTAAAAAAAAATTAGATAATTGGTATGCACAAGATTGCCAGTTGCATATGAAAACAGGCATAAACCACACAGTACCAATAAGTACACACGTGTATACAATAATGCCTTAAGTAATAAAAATATATTTTTAGCATGTCATTTATATAAGAATATTAACATATATTGAATATAATTAATAAATAAAAACTTACCGTCTCAGGGTATACCGGTTCTAGAGATGCCGGTCCAAAGTGAGTACGAAGCTAGCTAAGCTGAATGTACCGCTCCGCTTGTGATGACGGAGGAGGTACAACTCTTAAGCTATCGTTGATCATCTGGTGGTAGCCAAAAGGCAGGGTGCCAGGAGGTACAGTCATAGGGAGGTCGGTGATAACCAATTTTATAATTTACTGAGTGTCCTGCAAAGTGATCAACATCTCTCCAAAAGAAAAATAGAATGTGTGAGTAGCCGACCACCAATGCTTAACTAGTGCATAGTAGAGACGCACGCTGTTCAGCCATCGGATACGGCTAAATCAGCCAAACCCAACCCGCTCCACTAACTGAGTACGAGAGCCGAACAACTCCCACTCGTCTAAAAGATTCCCATGATAACAGGAACAAATATCGTGATAGTCGATCTAATATACAAATTTTAATTAAATTCTTTTATTTTTTTAATATTAATTAATTTGAATCCGTGGCATGCTCGAATATAAAATTTAAAATGTACCTCAGTATGCTTGAATACGGCAGTAGCACGATATCTAGTTCGTGACAAAAGCACCTGATCCGTGGTCAGGCCTCCCAGAAATCGTCCATCATTTCACTCCATTCCAGATAATATCCACAAGAGCACCCCACTTGCACAAATAGCACCCCACCCCACCCACTGCCAACACCCCCCATGGACAACACCCCCATAGGCCCACAGTGCTCCCACAAAAAAGGCCACCAGGGAAAGAAGGGAGAGGAGATGAGAGAAGAGGAGAGGAGAGGAGAGAGAGAGTTTTACGCCAAATGAACCAAATGACGTATTTTGTCTATAAAATTCATCTGGTTTTACGCCATCTCAAATGGCGTAAAGACTTTACGTTATCTCAAATGGCGTAAAGTAGGGATATTTTGGGTTTGTGAATATATGACCCCCTTATTTACGCCATCTGTATTGGCGTAAACCCTTTACGCCATCTCAAATGGCGTAAAGTTCATTTTCTTCCAATTACTAATGTTTTGATCCGTTTATTAAAATAATAATATTTCATGTTCTGTTTTTCAAAAATTTATGTTCTTTATATTTGGTACATTGATTATTTGTGCAACATGATATATAATTATAAAAAATAGTAAAAAAATATATTTTGTTAAAGGAAAGGTTTTTGTTAAATGAATACTTATGTAACATGAATTATTAGAGATTGTATGCTTTTACATTAAAGAAAAGGTTTTTAAACTTCTTATGTCTCTTATTTTTCTAACAATTTTTTTAAAAAAAACATTAAAAATATTATAATTATAAAAAGATGGTATAAAAGTTTTCGTTAAAAAAGATACTACCCGCTTATTGAATAAGCGGACTATTTTTTAAAGTTTTTATTTTTACATCGTCTGTTGTACAGGAGGGTAGTTTTTTTTGCTATAGAACATTTTTACCCCACCAGTTGTACAGGCGGGTATTTTCCTTTTTTTAAAAAAAAAAATTGTCCGCCGATTGTATAGCTGGTTGTATATGCATTGCTTGAATTTATAAATATTTTGAACTTCTAACCTAAATCCTTAATTCTTAATCGTTAACCCTAATCCTAACCCTAACCGCTAACTTTAACCATAATCCTAACCCTTAACCTTAATCCTAACCCGTCCCTAACTCTAACCCTAATCCTAACCCTTAACCTTAACCCTAATCTAAATGTTCTTACACTAACCCTAACAACCTTAAACCCTAACCCTAACTATAATCCTAACCCTTAACCAACCCTAAACCCTAACAACCTTAAATCCTGACCTTAAACCTTAACCCTAACCCTAACAACCTTAAACCGTAACCCTTAAATTCACTTATTTAAAACTCTAGTAGGAAGAGCTCGGCATATACACTTGTGTATGTGTGTCTCGTCTGCAATACCCATCATCTAGAGATTTTGATAAGTGGTTTTAATTCTAAATACGAATTCTCAAACCCCTAAAGTATAACTAATTCAAAGTTTTATTCTCGTTATATAATATAATAGCTAAATTATTTTTAAGTAGATGGAGATGAATGATGGATGGATTCCTAATGGACCCACTACAGAGGTAGTCGTACTCGACCGCTAGTGTCACCGATCAGCTCGAGTCTTCGAGGGTGGTGAGGTGAACACAATAACAAAAATTAAGTTTTTTTACTTAAAAAATGGTCACAGTCTAACATAATATTTATAGGTTGATTATTAATCCCGGCATTCCCATTTTCACGGGAGATTAGAAACTTGATAGATGTTCGAGGGATGACTTCAGCTTGTTAGGGAGGCCGGATTTGGATACTTCCATCAAATTTACTGGCGATACCACGATCTTGCCATGTGCTTTGCACTTGGTGAACATTGGTGGCCATAGATCAACACGTTCTACTTCTTCTTCGGAGAGATGTCGATCATGTTGCTTGACGTAATGCACTTGACAGGATTGTTGATCACTAGTGACCCTTTCACCTTACCGGCAGACAACGTACCAGATTGGGCCTCACCGGTTATGGAGTGTTTGCACATTTTATCACCTGAGGGACCTCCTCGGAATAACCTACAAAAGGAGGGTGCTATCAACCTATCATAGTTGAGGAACACATTTGGAAAATCTCCAATGAAATAACTCAATAATCAGTAGGTATGATTTAATTTATAAAATTATGTACTAAACAACTGGATATTTTTACTTCTTCACCTTCTTAAATTTTGTTTATAGGTAAGGACCTACACACGTGCATATCTGCTAGCACTGTATGGGTCATGCCTAAAAGTAATAAAAATAGGTGTTTTGGAGATTATATATATTTTTTGGGTTTTTATTACTAAAACAAAACCATTGGATTAGTGAACCCTAATCTAGCCCCTAATCTCGCTTAAATTAGGTTATAATCGTGTTTAGTGCGAAATTTAATCCAAATGGGAGTGGATGGTCATCAAGGTGGGCCCTTGATGACATTATCCCACCCCCCATGTGCTTTCCATGTGGAAAAGATTAGAGAAACCCTAATGGGATTAACCTAAACTAAGTGTTAAACTAGATTTGATTAAGCCCTAATTAAACTAGCATAATTTAGACCCTAAAAACCTAATCAAACTTAACATAAACCTAATTAGAACTTTATGGCAACAAGGTGGGGCTCACATGAGATCATCCTCACCCCCCCATGTGCTTTCCACATGGAGATGAAAGAATTCAAGAAGGGTTTGTGTTTGGTCTTTTCAAATATGACAAAACCCTTTTGATTTTTTTTTCCCTTATCGCCTTCATTCCTTAATGAATCTATGAATTTTCTTCCTCCTTGACATCCAAAACCAGTCCCCTAGAAGCCCTCTCCATCCCCAAAAACCCTAAGGCCATCCTAGTTTAGGTGAGTGAAGCTTACTAGTTTCTATTTGTTAAAAAGAGGAGAAAGAGAAGGAGAAGAAGGAGAAGTGAAGGAAAGGAGGGCCAAAACTTGAGGAACTTCATCCAAGCAACTCAAGGTAAGCTACAAAGAGTAGGAATATGTTACCATTCCATTTTGGCCATAGTTGAGGCAAAATGGCGACAGAAGTCCCGTATCCTTTGGCTCAAGGGAACGGGGGGACTCAAATACAACCTTCTTTCATAGAACTACTTTGATTCGAAGAAAATAGAATCGGATCCTAAAGATCACGTACATTACCTAATTGGGATATTGGAAAAGACTTTACAGCCTTCGACAATATTCTGGTTAATCACTTCAAGACCAGATGGAACCTCCACTCCCCGAGTGTTTTGGACGAGTGCATCTTAGATCATATTCCTAGTCTTGTTAATAATAATGACAATTCCTTGCTGACTAGACCTTCTCTGATCTAAAAATTAAGGAAGTTTTCTTCAACATGCCTTGTAGCAAAGCTCCAGGCCCATCTGGTTTTACGTCGGAGTTCTACACTGCTAACTGGGAAACTGTAGGATCTGATGTGTGCTAAGCTATTACCTCTTTCTTCTCCCTCAAATCTATGCCTACAAATTGGAAAGAAACTTTCATTATCCTCATTCTCAAGGTTTCAAACCCTTTTCTTCCAGAACATTTTCGTCCAATTAGTCTGTGCAATGTCATGTACAAAGCTGTGTCAAAACTTCTAGTTAACCGTCTTAAACCCATCCTACCACGCCTTGTGTCGATGGAGCAGACCGCCTTCATCAATGGGAGGAATATAACTAATAACATCCTCTTAGATTAGGAAGCCATTCATTCCATGAACCACGAGGATATCTGTAGCAACACCATGGCTCTCAAGCTGGACATGGTGCAAGCCTATGACCGCATGCCTTGGGAATTCATTTTCCAAGTCTTGGCCAAGTTTGGGTTTTGTCCGGAGTGGATTAGTGCCTGTATAAAACATCCCAACTTTGCTATCCTTGTCAATGGTTCATCGTCGACATGGTTCCAAGCCTCGAGAGGGCTTCGGCAGGGGGACTCCCTCTCCCCGTACCTATTCATATTAGGGGAAGAGGTCCTTAATAGAAACATAGCCAGACAGTAGGAGACAGGTGAGATTGATGGTCTATGTCCAGCTCTTAGAGCCAACCCAGTTAACCTTCTCGCTTTTACTGATGATTGTATGTTTTTTGCTAGGGCAGACAAAGTGCAATGCGTTAACGTATCAGAAGTCATCCAGAATTACAGTCACAACTTCGGACAACTTGCTAACAAGGAGAAGTCTGCTGTCTTGTTTGGTAATAAAGTTCACCATAGGCACAGAAAGATGATCCTCTGTTGACTTGGGATGAAAGAACATCAGACCCCCTTCAAATATCTTGGGGTGTCAATTTCAGGGAGCAAAATCTTGGCTAATGAGCAACCCAAAGAGCTTGTAAATGGAGTGCTTAAAAGAATCTCGGGTTGGAAGGCAATGCTCCTCTGTTTCCCCGGGAAGGTGACCCTTATTAAATCCATCCTTTCGTCCATGCCGATTTATGCTCTTCCGTGCTCTTGGATCCCCAAGAGGGTCACTAACATCATTGAGAAAGCTATGAGGCAATTTCTTTGGAGCAATAGCTCCAATAGTAAAGTCCTCAACTTAATTGGGTGGAATGAAATATGCAAGAACAAGGCTAAGGGGGCCTTGGGCTATGAGCCTTCGATAACACCAAAAGGTCTCTGATGGGAAAGAAGGTTTTTCATCTTCTTAATGAGGGTGACAACTTATTAGCCAAATTCTGTAAAACCAAGGTTGGTGATAGCTCCTTCTTCTGAGTTTTTTGGTGGTTCTTGTAGAGTTGTTTGTGGAAATCCTTTGTCTTCTATGTGGGACTTCTAGAGATTGATGAGGGAGGGCCCAGGCCCTTCTAGTTCCTACTCATGGGGTTGGCTGTGATTTTGATTGGAGGGCACAAGCCCTCCTAGTCCCCCTTCTTTGGATGCTCATGACTTAGCTTGAGGTCGGAGATGGTGATTCTAGAGGGCCCATGCCCTTCTAGCTCCTCATTTCTGTTCTTTGTTGGCGTGCTTCGGTGGTGGGATTGGCTATGCTAGAGCCTCTTGACGTCATTCTAGCTATTGGGAGGTATCTTCTTTCCTCATGAGCTTTGCTTGTTACTATTAGTAGCTAATTGTGTGGCTGTTATAGTCACTTGCTTGGGTTTAAATCTTTGCGGTCTAGTTTTGGCCGGGTTGGCTTTTGCTCTTTGTTTATTAGGGATTAGATTCCTTAGATAGCGACCGTGTTTGGCTGTCTACTTTGGGGATATTTTTTCCTGTTCTGTATTTCCTTGCTGTTGGCTTTATATTTTATTCTTTTTTACCTCTAAAAAAAAGTATAATATTGAGGACAATTTGTGGCAATGGCATACCCCAAAGAAGTGTTCGTGGGTGTGGTGTGTTGTTACTAAGGGAGAGCCTATTGCTAGAGACCACTTGCGGTCAAGCATTTACATCGGTTCTATGCTAAATATTTGGATGGTGAGAGAAACTAGATGGAAGGGTTGATTAATCAGCTCTTTGGACCGGCCCTTGCAGCCCGTATCCGCCACTGCCAGTCCTTAGGCGACTTTGGGGACCCAAATGGATGTGGGGTCCAAATACGAAGTCAAAATTCTGCACCTAGATGGCATTTCGGTTAATCAATGGGTATTATAATGGGTTACCTGAACCCCATAATCACATTGGTAATGATGAGGGTATCACTGAGCCAATTGACAATACATTCAACACTATTTTTTTTTTTTGACATCGGCGGGTGTCCCGAAACCTTTCGGGCAATGGCCCACTTCAGACTCGGACTAATCCCTCCGGGAGTGAAGCCCGACCCACTCGGCAATTCCCACTTCACTCCTGGGTAATACATTCAACACTATTGTACACAGGGTGAATGGTGGTAGGCAATCTGATGTCTATAGTTTCACAGATGATAGGACCTCCTACAGTGCCAATAATGATAGTAGTACAACGCCCAACTCTTTTGGTTGGACTAAACTCTGGGCTACTATTGGTCCTCCGAGAACAAAATATTTCGTTTTGAAAGTGATTAAGAATCGCATACCTACGAAGGATCTGCTCCTCAAAAGAGGGTTAGACCTTGACCCCCTTTGTAGTCGATGTGCTCGTGAGGAGGCGGACGCAAACCATGCGCTATTTCGATATCCACAATCAGCTGAGTCTTGAAAGACAAACATGAGAGATCATGGGATTAACGACTACCCCTCCTCGGTAAAAAGTTGGATAGAGTGCCTGTTTGGCATTGGGTCTTGTGAGAGCACTAGTACCGTGTTCTTAGCTGGCCTATGAGGTATCTGGAAAGCTAGAAACAGAGAAATCTTTGATGGAACACAAGAGAATCCTCGGATTATGGCTCGAAAAGCCCCGAGGTCTTGCTCAAGAATATATGGCTGCTAACTTGGGTCCACTCTTCTCCGAGCATGTAACAAATCAGCAACGTGTCCCGGTGGAAGTCAAATGGATGCGACCAAGTGAAGGGAAGATCAAGATGAATTTCAATGGAGTGATGGACATTAGTCGGGGCGTTGGAGGTGCGAGATTCATTATTAGGGATACTTGTGGCAAGCCGATCAAAGCCAGGCGTATTCCTCTCAACACCAACTCAATTGCAAATGCAGAATCAAGGTGTCTCTAGGAAAGTATTTGGGTTGCTAGCCTTGTTTACCCGAATAATAGCATCTAGATATAAGGGGACTCCAAATGCACTATTCTCATGTTGCGGATGAAGACGAGTGAAGACCTTTTGATGGTGGATTGCATAAGGATGCTCGATTCGTTTCCTTCGGTCGGGCATCCCACATATATCGAGAAGGTAATAGAGCAACTTATTGGTTGTCTCCGGATGCAACGAATAGTAACATGCTCAAGTACCGGAGTATGGAATTCTCCTCGAGTTATTGGAAAGAACGATGATTGATGTGGGAGGTGTAATATTTATTAGAACTTCGTAGAAGTAAGATGTAATTCTTGAAAAAAAAAAAAAAAAAGTGAGAAGGTCAAAAGCCAAGTTCGGCTCGCGAGGTCGGAAAAATCGAAGGGCTTCCCATAGCCTCCACCCCTAACCCCCGCGCGGGCCGCCTAGGCCGCGCTCGACTCCGCCGCCCAGGTACGAACCCTCCATCTCTGGACACCTTCTTGTTCTTCTTCTCGCCCCCTTTCCCTCACCCCGACATAAACCCTAATCCTAGATCATGCAGTAGAAGCGAGCTTGATTTCTATTTAGGGCGTTTCTTAATCTGTTCTTGATGCCCTAGGATCTGAGATCTACCTGCAAAGATTTGAAAAGAAGATTAGGGCTTCGGAATGGGGATGGATCTGAATCTCTACTTGGGCCTGCATCGTTCTCCCCGTTCCAGTAATCTAGCGGTCCTCGGTTCCGATCTCGCCCTTCGCCCGCTATCTCTGCCGTCCTCGTCCACCACCGAAGGAAGCGCCGCCCCTCCCAGCATGCCGGGCGCCGCGGAGCCGCCGGAGTCTCACGCCCCCTACTCCCCGTCCCACGCTTTTTACAACCCTGACCTTCCGTCCATCGATGCCTTCGTCGAAAATCCAAGCCAGGAGTACGAACCCTATAGCCCTCCCCATGCTCTCACTCCGCCGGTCATGCAGGAACCTGAAGGGTCAGCTTCTCCTTATTCCCCGTCGAATGCCCACGGCATTCCTCTCCTGCTAGAGCTTGATGACCCGAGGTTCCAAGACCTCCAGTTTCTTGAACAAGCCGAAAGGGCTGCGGCCGGAGGTGACACCGTGCCTTACTCGCCGCTCTATGATCCTATGTCACCGACCCCTTCTCCGGGCCTCGATGAGGTAGGCTCCAGCGTGTTCCGGTCAGTTCCCATGCAAAGCAGCGAGTACTCCGCTCAGGACGTGGGTTCGCTCCAAGAGCTTCTCGGATTCCCTCAATTTTGTGTCAGAAGACGGCGACCCAGGCGTTTTAGGTCATCTCATCCTTATGATAGCGAAAGGTACAGTCTTGGCCGACCTTCCTCACCCGTTCCTGAACGGCTACCACATGGTGGGATGAGTTCCGAAAGAGAGCTGGAAATGGATTGTGATCGTAATGTGCCTGCGAAGCACGTTGTAATGGAGGGTTCGGATGAGGAAACAGAAGAGAAGAGCAGGAGCTCGGCAAATTTTGAGTGCAATATATGCTTGGATATGGCCAAGGAACCTGTTGTTACTTCATGCGGTCATTTGTTCTGTTGGCCTTGCTTGTATCAGTGGCTGCATCTCCATTTGGATCATGCAGAATGCCCAGTGTGCAAGGGTGAGGTAACCGGATCTAATATCACACCTATCTATGGGAGAGGGAGTTCTGGATCTGTCGACGAGAAGAGAATTGAAGAAAATGGGGAATTGGGTTTGAAGATACCCCCAAGACCTCGCGGGAATAGATTTGAGAGCTTCAGGAAGCGACTTGAAATTCGGCCCTATACAAGACAAGCACCCATCCTCTGGCAACACCCTGTCGATCAAGGGATACACGACAGACAAGGATTTGAAGACCAAAGCCTGCTGGGATTATACGATGACTGGGTTCATACACCTCGTACTCGGATGAGAGCAAGGAGCACACAGAGGGAGGGTGGGATCGCTGAAAGTAGGCCCAATACTGGGGCGATTGGATTGTCTAGAGATAGCAGGTCAATCTCTCAAAGTCGTAATTCAACCTTACATGGCACTGCTAGTTCTGATAGATTAGCGGCTATAACTGCCGAACCTGTTAGGGTGGTTGGGGGGTTTGGATTCAGTGGCAGTCGATATGCAGCATCCACCTCCTCTGCTAATCCTCCGGTTCCTGAGCAGCTGATTAGCAGGCCTTCTGCAACATTGGCTGGGAATCGTGCATCTGCGTCAAGCACCATGGCTGTGATTCATGGAGTTACAGCTGCTACTGGTGCCTCAGCTGAACCTAGCAGTGCGGGATCAACTAGGGCTCATAGAAGGCGAGGAAGAAGCAACATCTCCAGTTCTTTGGATGTGGATGGAGGAGCTCTGCACGCTCGCAAGAGAAGGCTGAACTAAAATTTCTTTGTTATGGTATTCTAAATAACTTGGTACTTCTCTTGTCTCCTGTATGCATGTAGTCTTGGAGTATATTCACTGAAGTGTATGTTTAGTGAACTTATCATCAGTATTATTGGTTTATCATAAATCTTATACCCGGTCAGAGCATGTATTCTGGAAACACATCTTGACAACCTTGTTCTTGGATTAGTTTGTGTACCTCAATGCTTTTATAGTGGAAACTAGTTCAATTCCATGTTTCTAAATTTTGATTTTTTTGCTGTTTGCATGCTGCTCCATGATGATCAGTTAGGATTTTGATGAAAAGATGTGCTCACTATTTTTCGGCACCTTGATAGTTATCAACTGCTTTTATTTCCCCTTTTCTTTTGGATGGATAAATTTTATTGGAAGTCCATCTTAAGTTCATTAGGTCCCTAACGATTGTAATAGATGTTATCCAATTGTTTTGTGGAACAAATCATGCCTAAGAGCTTATCTGATGGATATGTCCACTTGAAATTTTAATTTAAAGGAGTCTCTTAGCTTTCATGTTTTAAGCTGATTGCACCACAGACAACACTTTCCGACTATTTACTGCCACACTCCTTTTCTTTCATGAAGTGTATGCTTAAAGTCGTGTGTAAAGTTTTCATGCTTATATGTTAGATTCTTACTTAGTATTCTTTATAGGCTGGTTAAAAATTTCTTCTTTATGTATTCAATCTAATTCGAATTTGACATCTAGCTGAATTTGACACAATTCTATAGGTAATTGGACCAAATAGGTCTTGTTTGTAATACCGATCAAGATCTGACCATATGCAATAACTGCCCTGATGAAGCAGATTTCGATATAGAGCTAGGTTAGATTCGACACCAATCCGGTCCTACTGTTGCATTCTTCTTTTCTTCATTCTGTATGTACTTAATCCTTTGTTTAAAATATTCATAGCTATCATGGCTGATTTGTACATTATTCACCATATGTTGCCTAAAACTTTGTTTTTTATTTAGATGAAGCCCAAATCCAAGTTTTAACTTAACTCGGCAAAATGCAAATAGTAAGGAGGGGTCCTAATGAATCATTTTTGAAATGTGAATCAAAATCTGACCCGAATCTGATGTCAGCCAAGATGATTTGGCTATAGATCTATGTAGATCTTATCCGAATCCGGCCCAATTCTTGCCGTAATCACAAGTTTTTCGTCACAGCTTCAAACCCATGTTGTCTTATGTCTTCTTCACCTATTTCTTGACCCTTCTATGTAAAAACTAAGTGATGCCTTAACCAGGTCAAAGATGGATCGATTAATTACCCAATGCAATAGAGATTAGGGAAGAAAATAAAAAAATTCTGTAAAAAAAATGATGAAATTAGATGAAAACAATGAATTGTTGTTGATGGAAATCATAAGCAATTCATACAAAAACTAAATTTTAAAGGATTCCTTTTATATAAGCCTTACTTCTAGAAACAATAATTGAACACTATCGCTAATTCAAATAGGACTACTTTTCTCTCAGCATAATTTGTCTTTCTATATTTTATTTATGTTTTCCACCTTTTTCTCCTGATATTTGAACATTTTTGGCAGAATTTCAGCAAATAGGAGGAAATATGATTGCGTCAGGGAGCCTGGTTTAAAATATCGGAGATATATAGTGATATATCGCTGATATATCGCTATATCGCCGGGCTCCGACATCAAAACAAACTAAATTCTCCTTTTTTGGGGAAAAAATCGATATATCGCCAAATTCGGTGATAAATTGTTTCACAGCCTTTATAAGATTCATGATAAAAGGGAAAATGTTGCCCGATGTCGCCCTTTTATTGCCAGCAATGTTACCAAGTCAGAAGTCGGAAAAAAGTCGGCAAGGGAAAAAAGCAGGAAAAATCGATAAATTAGGTAACAATTAGATATATGTATTCTAACAAAAAAATTTTTTAGCAAAAATCAGAAAAAAGACAGGAAAAAAATGCGTAATTCACGATTAATGCGCGTAATTCGCAATTTTTTCAAAAAATCCCGACTTTTGAAAAAATATTGACTTATTCCTGTAGCCAATGTTTGGGGAATAAGTAGCGATTAAAACACGACTTTTTCAAAAAGTCGTCGATTTTGGTAACACTGATCGCCAGTATCGCCCCAAAGAGTCATTTGTCCCATTTTTTCCCATATCATCCTTTTTTATGGTTTGATTTGCGTTTCTAAACAAAATCTAAACATTCATTTGTTGTTTTTGGTGGATTTGAAGCCTCCCTTCACGGATTTAGGGTTTCTTCCAAGTTTCTAAGTTGAGGTATGTTTTTATTTTTTTTTAATTTCTCAAATTTCATAAATAGATCTTCATGAAGAATAGATGATAAACATGAATCATATCAAGTTTAATATGATTCATCATGATTATCATGAAATTAATTGAGATTCATGGGTTTTCATGAGTTTCATCTATTTAACCAAATGAACCCTAATGAAATTTTAGTATGCTAATATAAAATTTATAGAAATTGCTTGTATTACTTTTTTAGGTTAATTTGCATATTTTACTACAAAGTTTCTAACAGTTCACGGAAAGTGTCGGATAGTTCACAGACTCATCTATAAAGCCTAAATTGAGTGTCCCGAAGAATAAATGATTGTTTTTTGTATGTTATTGATCATAATGGTGTATCTATACGTCCTAAAGGGATATATAGTAAAATCCTAAAAAAAAGGCTTCATTTTGCCATCTTTTCCTCTAAATTTTAACGATATTTGACGATAAATAGCGATATATATCCTCGATTTTTCCCCCGGGCAACTTGGCGATATCGACAGCGATAACAATACTTAAAACACTGTCAGTTAGAAGGGGGTCCCACACAAGAAATTTTTTCTAGAAGAAGTTACCGACTTATCGGAGGGGAGGGTAGTCCTCTGTGCGGGGAGAGGAATAACAAGACTCCTCTTGCGTGTGTGGACCCCGAAGACAAACCTCGCTAAAGAAGTTTGAACCACCTCTCATAAAAATAAGTCATAATAACTTTATTCTACCTATTAAAAGATCATTTGTCCTTTAATTAATGCCCAAGCCACTTTTTGACCGAATTTATCTTTTAGCAATTTTACAATGAAATCGTCTAATTTAAACTTCTCTAAAGGTCTTAAATCTAAGTAAAATTATTCTAAAGACTTATATTGAAGGACAAAGTAGAACACACAATTATTAATTCAAGTTGACCTTCGTTTGTCCCTGCATCACTCTCCCCAATTGGAAGATTCCTTGTCTATCTTGTGCAGATTGAATGGTGGTATCAACATCTTGATTAGCTGATGATGTAGGCCGTCTTAGCTCGAATCACGTCTCCAAAATGATGCTTCAACATGTTCAGACATTTGCTCTTGTAGTAACCATTTAATTGCTTCAAGATGACCCATACAATTTCAAATCGATCTTGCCAAATAGATGTTAGAACTACATTCCGGGTGAAATAATCAACCATCAGTTTCTTTACAAGTGTTCTGATTTCTCATACTTGAACAAGTAAATAGGCTTCCGAGTTTCGATCATTAGTGAATCAAGCTCTGTAAATTTTCCAACGTGTGATTCATCGTTCGGAGTACACATCTGCAATATTCATCATTGGTTCCTCCTCAGGCTCCCTCTCACGCTCCTCCACAAATTTTTTAGCTCCTTAAGCTTTTCTTTGGGTTCCTTCGCAAGCTTCCTCCAAGCTCTTCACATTCTTACACTGATTTCACTTCAAGATTCTTGCTTGTGGATGTGAGACAATAAATGGAGATTCCCACGTGGAATCATGGAAAAAATTCCTCCCTAGTCCTTATAATTCACTTTATTGAATCCAAGGGCGGATTTGTTGATCTGATTTCCAACGAGCAAGGTTTAAAACCGGGTATTGGTCATGTTATTGGCTCGGGGTATAGTTGACTCGGTATTGGTCGGTTAGGTCTTGACCGATTTCAGCTATTTTCTTATAAAATATCAAAAATAAAAAATTTATGAACCCAACCGATACAACTTGGCCATATCGACAGATACGCGGTTAGCTCGGCCGATATGCGATAAGACTCGATATCGTCCGATGCCGCTTGATATTGGCCGATATGAACCAAGTATTGGTATCGGCTGGTGACTTAGTTCGGGCCGAACAAAACCGAGTCATACCGGCCGGTACGACATGGGTATCGGTCGAGTTTTGAAACCATGCCCTCGAGATCACTCCAAGTTCTAAATCTCTTGTTGGACATGATTAACATATCAATAAGTGCAAATAATTGTCTCTAATGCATGTGCTAATCAATCCAATTCAGCATCTTCACCATTTTTTATTGTCAGTCTAGATTAATGTACTCATATCAGCCTTTGTCACTCATCTTCGTCTTCGCCTCCAATCGGACTCCTAAATAGAGCAAGAGTAAAACCGTCACTATGATGCTAATACTAGAACTAGATCCAAAGAAGGTGATGTTGCTGGAGATATAAATAGTTCATAGGAAAATTAGATTTCAAAGATTTATTTCCTTTTTCTACATATAACATTTCTTTCTTCTAAAAATGATGGAATAACCAATTAAAATAAGGACTTTAATTTTCTTATTGCATAGGATTTACATTTTTTAGATTTGTTTTTTACACTTGTTCTTGTATTTATTATTTTCAGATATTTTTTACCGAATTCCAGCATGTAGGAAGACATAGGATGCTTTAAGGGGAAGAGGAGTTAGTAGTCACAAAACTCCTGCATTTCTTTCCTTGTGGGAAGAAGTTCGACCCCCCCCCCCCCTCCTCTCTCTCTCTCTCTCTCTCTCTCTCTCTCTCTCTCTCTCTCTCTCCTTAATATAAATCCTAATTCCGTTATTAAAAGTTCGAATATCATCTACTTAATGTAGATCCTTCTGGTTAGAATATAACCAAGATTTTAAATTTTGATTTTGTTTTGTCCAAACCGAAACCAAAATTTTGACCGAAATTTCGAAACTCGATCGAAATTGACGAAAATTTGAAATGTTTAGTTCCAGTTCTGAAATCGAAATCGATCGAAATTGACCGAAATCGCCAGTTCTGAAACCAGAAACCAAAAACCAAAATTGATCGAAATCTGGTTTTTTGGGATTTCACACCTGTCTTTCTTTTCGGTATGGACCGAAATGTCATAATTTCGACCAAAAAATTTCATCCATGAATATAACTCAATAAACTACTAAAACTAAATTATTTAAAAAGGCATATCCTAAAGGAAAAAGCGAAAACTATGCTTTTTAATTCAAGTTAAACCTCTTTTTTCTCATGCATCACTAGGTCGTTATAAGGGTCCCCTTAGGTCTTCGTTGGACATTGTCCTCCATCTTAATTGATTCTCCATGGTTTAGTAGTTAATTCTTGCCTCCCATTCCTAGTTCTTCAACACATCCGCCACTACATTGTCATCTTTGCATACTCATGTTGTGTTCCTGGACCATCTTTATTACTTGCCATTCTATGGCTGTTTTTGGCTAAGCAGGGACGTACTTTGGCGGAAGTGGGCCACTTTTTTTTTTACTGTTTGGATTAGTTGGGAGTGAGAGATGGTCTTGCATTTCAGTGGGACACAACATTCACTCTAAACTATAAAGTGGGTTTTCAAATCACCCAAAAAAGAGGCGTTTTGAAACATCTATACTACAGCGGAAGCGAGCGAGAGTGGATGACGTACATGTGTTCAAAAAGCTTAGCCAAACACGGCCTAAATCATTTAATGTTCCAGGGCATGCTCCCATTGTATAGTTTTTTCCAAGTCTCAGTGGCATAAACTGATCACATAACAACGTAGAAGGATCTCCGTAACCTAGCTTTGTCTCCATTAAATGTTTTCATCTGTCATATCAATTTCCATTTAATTGCGTTCCATCATAGTGGCATGTTTGGCGTGTCATTACTGAATAGTTCGGGGGGGGGGGGGGGGGGGTCAAGTTCCAGAAAATTCGGAATGAGTTTGACAAATGTTTGAAAACGTAAAGCCTTTAATGATTATAAATGTGTCTATATATTAATGATTAAAATAAAGTAATTAACATATAAAAAACATGATTCATTCACAAATTAGTTGCACAATTCATGAACTATTCTATTACTCTTCAAATCTTCAAATACTTCATATTTACACGCGCGCGTACACACACACACAAACTTAATCGTTAACGAATGCTTCATTGTTGAATTTCATTATGCTAATAAGATATATTATGATATCTTCTCCTAGCTAGCAATCACTGTGTGTACATCTATGACAATTTTAAAGGAAAATTGGTTAAGTTTGAATTGTAGTGGGCCCAAACTAGCATTTGTTTATGCTCCTGGGGATTTTAATAGGGTAAATACCTTTATTATAGAAATTGATACTTCTACAGTTTGTGATAGAAGCTCGTAGCCGCAAGGGGGATCGAGTTCCTCCAGTCCTGTAACAGAAGTTGGATGACAACTACCTCTCAAAAAGAAAAAAAGAAGTTGGATGACAACTGAGTTGTTGCCCTCAACTTGCACATGTGGAAAACCTTTAAGGTTGATAATAGAGTAGGCCTCTTTAAATGCCAAAGACTCTGCGTCAAGGGTTGAGCAGAGAGGGAGACTTAACCAATGCTGAGGATGTGGTGTCCCATGTCATCTCGAAGTATGACTCCAATGCCATTATTGCTGTGACGGATAGCAGCGTCTACATTCGCTTTGAGTTATGTCATTTGGGGAGAATCAGAGTTTGTAGAAGGAAGAGCACATTTACCTGATACCCAAGTACTGGCATTTACTACAAAAAAGATTCACTAGAATAATATGAATGGGTTCAGGTTTTTGAGCATTAAATATCAGAGTATTTCTCGCCTTCTATATGTGCCACATTAGAATTGATGCTTGGTAGAACAACTCTAGGTTAGGTTTATGGCACTCCAAAAAAAACTGGATCCAATCTTTTGAAGTTTCTAGGATGAGCACGGACATCGATCTGTAGAGGGAAGCCAAACCATATTACCTCTGCTAGCTCGCAATGAAAGAAAATGTGATCAGTGATTTCAACAACAGCTTTGCAGAAGTGGCATATTTCATCAAACCTCGGGATTCTCTTAGCTATTGTTCCGCAAACAGGGAGTGCACCGATAAGAGCCCACCAAATGAATAGGCGGACACGAGGAGCGAGAATGTTGGCTTTCCAGAACAACTTCCATCGAAGACATTGAGTATTGATAGAGGATTTACATTCGTATTTGTTAAGAAAGACATCTCTGTAAGCCCGATTTAACAGAGAAAATACCAATTTATTCTTCACCCAAGTCAGCATTGAAGCGGAGAAAATGCCAATTTTGTATGAGGATATGTAAGAGAGAACTTTGCATGGATTAGTAGGAGAATTATTAGTTGAAATATAGTAAAGAGTGGATCCTTAAAAGTGTTAATAATGGTTCCATTGAAAATAACAATAAAGAGTGGTTCAGCTTCATCATGCTTTTACAGAGGCAAATGGGGTTGCTCATCAGATTACAGCCTATGCATTAAATCATAAGTTGGACTTCACTAAATGGGAGACCCCATATTTCATTGCTGAAGCAACTTCCACGGATATAAAGATTTCTTCTGTTGCGGAAGAGTCTTCCGATGCTCCTATGAACCAAGTTGTGTAATCTACCAATTTCATTGGGTACGAGACGCCATGAATAGATCCCTCTTGGTTTAACTCCAAAAAAAAAAAAGGCTCCATTGCCAACCACCAAGCAAGCTCCTTTTTTGAGGTGATCACAAACACCTAACATACTTTTGCAGACACTAGATTGATATGGTTGGTTGTTAGCTTCCCAATAAGAATGTTTTTTCAAGTATTTTTTTGTCCAAAATGTGATCCCAGAGCTCTCCTTGATTCGTAATGAATCTCCAAGCCAAGCTTCATGACAAGGGTCTTGTTAACTAGCTCAAGATCTCTAATATCCAAACCTCCTTTAAATTTAGGCTTCATAAATACAAACCAAGCCTTGAGATAGAGATGTCTATTATCATCTATAAACCCCCACCAAAAGTCTCGTTGAATAGAATTCGGATTCTCGGTAACTATTCAGGGGAGAAGGCTATTTGACATAAAGTATGTAGGGAGCGAAGATAAAGTGGATTTTATGAGGATAATTCTACTTGCATGTGAGAGAATTCCAACCCTTGACCCTTGCCTTCATACGGTCAATAAGGTAAGCATTAGAAGCCGATTTAGACCGAGTTAGGAAAAAGGGACCCCCCAAATAATTCTCATTACAATGCATATGATTGACATCAATCAGTCTAGCAAGATGCTCACGGCCATGGTCTAAAAACCGGCCGATACCGGTACGTACTGATTTTGGCCTGGTCGGGACTCGTATTGCCCCTGATCTCGATACCTGGCTCGTATCGACCGATGCTGGTATGTCCTGGTCCGTATCGGCCGGTTCAAGCTGGTACTGATCGGTACAGTCGATACGAATAAAGTATCGATCGGTGCATGTTATTATTATTATTGTTATTATTATTTGGTTCTTGGTCTCAATCGGTATCGATCCGTATTGTTCTATGGATCGGTACCGATACGTACCGATCTGGGACCAACCTATACCTTGATTTTGAATCTTGCTCATGGTTGCTACAATGGTTGTTATTATTGAAATTGATAGATGATTTGTCGAATTGATTGTTTGTCATGACCAACTGCCATAGAGAAGACATCTTAATAGCTTGGAGGTTGGATCTTTAGCCCTCCCAAAGATGATACGGCCGTCGGCAAACATAAGATAGAAGACCGAGAAACCACTCTTGCGTGTGTGCCCTTCTCTCTTGAGACCTATAGACTAATTCTCTGTGGGTCCGTTTGGTTAGAAGTATCCTATGAGGTATTTTGGATATGAGTATTCGTCTTTTTGTTTATTTTGCAGTATTGAGTTGCCTCAATTATGAGGTATCCGAGAGAACAAATCGACATACTGCAAAACAAATGGGATAAGTCTTACACGATATTCTGAATATATACCTCAAAGCAATTTAGTGCACCTGATACTTTGAACCAAACGGAGCATGATGGTTCTTATCCAAGCTGGTTTTAGGGGTGGAAATTGGTTGAGTTCACTGGAAATTTGTGAAAAAAAAAAAAAACTCTCCTCGATCGGTCATCGAATACATCAGCATCGTACCCATTTGTTGTTATAGTTGATGGGATGACATGCAGTACAAATTTAACTTTTTTTTTTTTTGTTGTTGTTGGTATTCATCAGCGGGTGGGCCACTGGATCCCCAAGAAGCCCCACATTCCGGCGCAAGCAAGAGAGATCGCCCTCTGGCGGTAAAACACCACCACCACACGGACGTGAAAGAACCACCACCGGCACCCAATCAAACCCTAAAAGGAAACACAAAAAACACCACCGTCGACGAAGACAGACCTTACAACCGGCGGGATACACACCAAACCCCATTCAAAGAGGGAGAAAAAACATAACAATCCACAAAAAAAAAAAAAAAAAAAGAAAAGAAAAATGGCTCACCACCGTCCGCACAAGCCGCCAAGCACACAAGAAAGGAGTTGAGGACGTCATCGCTGCATCGCCGTCGAACCGCCACCTCTGCCGTGCCGTCAAGAGCCGCCATCGATTGGATCTTTTTCCTCTTGGTGAGCGGTTTCTAACAAAATATCAGTTTTAGCGAAGTCCTCTAAAATGATGTGGACGAAAAAGCCCTCCACATCGATTCAAAATTTTAAAACGAATGTCATCCGTTCTCTCTGCTCCTTTTCCCACTTCCTCCCTTCTCTCCGGTGGTGGTTGCCGTCGGACTTGGATGCGATGCACCGGCCGGAGTCTCACCCTTTCATCATTTTCACCCCACCGATCTCCGGCCACCTGAGCTTGCCCCGCTGCCTCCAGTCGCCTCCCCGATCTCTGACCGCCTAAGCTCCTGCCGCACCCCGCTTGTCGATCTCCGGCCACCCCTGCCTCTAGCCATCTCTGCATGCTCGAGAGAGAAGGGAGAAGAAGGGGCCAGGGGTTGATTGTTTTGGGTTTCTGAATAAAATCGGAAACTTTTCGTTACATAAATGTTTGGATGTCCTGTGCCTTTTACATTTGTTATGTCAAAAGATTGATTATCAATTAACTCTTACTTTCTAAGAACCCTGATTTTTTATTTTAATATAAAATTAACGGGTGTACCAAAGCCCTTTGGCATTCACTTCGGGCTAAGACCTACCCCTCCAGGAGTGGGGGCACCGACCCTTCAGACAATGTGCAGCCAACTTCTTGGCTAGATTCGCAGTGGAGAACCAGGGTATATGAACTGTTTTGGACCAGTGCTTCTACTTGTCAACTTGTGGTTAGCTGCTTGTAGCCAATTGCTCTCTCGCTATATCGAGTTTCGATCTCCTCCAGTTGGTCGGTGCTGGTGGATCGGTAGGCCTGGCACGAATCACAGTCGAATGCGGCTTCTGGAGTGCCATTCATTTTTGGGTACCCAGCCATTGTGCGACTGTGATGCGCACCAGACCCACCGACCGGGCCAACCGATTGGAGGAGATCTGACCTCTGTATCATCTGATGAGAGTAACGCAGGGCCCACATCTAGGAGTTCAGATCTTCTCCAGTCGGTGGGCCCAGGTCGGTGGGCCCGAGTACATCACAGCCGCACAATGGTAGGCAACTCCATAGGACTGCATACCGCTGTGATGAGTGCCGGGCCCACCGACCGGACGACCCACTGGAGGAGATTCGAACTCCACACCTAGATGACACGTGTACAGTTGCGCATAGTGTGTTGGGTGGTAGCACACTGCGGCTGCCCTGGCTTGGATGCGCAGCCACTGCAGACTTGCGATGATGTCGCGAGGGAAATATCTCGCCGGTGTCGTGTACTTTGCCTTGTTCTTGCACGTGCCTTTCACTGACCACCAGTATCTTTTCAATTAGGGTTGTGTATCGATTCGAAACCAATCTATTTAGGCAAAATCCAAACTGATCCAATCTTGATCAGTTTTGAGAATTTACAATCCGATCCAAGCCGAATTGAGATTAAAATCCAATCCAATCCAATCCAACCTAAATAAAGTCGGTTTGGATTGGATTGGATGGTCGGTTTGGGCTGTGGCCCATATCCTTATTTGGGCTTTCTTTTCTTTTATTAGGACCTAATTTTAATTTAAAAATAATAGTTATTGTTAAATCATTAGACCTAAATAAAATTTTTATTTGATTGTGAGTCATCCTACATAATTGCAAAAATTGTTGGTAGCAAGGATGTTTGAGGACATATGGTATATTTAATAAAATATTATAGGTATATACATATGTTGGTTCGGTTCGATTTAGGTCGGTTTTAAATTTATAAATCCGTCAACCAGATCCAATCATGTCGGTTTTTTATAAATTCAATCCATTGAGTGTGTCAAAACCGATTAAAATCAGTCGGTTTGGTTTGGTCTGGTCGGTTTAGTCAGTTTGGTTTGGATCCTGCGCACCCCTATCTTCAAGATCAAGAGGGTGATAGATTAATTAGGTTAAGGTGGCAAAGGAATGCAGGGGGGAGGGATCCAGGGATAGCACATGATGGGATATCCTAATCTCCTTAAGCGCTCTTGGCTGCAGTAGCCAACCTGTCTGCTGCTTGATTACATTCTCGATAAACATGAGAGATATCAACCATGGTAAACTACTGAAAGAATTTTCCGGATATATATCTTCCTTCATAAAGTGATCCGCCGGTCCTCGATTTGGCCCATTCTGTAACAGATGTTGAGTCTCTTTCAATACAGATCCATCCATCGTGATCGATCATGATCAAGGCCTAAAGGCCCTCCCACAATCCTCTAACTTCTGCATCAATAACGAAATCATTCTCACAAATTCTTCGTCAATAGCACACCTACTGCATAAGGGGAGACGATGAAGCCCACGGCCAATGAGCAACTCTTTAACAGGAAGCCAATGAGTTTCCACACAAAAATACGTTTTTGCTCGAGGTGCCACTTTACATTTCTTTTTTTTTTTTGGTACTTTCAATGGGAGATCTCAACAGATCTTAGGAGGCACCACAGCCTGATGCAAGCAGGAGACGCCATATGCCGGTGCAACCACAAACAGTCAAACGGTTGAACAAAATACCACCACCATCAACCCTGGGGAGGAGGGGGGGGGGGGGGGGGGGGGGGGGGGGGCGAGTACGCCGCACATCTACGGATCCAATAGACAAAAGATGCAAATGCCACCAAACCAACTATACCCCGCCGACCTCCGACGGCAATAGTAACCCTAGATTAAAACTAAGGGTGCGTTTGGCATCAGTTTTGAAATTTCTAGTTTTGGTTTTGAAGTACCAAAAACCAGTTTTCAACAAAACCAATTTTAGCTTATCCATAACCAGTTTTGTGCTCAAAATCAGTTTTGCAATTATGTGTGTTTAGCTGATTCAATACAAACCTGATTTTGATCATAATTAGCAATCGTGACTCAAGTGTTACAAGGTTTTTCATTTACGAGGGAACAAGCAAACATGGATGCTCTGTTATGGAAAAAACTTGGGCATTGGCCCATTTCCGACAAACATTCTATGAAGGCCAAAGTAAAGCACAGATTTCATCTCAGTGAGCCAACGACCCACTGCATCATCACAAATAAGAACCCCATCATGAAGACAAGTTCAAAAAGTATTACAACAAACCAACATAAGAACCCCATCATGAAGACAAGTTCAAAAAGTACCCCATCTGATGTATGTCTCTTACAAGCCAACACACAACATAAGAACCCCATCATGAAGACAAATTCATAAAGTATTACAACAAACCAAAATGAAAAATACGTAATATGAGACCCTAATACAATCAAATGATTCCTGCAATTCCTTCTGATGCTGCCATTGCATTGGCCAATGACTTTCTGAATTCTGTCATTTGGTTGTCCCCACCTCTAAGCACAACGCCCTCATTCTCACCATTACCACCACCACCATCATCGTCATCCAAAACATCCTCTTCATCGGTACCATCGCTAATAATCATATCATTATCATCATATTGGGTGAATAAGAAATCCCTTGTAGCCTCCTGTTTAATAAAATTATGCAGTGCACATGCAGCAATGACAATCTTCACTTGCGTCCGAAATGGATATGAAGCAATACGTACCAAGATTGGCCACCTTTTCTTCAAAACGCTGAAGCATCGCTCGATGACATTCCTCAGTGAGGAGTGGGCATGGTTAAATAACTCCATTGCACCTTCCGTTTTTCCACCAACACGATGAAATTCTGGTATATGGTATCTGACTCCACGAAATGGCGAAAGATATCCCAGCATGTTCTTATAACCCGAGTCTACGACGTAATATTTGCCTAAGAATAGAATAAATTATATATATAAAAAATACACAATATAAAGTATAAAGTGACAAACAAACATAAGACATTTAGATATACCTGGAGGGGGGTGAGGAAATTTTATATTCGGATTCCGTATTGCTTCATCCACAATCCTGCCATCATATGCTGTTCCCTCCCAACCTGCCTGTACAAATGTAAAACGCATATCGAAGGAGCAAACAACAAATACGTTTTGTGTTACTTCATTATTCCTGCCAGACCGATATGGGATTTGTTTTTCTACTGGAATTACTGCATTTATATGGGTTCCATTAATGGCACCGATACAATCCTTAAACCATGTCATGAATCTTTTATTGTTATAAATCTTCATTGGTGTCTCGTTGAAAGACGGTGGTATAATAAACTCCTTGGAAAACTCAATAATAGCCTCTAACACATTATTAAAATGCCGGCTAATTGTCTATGAAATGTGGTTGAACCTATCACATGCATCAAAGTTACTCCGGTTATGAGCAATAATAATGATAAATATTGCTAATTGCTCCTCTACGGATACATTTTGTGTATCATTCAACAACCCTCTCTCTTTGAGTGCTTGACCTAATTTAAGAAATACATTTCTGCTCATTCGAAGTATCCTATGAACACGTTTATGGTGTGTTCCAGGATCTAAAAGGCCATTAACATACTTATGTCCCGTCTCCTCCGATGTGAACATCCGTTGTCGAGATATACGTGGTTTTTCAATATATTCTATGAACTCCAAAAACATCCTATCGATTACGATAGATGTCAACACATCATCTTCGTCTTTACTCAACACAATGTCCATTGCACCTGTTCATTCAAAATAAAGGGTGAACATTAATTCATGAAAACTATTGCTTAGGCATATGTATCATATGGTTTAAGTCCAGATTCGTAAATTGATAGATTTCATATTAGAATTACTTGGATATTCTCTTTGACATCTGGTACATACAAAAAGAATATGTAATTAAAACTTGAGTGTCTGAATGTGTTGGGTATATGTTCATCCTAAATCATATGCATGTGTAGATGGATGTAGCACAAAGAGTTGCATGCATGTACCACCTGATGCGGTTCCATGATAATAAAGGATATGGCCTCCATGTTTACATACATACACATATATAATGCCAAGTCTCAAGAATAACAGCAGTAATAATAAATACTTGAAAGGCTTGGGCCACCATTTGCAACTTAACTAGGCCGGGTTTTTACCACATCACATCCGCTATTGCAATGTAGCAACTGCAGCATCCTCAAGTTGATATTACAAAAAACACGAACAGGCAACAAGGAATGATCCCCCCTTCTTCATCTCCTCTTCTGCTCCAGCAGCAGCTCTATCTGCACTCTTCGTTCTGCATCAACAGCTAAAAACAAGGGAACCAATAACCAGAGAAGAAACAACAAGAAAGGCATCGCACACCGACAATCCCCTGCATATGACCTATCTTACAAGTAACAACACATGCCATAATTCTTGACGATTTTACATAGTACAATCAGACTGCAGTGATCACATCAATCATGATAAAGCAACAACAAATCAATACATAGATGTTTTCACCGAAAGTTCCAAACTTGGAAGAATATAAAGGCTCAAAGCTCAATCATCAAGTGCTGTGCAATGGTTAAAGATTCAAGTGGGTTGATTCCATAGTGAGTCGTACCTAATAATTTTCTAGCAAGAAAAGAAGAAATCACAAGTTATTATCGTAGTACATTAACCACGGGTCAGTGTAAAGATCGCTGCTTCTGAATTTTATTGAGGGCAAGATTGTAGCCTGCCATGCGATCGCACCCAGCATGGCAAAGGCTGGTGACAAATTTACCATCACGACCGACTCCCCTCTGGCCTTTGGATTTGGCGAACCCCCTTCCACATCGATGTATCCTAACACACAACCATCAACAACTGCATGTTTTACATCCAAAAGATTCATTCCACAAGGGGTGCAACATCTCTTGATAGGAGATGCACAACCTCAGGCTTCATGGCCACGCACAAACGACCGGGATCATGCCAAGCTTGAAATGCTGATCCTCATTACTGATGAAGGACTAACCGCTCAACATGACCTAACAAGATATGTTGATCCACAATATAAGGATTAAAAGGCACTAATCCACACACTCAATGGAATCGAAAGCAAAACATCACAGATTTCGAACAGAAGAAGCAAATTCACCAAAAGAAGTAGCCAAAGATAGATTGGCATCAATAGAATTCAGCAAGCTGAGAGAAAACAGAGCACTCAGACAGAAACAATTGATAATTCGACGAATCGGGCTGCCAAAACCTCCGACCGATCGCAGAATTCAGAACCTAGATAGAAATTTAGGTGGATTAATGATACCCCAGTTGATTTAAACGATGCATTTCTTAAAAATAAAAATAAAAAAGACCCATAATTCCACAATCTAAAAGAGCCCTCAACATGAGACAGTTCATCCATCCAAAACAAAAGACAATTCAAAAAAAAAAAAAAGCAGAAACCCATCTTTGTATCAAGGTAAATCATATATGAGGCATCCAACAAATTCGGCTAAAAAAACCATAGATGGGGGCTCACCGAGATTTCTGATGGATGATCGGAGATCGGAGAAGTGACCGGCAATCAGAGGAGGAGCGGCCGGGCTGCTCGACGATCGGCTGAGGGATGATCGAAGATCGGAGGAGAAGTGACTGGTAATCGGAGGAGGAGCGGCCGGGCTGCTCGATGATCGGCTGAGGGATGATCAGAGGAGGCGAAGTGAACGGCGATCAGAGGAGGAGCAACCGGGGGAGGAGCGACCGGTCTGCTATCACCGACGACCGGGCTGCTCTCACCGAGCGACCGGGGCTGCTCTCACCGGCAATCGGAGGAGGAGCGGCCGGGCTGCTCTCTGCTCGATGAGGAGAGGAAGAAGAGGCCACGCCCCTCTTGAAACCCTAACCCGATGGTTAAGGCGTCGCTCGAGAAATAGAAACACAACCCGAAAAGCAGAAAATTTTTGCTTTTCGGTTTTGACCCTTTTTCGGTTTTGATTTTAGAGAACCGGTTTTGTAACCGGATGCCAAACAGATTTTTGGTTGGTGTTTAAAACTAGTTTGGACACGGAACTAGTTTTGACCCAAAACCGGGTGTTCAAAACGGATGCCAAACACACCGTAAGAAAAAAAGAGTAAGCCAACAGTGACTCAAAAAAACAACCATCACAAAAACTAGATCCACAGCCGGATCCGTCTCCCTCGATGCCGGCGACAATGCAGTGCCACTTCACATTTCCATAGATCGCTTTCTATGGAAATGATTCTGGTTCAAAATAGTGATTTCCATTGTCGCGCGCCATGATCGGTGGACTCTGACCGATCATCCTCGTCCACCGAGAGGATCCGCATAGCTGACTTGGTAGAGAAATATGCCGTACGTATACAGTTGGGGTCCCACAGTATGGTGGGATAGTCCTGAGCACCAAGGACAGGGAGCTGGGCAATCTGGGTAGTGAGGTCATCACCAAAGATCTGGAGAGTTTCTCTCTACTCCAAGAACCATCACTATCCAACAGGCCACCCATAGTGCCCACCGTCTGACCCATCTCAGGATTGAGGGGGCAGGGGAACATCTCAGAGGGGTGGGGCCAAACCATGGGTCCTTCATCACCCCAAGATTGGAGTTGACATACCTTCAAAAAAAAAATCTTGTGCCCTCTTTCTATGCCCACCTCATGTCACAGCAGCAGCCGTCCGTTGCACTGCACATGCATCTGCATCCATACCCGATCGGTGTATTGCACTCAGCCCCAACCGACAAGCAAATGAATGGCTGTGATTCGCCCAATGACATTGGCTCCGGCTTGGCAATTGATTGATGATGTCCCTTTGCCTGCAGGTTGAGGTGAGTGTGATGCACCGATAGGATATTGGTGCAACTAACGACTGTGGTGTGTGCTGCAGATGACGGGGCAGAGAAAGAGAGTAGAGGATTTGAGCTCCGCCCTGTGTGCCACAAACACATCACACTGGGGAGGTGGCATGCACTCTACTGTGATTGATGAATAGTGGGGCTCATGGTATAGAATAAATCACATCTGCTTGTGTTAGAATTGGTGTATTCTAAGCTTGTTAAACGCGGATTTTTTATCTATTAATAAAGGATGAACGTTATTATATGATATGATGGTGCCAAAAATATATATACAGCTCGTCGTCCACATGGTAACAGTAGAGGAGGATACGACGGGGCGATAGAAGTTCCCTCCCCCCCGAATGAGCTCGAATGCAGAAGCGGCCGCTCGTGGCTGGTGCTTACAACTCACCCGGAGCTTATCCTAACCGCCCGCGACCAGATCGCACGCAGAAGAGGCCGCCCGTGGCCAGTGCATACAGCTCGCCCTGACCACTGCGACCAGATCGCACGCGGAAGAAGCCGCTCGTGCCCGATGCCCACAGCTCGCCCTGACCGCCGCGACCAGATTGCACGCGGAAGAAGCCGCCCGTGGCCGATGCCCACAGCTTGCCCTAACCGCCGCAACCAGATCGCACCGGAAGAAGCCGCCCGTGACCGATGCCCACAGCTCGCCCTGACCGCCGCGACCAGATCACATGCGGAAGAGGCCACCCGTAGCCAATGTCCACAGCTCGCCCGGGGATTACCCTGACCGCACGCGATCAGCTCACACACGAGAGAGGTCCCCCTCAGCTAACTCCTTCTTACAATAGTGGATCGCTGCGTCCCGTGGACAGAGCAACATCGTCCACGAAGTCTAATTCATGAGTTATTGCGAGTTAAAGCTTTCGACGCAGCTCGCCAGCTGGAAAGAATACCATGATCACCGCCAATATCCAACAGATCGCCAGGGAGCGCGCTCTGCCCGCACGCGATCAGCTCACCCGCGAAAGAGATCGCTCATAGTAGAATTCAAAGAACACTTCGAAAGGTTCAACACCCCCAGCTCGCCAGAGAGCTCGCTCTGACTGCGCGCGATAGGCTCGCCCACGAAGGAATCTCATCTTTTGCTTCACTGTTTGAGATGAGATCCACCATGAGCTTGCCCAGTTCCTCAGTGATTAGCTCGCTCGAAGAGGAGTTCGCCTATCTTTTCCCTCGGGGGACGCCTATAGTAAGGCGGTACCAAGTTGACAGATGTCAACCCCCCCCCCCCCCTCTTGGAACTACGTGGACAACTATGAGCCATATGGGCCGGCTAAAGTCGGCCTAAAGCATCCCAGACTGGAGCCTTCCAGAATCTCCACTTGGCACAAACAAGACCGGTGCCCCCCTCCCCTCACCACCACCTGGTAGGCTAAACTACAAATGTCATTAAAGACCTATGTGGGCTGACACGTGAAGGTGTAGAAGGTGCGGGAATATGCGGTGACATGTCAATCTCTGGCGGTCTACAAGAGTCTATAAAGTTATAACCCCTAGCTCCCAAGTACAAGTTTGAAATTTAGAAACCCAAACATTTTCTCACTACTCAACCTCTCCACTTTCGAACCTTCACTGACTTGAGCGTCGGAGGGTCTGCGCTCCTCATGGAGCCAGCCGTTCTCATGTTTGCCTTGCCTTGTGTGGGGGATGATCTCCGTGCCGATCCGAAGACTCCGCCCAACCAGTCAATCGAGTCGAGTCGAAAGTTTGATCGGACGTTTGTCTAGTTTGTTGATTGTGGGATGCTAGCGACTTTGGCTTGAACTTCTGAGTATTCGAAGGGTTGTGAACTTAGGTTTAAAAGAGATAGAGGAAGATCGATTAAGAGTTGACACAAATATGATTTCGGAGTTCAGTCAAAGCCTACGTCTCCGTGTTGTAAGGAGCAACCTGAATTCACTTACACTTGAACTGAAGTGACCTTGATAGGCCTAGTGTCACTTGTCTCTCCTCGAAAAGAGATTGAAAGGTTGGGATATCAGAGCTTTGGATTTTCGAAAGTCTGATTCAGAAATCAGATTTTTCTCTCCTTACACTTGTCGGGTCTGCTATTTATAAAGTTTTCTAGAGAGGATCCAGGGTAAGGGGCGGTTTTTGCAGGTGTCGTCTAGACCCAGGTGGGGCTGGTGGGCCCCGTCGTCGTCTCTGTGGACCCACAAGTCGGGCTAGTGGGTCCCATCATCGTCTCTATAGACCCCCAAGCAGGGCTAGTGGGTCCCGTCGTTGTCTCTGTGGACCCCTAGGTAGGGCTAGTGGGTCCCGTCGTTGGGCGTTGGCCAAATTTTGCACCCATAGTTACCCCCTCCAAGTTAGCTAGAGCCTTATCTGGCTGACTTAGAACCCAGGTAAAAAATCCAAACCCCTGCCTAGGGTGGTGTCATCGATTTTTCATCAAACGTTTGTTGGCTGATAGGATATTGACGATCGGCCGGTTGAATTCGATCAATTGGGTGTGGACAACCGATTGGTCAAAATCGACTGATCGGGTGTGGACATTCAATCGGGTGTTGATGACCGATTGGTTGAAACTGACTGATCGGGTGATTGCAGCCGGTGGGACTTTGGATGATCGGGTAAAAAACCATGGTTTTCACCCGATCCTTTGGAAATTCACCCGATTAACTACCTATCGATTTGGTGAAGTCTTCGACCGATCAGTCAAAGTTGACTGATCGGGTGTTATCAGCCGGTGGAATTTTGGGCGATCGGGTAAAAACCATGTTTTTCGTTCGATATTTTGGATTTTCACCCGATCATCTGCTTGTCAATCGGGTGAAGTCTTCGACCGATCGGTCATAGTTGACGGATCGGGTGTCTTCTATCGATCAGTCATAGTTGACCGATCGGGTGTTTTCAGCCGGTGGAACTTGAGGCAATCGGGTAAAAAACAACGTTTTTTGCCTGATCTTTTGGATTTTCACTCAAACGTCTACCTGTCGATCGGGTGAAGTCTTTTTGGCCGATTGGTCAAAGTTAACTGATCGGGTATTTTCAACTGGTTGGACTTTAGGCGATCGGGTAAAAAACAACGTTTTTTGCCTAATCCATTGGATTTTACTCGATCGTCTGTCTGTCGATCGGGTGAAGTCTTTTTGGCCGATCGTTCAAAGTTAACGGATCATGTGTTTTCAACCAGTTAGACTTGAGACAATCGGGTAAAAAATAATATTTTTTGTCCGATTCTTTGGATTTTCACTCGATTGTCTGCCTGTCGATCGGGTGAAGTCTATTTGGCTGATCGGTCAAAGTTAACCGATCGGATATTTTCAACTGGTTGGACTTGAGATGATCGGGTAAAAAATAACATTTTTTGCTTGATCCTTTGGATTTTCATTCGATCGTCTGCCTGTCTATCGGGTGAAGTCTTTTTGGCCGATCGGTCAAAGTTAACTGATCGGGTATTTTCAACCGGTTGGACTTGAGGCGCTAAAAAACAACATTTTTTGCATGATCCTTTGGATTTTCACTCGATCGTTTGCCTATCGATCGGGTGAAGTCTTTTTGGCCGATCGGTCAAAGTTAATTGATCGGGCATTTTCAACCGGTTGGACTTGAGGCGATCGGGTACAAAATAACTTTTTTTGCCTGATCCTTTGGATTTTCACTCGATCGTCTGCCTGTCGATTGAGTGAAGTCTTTTTGGTCGATCGGTCAAAGTTAACCGATCGGGTATTTTCAACCGGTTGGACTTGAGGCGATCAGGTAAAAAACAACGTTTTTTGCCCGATCCTTTGGATTTTCACTCGATAGTTTGCCTGTCGATCGGGTGAAGCCTTTTTGGACAATCGGTTAAAGTTAACGGATCGGGTATTTTCAACCGGTTGGACTTGAGGCGATCGGGTAAAATACATAGTTTTTTGCCCGTTTCTTTGGATTTTCACTCGATCGTCTGCCTATCGATTGGGTGAAGTCTTTTTGGCCGATCCTTTGGAATTTCACCCGATCATCTGCCTGTCGATTGGATGAAGTGGAGTTGGTGTTTCGCCTTTCCTGTCGATTCGTCTGGCCTGTCTCTTCGTCTGGCCCGTTGCTTCGTCTGGCTCGTCGTTTCGTCATCTGCCAATCTGGTTTTGCCACGTGCCACATAGGATTTCCCACTGAGCTTTTTGGGCATATAAATCCTGCCTTGACGTTCATTTTTTTTCCACACTGTCAGAAAATCTTCTTCTTTGTTTTCTGCTCTCTGCTCAAAGTCCTCTGCTCTCTGTTCTCTGTCCTCTGTTCTTCGATCGATTGTGATGGCCTCTGTAAGCTGCACCAGGAACATTGCCCCCCCGAAGGTGAAGCCTTCACAGCGGGATGGGTTAAAGAAGGGAAAAGTCATTGCCAAGCCTTCATCGCCAAAGATCGTAGGAAAGGGCAAGGCGAAGGGTAGCCTCGGCAAGAGGCACTTAGGCATCGGATTTGCCTCTGCTCCTACTAAGCCTGAGCACATCCCAAAGTCTGACTTCGTGTTGAGGCCGTTGAAGCCTCTATCTGAGGAGCCTGTCTTCGAGTATGGGATCGGGAGGAAGCCCACTGATACGAAAAGGGAGAAGTGGGAAAGACTACTTGGGTTCTTCACTGAAGGCGTCCACCGTCTATCGCTCGCCAGGTTACAGGCTGCCTTTGGGATAGACAAGCGAGCCGTGTACGCCGAGGGGGCCAGCAAGGAGAAGATAATGGGCACCATTGTCATGATCGGGCAGCTTAACTGTGGGCTGCGTCTGCCTCTGCTCCCCTTCGCTGCCAGACTTCTGAATACTTCTGGACTCTGCCCTAGGCAGCTGATAGGAAACGCCTGGAGAATCAACTATGCCTTCTGCAGGGCAGAGACAGGTTATCAGGACAAGATGAGGGCCTGCTACTCCAGCATTCCTGAGGGCGAGCAGGCTAGGATCGAGTTAGGTTACTTCTTCTATCATTATCAATGGGTATCGAGGAAGGATAGCCATTCTTCAACTTGCACGACGTCTCTGCCCTTCGCCCTGTCACCAATACCGTCCCCTCGGATAAGCTCTACACCGATTGATCGATTTTCATTTATGGGGCGTGGACTCCTCTGTCAGTGCCGGAGACTCCTCGCAACAATGTCCACAAGGAGATCGAACTATATGGGCCAAGAGGCAATCTATGTTAGTCCTCCGAGCAGGTTGGACGATCGACAACATGTTCTTAGAGCTGACCTGCGGAACTAGATCTTGGAAGCAGTTCGCGCACTACCCTATTCGTCATGGGAATGCTAACCTAATACACCGGCTGTCAGTGAGGTACGAAGACTGTGGGGGAGGATTTCGGTCGTCATACGTAACCCTCCTCCAACAGTCGATTGAAGGTTTAACCCTTCTAGATGTGGCGTGTTTCGAAGTGTTGAGTTGTGACTTGTTGGGCTCTATCTTATAGATAGGTTCAGAGGTTGAAGCCTTTGAGTAGTATCTAAAGAATATAGAGAATATTGAAAGACAGTGGACACGAGGTGTGATCTCGGAGTTCAGCCGAAACCTACGTCTCCGTGCTATAGGGAGCAACCCGAATTCACTAACTCTTTGCTTGAAGTGACCTCGACAGGCCGAGTGTCACTGAAGTGTCTCTGAACTCTTCAGAGACTAGAAGAAGATCGAGGAAACTGGAATATCGAAAGCTGGGATTCCAGAGCTCTGGTTTTTGAAATCAGATCTCATATCACTTATTTTCCATCCTTTTACACTTGAAGGTTCTGCTATTTATAGAAATCTCTGGGTGAAAAACCAGGGCAAATGGCGGTTTCTACCGTCGTATCTGGGGATCCCCCAGGCAGGGCTGGTGGGTCCCGCTATCGTCTCGGTGGACCCTCCAGGTAGGGCCGGTGGGTCCCGCAATCATCTCTGTGGACCCCCCAGGTGGAGTCGGTGGGTCCCGCGGTTGTCTCTGTAGACCCCCTCAGACGGAGCTGGTGGGTCCCCCTGTCGTCTGTGTGGACCCCTCAGGCGGAGCTGGTGGGTCCCGCTGTCGTCTCTGTGGACCCCACATGCAGGGCTGTTGGGTCTCGTTGTTGTCTCTAGGGACCCCACAGGCAGGGTTGGTGGGTCCCGCTGTCGTCTCTGTGGACCCCACAGACGGAGCTGGTGGGTCCCGGTGTCTTCTGTGTGGGCCCCCCAGGCAGAGCTGGTGGGTCCCGCTGTCATCTCTGTGGATCCCACAGGCAGGGCTAGTGGGTCCCGTTGTTGTCTCTGGGGACCCCATAGGCAGGTCTGGTGGGTCCCGTTGTCGTCTCTTTGGACCCCCCAGGCAGGGCCGGTGGGTCCCGCTGTCGTCTCGATGGACTCCCCAGGCAGGCTGGTGGGTCTTGCTGTCGTCTTTGTGGACCCCCCAGGTAGGGTCGGTGGGTCCCGCTGTCAACTTTGTGGACCCCCCAGGCGGAGCAGGTGGGTCCCGCAGTCGTCTCTATGGACCCCCCAGGTAGGGCCGGTGGGTCCCGCTGTCGTCTCGGTGGATCCCCCAGACAGGGCTGGTGGGTCTCGCTGTCTGTGAGGCTTCTTGCCAAAATTTGCACCCACAAAGACAACGGTACCTTGTACTCCAACTACGAGGAGGATCCCGAGATGGGCAGTATGGTCCGATATGTTAGGACCGAGAAGAAGGCTTATGGCAAGAGAAGGCGCACAGGGCCAGACGAAGAAAAGCTGGTCATAACTAAGCAGGGGCAGGTTAAGAGAAGGAAGGTATCGAAGGAGAACGAAGAGAGAGAGGAAGAGAAGGAAGATGAGGAACAACACGAGGAGGAGAAAGGAGGCGAAGAGGAAGACGAGGATGAGGAAGGGGAAGTAGGTGGGGATAAGGAGGAAGATGAAGAAGAAGGGGAGAAGGAGGAAGAAGAAGAAGAGGAAGAAAAAGGGCCAGGAGGAGGGGATGAGGGACCAAGGAGACGTGCCTCCCACTCCTCTTAGCGTGGGGCAAGTACCTCCGATCGACGAGGCCAAAGCTTGGCGGATGGAGGATGAGCTCGATACGATAGATGACGGCAAGAAGACGCCGGTCGTCTATCACTTCGAGACCCTGAAACGTCCCACCCGGATCAGAGTAAAGTACTATGGTAGCGACATCGTGCTCAATCCGACGTTGATCTCCCAAGTGGCACCTGAAGGTCACTGCCAGGGGGACGCCTTGATGGTCCAGGCGTCAACAAAAGGAATCGACGGAGGCCCAGAGGTCGACTGTGACGACCAAGATCCAATAGGCTAATAGGCAAGAGCCAAGACTCCTGAGGCGGGAATGCCAAGATGGATGAGGTGAGGTGAGGTGAGGTGTACAAGGCCATGAGTTAGCCCCACATCGCTTGGAGAGAAGGAGATCCTGAGCTACTTATATAATTTCCCCTCCCAAACATAGAAGACGCGTTTTAAAACCGTGCGCCGCTCGGAATTCGTAAGAACTCCGTAGTTAAGCGTACTCGGGCGAGAGTAGTACCAGGATGGGTGACCTCCCTAGGAAGTTCTCGTGCGGGCACGGGCAAAGCGGACAATATCTTGTGTGTTTGGGGCGGATGTTACATAATGGTATCAGAGCCGGTTCTCCTCGGGATGGGGGGGTTTAACCATACACGAGGACGTGTAGCCCTAAGGGGGGTGGATTGTGACGACCAAGATCCAATAGGCCAATAGCCAAGAGCCAAGACTCCTGAGACAGAAATGCCAAGATGGATGAGGTGAGGTGAGGTGTACAAGGCCATGAGTTAGCCCCACATCACCTAGAGAGAAGGAGATCCTGAGATTTTTATATAATTTCCCCTCCCAAACATAGAAGACGCGTTTTAAAATCGTGCGCCGCTACGGAATTCGTAAGAACTCCGTAGTTAAGCGTGCTCGGGCGAGAGTAATACCAGGATGGGTGACCACCCTGGGAAGTTCTCATGCGGGCACGTGCAAAGCAGGCAATATCTTGTGTGTTTGGGGCGCGGATGTTACATCGACAAGCCAAGGCTAGCCCATCGGAGCGACACGGCTAAAGTTGATGCGGCTTTGATGTCCGCCCTCCTTGATGGGGCGGGCAAAATGCACGACGAGGGAGGGGCTTCGATGCCTATCAACATCGCCCCTACTGATCCAAAGGGGGACGAGGGCCAAGGCGAGAAGGACTTGGCCAATCTGGTCCCAAACCACGAGATGGAGGTTCCTGAGCAGGAGCGGCCTAATCCGATCCCGATCCCGATCCCGGAGAAGAAGACACCCAACCCCAAGGGGAAGGGGTTGGATCGAGGGAAGGGATCGGTTCCACCCTCGCAGGAAGGCTCTATCGGCAAGGGTAAATTATAACTCCTCTTTTCATTTGAATTGAATTGGATTTTGAATGTCTCTAAACTTGGAATGGTTTGTATGCAGGTGTGCCCGGTAGTCCACAACCTATACTGCAGAATTTGGGTGAGGTGGACATAAACCGTCCCACAGGGGCGCTACTGAAGCTATGCAACCTGCCCGACACGACTCTTGAAGAGTCGTCGAACAGAGTTGAAGTTATGATGAGTGGTTCAACTTTGTCTTTGACAGCACTCTCTTTGATTTGTCTAACTTATTATGTTGATTTGCAGATGTCTGCCTTGCTGAAGTTGAACAACAGGCTTTTCAAGAAGGCGAGCGAGAGGGAGGCTGCAGTCGAGATAGCCAGATTGAGTGCCCTCTTGCAGGAGGCTAATGATGAGAGGACGAAGCTATCAACAGAGCTATCTTCGAGTCAGTAGTCAACCCGCAACGAGGCGCACATGAAGAAGAAGATGGAGGCTGAATATGTAGCAGCGAGTAAAGATCTCCAAAGCCCGAGGAATCGGATTTTCAAGATGGAGGAGCTCGCCTCTAAGCGCAACGAGGAAATTAAGCATTGAAGGCTGTAGCTTCTGAAGGGGAGGGGGCCCACGTGCTTGAGATCGAGCAATTGAACATTGACTTGGCGAGTTACAAGTCGACAACAGAAAAAGTCGTGGAAGCTCTCAGGGTAGCTCACAATAGTGGCACTAAATCTTCTAAGGCCTCTGTGGCAAGGCTCACGGTGGGTATGGTGAAGTCTCCACTACGAGAATATTGGATTCTCATTCATCTGATCAAGCACAATGATTGTGTTGAACAGGAACCAAGATGGTGCACAGATCAATGATTTAAACACTAGTGCATAAACCGTCTTGCTACAGTAGATAATCTGTCTTTAACCCTAAGGGACCATGTACACCAACTCGTTGTGTGGTGCTTTGATGGGCCAACGTGTGCGGACCTACCATAATCCAATACCATGGTACATTAGGTTACTCGGCTGGCGCTAGAGTGTCATACAACCCCTACAGGTTATCCGACGTCTAGAGTTGGATGGGTGCGTTTTGATGAGTCAATTCGTCCACACAATTAATCAAGACTAGTGGTTGTCGGTATGACTGAAGATGTTCCAGATGCTAGAGATAGCACCGGAAGGTGTGTGGTATTATATATGACAAGTCATCAAATTCTAGTCATATGATCGATCGGGATCTGACGGTGCTCCCCACCACCCGAGTCGAATCATTGCACCAGTAACAGGAGAGACTAGAGATTATCAGAGTATAGTAGAGAACAGGGTTACGAGGGAGTAATATAAGTTTATGATTACTAGAGTTCAACTCGCGTCGTACTCTAGGTGGCTACATGGGTTAATCGAATTAGGACTGATTAGCGAAACTTTTGGTGTGTCACCAGAACAGTTAATCAGGTATCCGGTTGGAGCTAGATATCCTTAACGCTGAAGGTTCCACCTTGTCGTTGTGTATAGAAACTTTTTCCTGACCCGGTTGGACATGTTAGATGTGAAATAGCACGATGAAGCGCAAGTTCGAAGCCTAAGAACCTAATTCACATGTGTTAAGGGGGCTATAGGGGTATTTTGATAAATATAGAAATATATCTTAGAACATATTGAATATAGATCTTAAAATGAGCAGAATAATTCTAGGAACTCATAGGCGCTAACGGAATTCGATTCTGACTATCGTACCTCACTCTATCTCTCTATTAGCGGTATCCCGACAAAATGGCGTTTTCGTCTAAGGTATTATGGAGATAAGGGAAACCCTAACCTATGTCATTATCCCTTTGGAGAAATCCCTCCCCCCCCCCCCCCTCTCTTGTGGCCAGCATAGGGTCGGCCACAAGTAGTTGGCGCTAGCGCAGGCCACTTAGTGACCGATCTATAAAGGCACAAGGAGAGGGAGAGAGAAAAACCCTAATTTTCTCTCCCACCCCTTGAGAAATCCGACCCCCCTCTCTCCCCTCTATGGTTTCGGCCAAGAAAAAGGAGAAAGAAGAAAGAGGAAGAAAGGAGGAAGGAAAGAAAAAGGAACAAGAAGAGAGAAAGAGAAGAGGACGTTTTCGAGGCGCATCATCTTTTTCGCTACGTGTCATCCTCTGTAGGTGTGTCGTCCTTGCACTTAAAGATAGGACGCCGTGGGTTCCTTCCTTCGCAAATGACAAGGTGCTATCCGACAGTTTTTCTCTCGGTTTGTGTGTGATTCATCATCAATCATCGCTCCATTCTCCTCGGATAAAGATTCGGATGGTATAATGATTCTAAACACTTAACTAGATGCTTCATAGATCGTAGTGTGCCTCTAGGGTGTCTGCACATATGCTAGAATCATAGATTCGCATGTAGATTGTTTTGTAGAATAATTATAATGAAACATACACCATGAGATCCTCGGATCTATCTTTTGCTTCTGCTGCGACTCTGATAAAAGTATTTAATTCCAACAGGGCAAGGTTGGCTCTAGAGGAGATTGAAAAACTACATTGGAATCATTTACGACGGTTACATGATGGTCGAGATTATCTACGGAGAAGAATGTTTGCAGAGAGGAAAGGATGATTGGGAGGTTGGGGTGGGTGCGGCGGCGGGGCGACACTCCCATTGGCTCTTGTGTGCTCAAAGTAGCAGGGATCATGGCAGTGATGACCATGGTGCTTCTAGGGTAGAAGGTTGAGATCGAGACAACAAGACAGAGAGAGGGAAACCCGGTCTAGGGTTTGCCGCAAGGAGGGAGCAGAGGAGGAAGGGAGACAGATGGGGAATAGAAGAAGAAGGAAGAGGAAGGAAGGGATAGAGGAAGAAGATGGAAGAGAGAGGAGAGGTATTTCTTCGGATCTCGCTTCAGTTGTTCTCCGTTCTTCATCCGGGTTCCTCGGCACGTCTACCTCGACTTCTACTTCGGCGCGTGCGTTCTCATCTCTTGAAGACCTTCCAGTATTCTCTGTATCTTTAGGGCGGGGGAATATCTACTCTGTGTGTGCGGTTGTTCTGAGAGGATCAAAGAGGGTTTTGTGGGGGTCCGACAAACGAAGACCCACAGCTTGTGTAATCTCTTGATAGTGAATCCATATCCTTGATTGCTGGTAAATTCTCGTTGTTCGTAGTATTGTGTGGTTGCTTGAAATTCTCTGTGTTTCTTGTTGGGCGTGATCTCCGCATGGCTCTGAATCTTAATTGTAGCAGGACATTCCTGTTACACTCGGCGGATGCATTTATGAAAAACTGGATTGTATATGACAATATAATAGAAAATAGAGTTGAGGTAATCTATGGTCACCTTATGCTTCAAGAATCCTGAAATGGCAGAGCCGTGGGAAAGCACACAGCAGGATGAACGGAGTGGGGTTTGACATTAGGGAGATTCAGCTATGGTGGGCATGCATGTTTCTTTACTTTTATACTACAAGAAAGGGAGAAATGGCCGCACCCATTAAAGCAGTAGAAAGTTCCAAGAATGAATAGACTTGTGTTTTTCTCTATTGGAATCTTGTTCCTTGAGGCTGTCCTGTTCTTGGGTTCTTTTGTGCGCCCTCAAGAATTCGGGTTTGGCCTCAACTGTAATTTTTTTTCTTTCTTTGGTTCAATAAACAGGGGCCAGTGTTTTCATAACAACTATTTTAGTTAGTGCAAGAAGATATAATGGGAAGGGGATGACTTGTCAAACCTTTCAAACCATGTCTTATCATCTGTCGGTCGAAGCTTAAGTCTAAACAACCATGTCCATGGTATGGAAAAATACTAGACACACTGACAACCCGATAAATTGGGCAAATATTCAGAAAACAGAATTTTTTTCAAAAACGAAATAAAAAATATTAATATTATAACAAACGGAACACAAATTCTTAAATTGTAAAAAACGGAACATTACGCCATCTTAGATGGCGTAAAACTTTCTAAATTGTGAAAAACGGAACATTACGTCATCTTAGATGGCATAAATCCTTTGGATTTCACCATCTGTGATGGCGTAAAGATTTAGAGTTATAAAATATAACCGTTGTTCCTCTTTGTGAGAAGAGTCGGAAGACAACGGTAAAAAAAAATACCAATTATAAAATAGTTGTTAGGTCAAAATAAGAAGGGTCGACGACAACGGTAAAAAAAAAAAAGATTCTACGCTATTCTATGCCATCTGAGATGGAGTAAATAAAGGACATTTCAAGTATTCAGCTGAATTGGCTACTTTTTACACCATCTAAGATGGCATAATGATCTGTTTTTCATAATATAAAAAAATTTATTCCGTTTATTATAATATTAATATTTTATGTTTCGTTTTTTTTTTTTAAATTGTTCAGAAAAATTGGAGGAGAAAGAATATAATTTCATATTTTCCGCAATTCTTAGTGGCTTCTTTTTACAGGTGGCATAGTTCTATATGTGATATAGAGTTCAAATCTCCTCTAGTGGGTCGGCCCAGTCGTTCGTACGTGGGCTAAGCGAGCATCACCGCTGCACGATGGCTGGCGATCCAAAAGTGAATCACACTCCAGCCGACCATATGGGTCTGTGGGATGCGGGCAGGGCCGACGGTCTGGCGGAAATTTGGACTCTGATACAAGGCTACATAGATATGGTGGGTTCCACAAGGAAGCAGAGGCAAGACATGATTCGTAGCCACTGTTGGAAGAGGTACATGGGAAAGAAAGATCCAAAGAGGATGGAGGAGTAGTTGGTGGCAAGGCAAATAATTGGAACCAATGCCATCCCTTTGCTTGTACCAATGTGGAGGACACCAAATGATGAAGACAAAGGTAGGAATTTTCTCATCACTTTCCTTCTCATGTCCTCCCTCCTTTGCTCTCACTGTCTAACACATCTCTCCAACTAAGAAGTCCCATGGCTCATTTTAAAGCTCCCATTCCCTCAGTTCACAAACCAATCCATATGAGCTCCATCACCTCTGATTACATGTGAGATCATCAGAGCCATGGAGCTTGCTTCATCTGTTGTCCCTACCGAAGAAGACGACCAAGGGACCCGGCCTTCGATTCAGCTCGACTTGAAGCTCGCTTGCTGGCTCGAGCCGGGTACGCTTCCAGTCTTCTTCTTCTTTTTCACAGAGAGCAAGAAGTATGAGTGTTTGATAGCATGCTTCAGATAAAGCAGGGAATGGTTGTGAGGTCCAATCTCGATCGGTGATCGATGTAAAGGGACTTCTTCGAGCGAATGAATCCGGGAACCCGTCTCCGGATTCCCACAGTGCGAAAGAGGAGGAGAGAGATTGTTCGAGATGCGGTGAAGACGAGGACGATGAAGGCGGGGGAAGAGCAAGGAAGAAGCTGAGACTCTCTAGAGAGCAGTCCAGCTATCTTGAAGAGAGCTTCAAAGAGTGCACCGCCCTTACCCCGGTTAGTTACACATGATGATTATACAAGCAAAGTGGACACTTAATTGAATTGCTTGCAGAAACGCTTCACACTTCAATTGAGTGCAGAAACAAAAGCTTGCAATGGCCAGGAGCCTGAACCTCAGACCCCGGCAAATCGAAGTCTGGTTTCAGAACCGAAGAGCCCGGTGCTTCACCCTTCCCTCCATCAAATCCAATCCAATCTAAACTTAACCAAGCTCTGATGCTCAATACTTTTTGTTACTGATCCTATCCTGACCATCCTCTTATCCCCCCCCCCCAATTCTTTTGGGCGTAGGACGAAGCTGAAGCAGACCGAGGTGGATTACGAGTATTTAAAGCGATGCTGCGAGCATCTTACCAAAGAAAATCAAAGGCTTCATGAAGAGATTCAGGAGCTCAGATCACTGAGATCCCTCCACCAAAATCTTGATGCGGCGGCGCAGGCCACCGTGCTAACCTTGTGCCCGTCCTGCGAGCTGGCTGAGTCAACGGGGAGTGTGAGTCTGAAAATGAACCCGGTGAAAAGATTTGATACTACTCCAAAGATGGCTTGCTAGGTTTAAGAAATTTCGATCTGAACCCTCCCAGTTGCGATAACCTTTCGGGTATCAATTGCTTATACATCTGACTCTGTTGCTGCTTGTGACTGGTTCTTCAGCCTACCAATCTGCTGATGTTAAACTTGATTCATGTTGTCCTGCTTATGAAGACTACCCGTCTGAGTCTCTTGCTTCTGATTAAGGGTTGGTCTCACTCCACTCACCTCAACATAGAAGGAATTTAAATATTGGACTCTGTCTCGTGTGTGTGTGTGTGTGTGTGTGTGTGAGAGAGAGAGAGAGAGAGAGAGAGAGAGAGAGAGAGAGAGAGAGAGAGAGAGAGAGAGAGAGAGAGAGAGTGTTTTCTTTTTTCTTTTTCTTTTTTTTTTCGGGGGGGGGGGGGGGGGGGGGGGGGAGGTGGGGAATCTTTACTTAGAAATCATCAAATCAAGATAGCCCAAGGTTCGAATCTTACCTCGCTTATATTGCCACAGAGCAGTACAACCAAAAGTGCGAGAGATAAGCCCGACACAAAGACAAGATTACATGACCTGCTGTATGGGGGCCAGGTGCTTTGCTACTGGGATGCGACCTCAATTGCAAATTTGTAGAATTTCAGATCCTCTAATCTATATGCATTTATTGATCATGAAATGAATGGTAGTTGATCCAACAAGTGCTGAAGCCTTTGGCTTGGATCTTCAACATATCGTGCCGTTGAATTTAATGAAAGGCGCAAATCTTTCATTGAAGAATACAAAGTGAGGAAACTGAACCATCAGGACAGGATTTATAAGGATTATCAGCGGAAAACTACTTTCAGAGGCAAGCAAATGCCTACATTAAAAGATATCAATCAATTAATCAAAATTTGGAAAAATATCGCTCCAGCCTATTAACGAGGACTACCGAACCCAAGAAGGCGGTTGACATGTTGAACCACAGATTGGGAAAGACGGTCCGCAGCCTCCGGTGTGGATGCTTCCGCATATACACGTATCACATCCTCAGTGCCTGATGGCCGAATAAAACATCGCCCTCGGGTGTACTTCGCTGCAGTAAGTTCCAGATGAGAGAAAATCAACAAAAACAATCATCAAGGGTCCTGAAAGTTTCTCGCCTGATGGGAACGATGAAGCATTAAATCAGGCAAGAGCTACTGAAATAGATGAGAAGATGGAAAGGTATCAACCCTAACCCTAGATCCAGAATTATGTTACACTACAACTGGTACAGAGGCTTACCGGTCTCCGCATCTATCAGCTCTTGTAGACCTGAGGGCTTCACAACTCGCGTTTCTGCATTTGCTGTAACAACAGCAGTTCTATCTGCAACTTTAACCTGAGAGCAAAAGGGAATTGGAAAATCAGTGACCTAGCAATGTCACCATTTCAAGTAAAATCCTAATCACCAATGTAATAAAACCATGCAGTAACCTCTCATCGAGAAGATTTTGAATTAGTTAAATTTTAATAAATAAAGAAGTAGGTAAAATAATTGAAGGAGATTCACCTTCAATTAATAATTGTTAGAGCATATCCAATGGGCTCCTAGCATTTCGGTAAACACAACAAGGGGCAAGGGCACTTCAGAAAATTAAGAATGAAAGAGACTTTTGGCCTTTTGTTTTATTCAAATTGGGGGGAGGGGGTGGGGGGTGGGGGGGAGGGCACCACAAAACTTTCCCTACTACTCTCACGGCCTCACCAGCACCAGCAAGAGGAGTAATGAAATCGGACTCTGGCAAAACACGGGGGAGCCCGTTGGAGCGTCACTTTCACCATGGGCCCACATCATTTCACTATAGTTCCGAAGTAACTTTTGTCTGGGAACCCGTTGGAGATGCTCTTATTTGCTGAAGAATTAGAATACAGCTTACTGATCAAGTACTAAGACTACCCTTTTGAGTCCTTTCAACTTGAAGGTGGAATCGAGTTATTTGTATAAGAGCACTGCTATTTGAACATACAAGGGATCATGAACTCGGACACAATTGCAAATGGGGGTATCTGCCAGGGGTCAGTCATCGCACCAAGCCCTGGTCCCCACTATGTAGGCATTGTGTCCGTGTTTGTCCCCTTGAATGTTCAAAGAGCATTTTCTTTCGTATAATAAGAACCATACGTAAGTTTTTAGTTTCTAAAGGAATTAAAACCAAGAAGCACAAGCTCTGACTCTTGTGAACTAATGAGTATTGACTAGTATCATATTCAGTATATGTAGAAGACTTCGGCTAACTCGGATTCATCTCGACTGCAAAGCTATGTAAATTGTTCAATTCCTAGCATGATAAAAAAAAATATTTGTCAGAAGAGCAGAAATATCAAGCCCTAGGTGGATTAATGATAAGCCAAACCACAATCAACAAAGAGGGTGCATCTCCCAAAAATAGAAAAAAGAAATAGATGATCAAAGTTTTGAGTTTTTAATTTTGAGGTGTCAAAATTGTTGATCGCCACCACGTATCTTTCTCACATGAAACAAGGACCTTGTTCACCTTCGATTTTAATTAAGATGGTTTGATCATCTTTAAAAGAGGCCCTTGCAAGGAAAGAGAAGCAGATTCAAAGTTAAGGGCGTAAGGATGGGGTATGCTAATGCTTGAGAGAGAAGATGAGGAAGGATTTACTATCCGTCAGTGGACCTTGCTTTAATATATATTAATGGCATGCAAGGCTAGTGATACCTAATTCAAAACCATTGCTTTGTTTGGATGTTACATGCAGGAAAATATACTAGACTGATAGGATAGCTAAATTGTAGAAATCTTAATCCTCGTGATTTGCTTATTTGGTTTTAATTGATTTATTTGTTGCCTTTTCCCTCATCATCATTGTCACCACTATCCAAGTCTTATTCCATCTAGACATGGTCAACTACAGAGTATAGAGTATAACTCAAATTAAGAAGGCTCCACAAAAGATTAACAATATTTTTTTGCCCGGCTATCATCATGATGTCTGCCCTGTAAGATTGTATTGCAGTTCAACCAACACAACTAGGGATGGCAACGGGGCAGCCGGGCAGGTTTGGAATGGGACCCAGGACTTATCCGGGCCATTCTACGTTGTACATGGCCAAACCATCTTAATTTATTCTCCATTATCTTGTCCTCGATTGGTACTACTTTAACACTTTCTTTAATATACTAATTCCTCACTCTATCCCTCCAAGTTTTTCGGTACATCCACATCGGCATCCTCATCTTTGTCAAGCCCATCTTATAAGTTTGAGCTCTCTTTTAAGGGCACCGATATTATGAACCTCTTAAAACTAATGTAGTTCAACCAACCCCCATATATAGGGATGGCAACGAGGCAAGTTTGGGATGGGACATCGGTCTTATCAGGGCCGCCTCTGCTCCAGTGTGGTTAAGGCGTCAAGGCGATGCATAGGCAATTTGGTCTGCCTAGGTGAGGCGGCGCCTAGGCGATAAAAATTAAATATATTAAATAAATATAAGTCATATATATACATAAGTAATTTGAGATTTTATGCATAATAAATTTAATTTCTAGAAATAGATATGGTCGAAATAATACTATTTGATAATGGGTATGATCTAGAGTGTATGGTAAACTACAAAACCATTATTATTGCAACAAATAGGAATCACGCGTCAACCACAATGATTATATGTTGCAAATACTAATCACATATCAGCAAGAGCAACATAACCCTACCATAGCCATAAATTCAAAAAATAAACATAAGCATAAATATAACCATATTAGATAATCTATTATTTTTGGAATATTTCACAACCATGTATCCAAAAAAACACAATTAAAATTACTCATCTAAATCACCTAACCATCTACATCATCGTCACTCTTATATTAATAATCCTTATATGTCTTTCGACTTTTTCCTCTTCAAACCCTGAGAACATGGACACAATATTTTATTTCCCATTAATGATGCATGGTGTTAGCTATCGATAAAGCAATATGGACCTATAAAACCAAACGACATTTAAGAAAACTCAATTTGAACCCAACTATTTAAAAAAAAAACAATTACAAAACTAGGCGCCTAGGGGCGGCCGCCTAGACTCCACCGCCTGCCTAGCCATGGCCTAGGCGGTCGGGGGTCCAAAACGCCTAGGCGATGGCCTAGGCGGCGCCTTGACTACACTGCTACGCTCTCCATTGTGCATGGCCAAACCATCTTAATCTATTTTGCATTATCTTGAGCCACTACAACACTCTCTATTATACTCATTCATCACTCTATCCCTTCTGGTTTTTTCGCACATCCACCTCAGAGTCAACAACTCTGCCAAACCCATCTTATGAACATGAGCTCTCTTTAAGGGCCAACATTTTGAACGATATAACATTGCAAGTCTTATTGTTGTCTTTAAAATTTATCCTTAAGTCTTTAAGGCATGTGTCGATCACTATCTCTTCATTCTTCTGTATGACAGATCCAAGATACCTAAAAAAAATCACATTGTTGTACTTCTTGGCCATCAATTGTGAAATTGGCTTCATTATCATTATTATTTTTATTCATGGATAAAAATACCGATCGCAGACAAATTATCAGCCGACTGGAAAAACGGTTCGCACCGGGTGGTACGAACCGGTATCGGTCTGAACCGGTCCATACCGGTGTGAATTGATTTTTTGTTTCAAAAAATTTAAAAAAATAACCAAAAAATCTACAATAATATAAAATACTGGTTTGTGATGTTTTTTTTCATTAGTAAACTAGTTATAAGCAGTGTTTTAAAACCCGTCGGGTCGACCCGAAACTCGCCCGAGTCAACCCGACCCGGCAAGAAATCGAGCCGACCCGACTGATTAACTCGGACTGCCGGGTTTTGGTTAAAACCCGCCGGGTTTTCAGCGAGTCGGGTCGGGTTTCAAAACCGAAAGACTCGCCCGGGTCGGGTTAAAAAAAAAACCCGCAGCGCTGTATTAAATCCCGAGCGGACCTGAGGGATTACTGAGAGCGACAGCTCGGTTAGGGTTTCGGAGTCTCGCGACCGTCGCCCTCGCCCTCGCCGTCGCCCGTCGCCCTCGCCGTCGCCGTCGCCCGTTGCCGTCGCCGTCGCCGTCGCCGTCGCCCGTCGCCGTCGCCGTCGCCGTCGCCGTCGGCCGTCGCCATCGCATCTCTTTTCCAGTTTTCACCCCTTTTGAAATCAGGCGCAGCAGAGCAGACCAAAGAAGAGAAGAGGGAGGAAGAAAGAAGAGAAGAGGGAGGAAGAAGAGAAGAGAAGAGGTAAGCTGCAAGCACACAACTGCACACTGCCGGCTCTTTTCCCCCTTTTGATTTTTATTTTTTTTGTTAAAAACAAGTGCAGTCTCGCAGTCATCTCATCTCTGCTTTATTTTTCTTCTGATTCTTCCTCTTTTCTCTGCTTTATTTTTCTTCTGATTCTTCCTCTTTTCTGATTCTTTGTTTTTCCTGTTAAAAACAGTGCAGTCTCGCAGTCATCTCATCTCTGATTCTTCCTCTGCTCTGCTCTCTTCCTTTTTTGAAGTTTTTTTTTATTCTTCCTCTGCTTTTCTCTGTTTTTTTTTTTCTTAATCTTGTGGCAGGTTCCTCTGCAGTCATCTCATCTCTGATTTGAAGCTTTATACAGGTATACCTTCAATCAAAGAATCAAAACATCAATTTTAAATAAAATTAGTTTGATGCCATGTGTGTAAGAAATTTTAATTTTTAACTAAACAATGTAAAATGTAAATCATGCCATGAATGTCTGTAAAAAGTTAACTAAACTAAATTTGATGTCATGTTTAGTTTTTTTTTATACTTATAGTTCTTTTGTTGTTTGTTACTTTGTTGTTTTACTTGTTTCAGTTTGTCATTTTGTTTGTTTACAATGGCTTCATCTGGAACTGGAGATGATAGTAGTATCACACCCACAAATGCTGATGGCACATCCAGCCAGTCAGTTATTAATACATCTCATCTAACGGATCCTGGCTGGGCTCATTGCACAGCTCTCACAACGGATAAGAAAAAAATCCGTTGCAATTATTGTGCAAAAGAAATGTTTGGAGGAATTAACCGTCTGAAACATCATATTGCGAAACTCCCTGGGGATGCAGAAATATGTCATAAAGTTCCTAATGATGTTTCTCAGCAGATAAAGAGGATTTTGATGAAAAAAAAAGAGATGAATACTGTTATGCAAAACAAGAAACGTAATTGGGGAGAATTTGGAGGAAAAACAAATAATGATGAAGAGGAACTTGATGTGATATCTGAGCAACAAGGAAGGACAAAAACGATAACAGGATCATCAAGTACCATCCAAACAAAGTTGGTAACATCCATGGATAAGGGTGCAAGAAAGAAAGTTGTTGATATCATTGGAAGGTGGTTTTTTCATTGTGCAATTCCTTTCAATGCAGCTGATTCGATTTACTTCCCTAAAGTTATTGAAGCTGTTGCAGCACATGGTCCTGGATTGAAGGCTCCAACTCCTTATGAGCTGTCGGGCCCAATATTAGATGGAGAGGTGGAGTCTTTGGAATTGTATCTTAAAGAATTAAAAGATACTTGGGCTACAACAGGTTGCTCCATATTATCAGATGGGTGGACTGACCAACGTGGAAGATCGATCATCAACTTCATGGTCTCATGTCCAAGAGGAACGATGTTCCTCAAGTCTGTGGATGCATCAGGAATTGTCAAGGATGCAAATAATCTTTTCAAACTTCTGGATGACATTGTTGAAGAAGTGGGAGAGGCGAATGTTGTTCAAGTAATCACTGACAATGCAGCGAATTATGTGGCTGCAGGTAAGTTACTAATGGCAAAAAGGAAACATCTCTTCTGGTCTTCATGTGCTGCTCACAATGTAGACCTAATTTTGGAGAAGATTGGACAATTGAAAAGTGCAAGTAAGTTGATTGATATGTCAAGGAAAGTGGCCAAATTCATTTATAATCATGGCCTTGTGTTGAGTATAATGAGGAAGTATACCAAGGGTAAAGAAATTTTGAGGCCAGGGGCTACACGTTTTGCAACAAATTTCATCCTCACCGGTAGTCTCCTCGAGCAGGTAAATGCTTATTTATGTTGTTAGTCAATTCCATTGTATTAGTTAAATCTCAATCTATATTACGTAGCCAATTGTAATTGTGTTTTCTCTTTTGATGTAGAGAGCTGGGTTGAAAAGTATGATGCTATCTGAAGAGTGGGTTACTTCAAAATATGCAAATGCGATAGAGGGAAGAGAAACAGAAAAAGTTGTGTTGGATAACAACTTTTGGAGAAGACTTGAGAAGCTCCAAAAAACAGTTACACCTCTTGTAGAGTTGTTACGACTCGTTGATAGTGAGAAAGAGACGATGGGTCTAATCTATGATGCCATTGATAGAACAAAATTAGCAATTGCTGAAGTACATGCCAATAACAAGGAGAAGTACATGAAGTATTGGAAGATTGTTGATGAGAGATGGGAGTCCACTCTCCACTCTCCGCTCCATGCAGCAGGATACTTTCTTAATCCATCTCTTCGCTTCCGCCCCGAGTTTTCAGAGCATCCAGAAGTTCGTCGTGGATTGCGAAAAGTGTTACTCACTTTGGAGCAAGATGAAGACAAACAAATTGACATCTTTCAAGAGGTCTATTTTTTCATCTTTTAAATTCAAAAAGTTTATTAGTTGGTAACTTGGTAAATGGAGTCAATGGACTCACAAGTATGTTTTTAGGTTAATTTATATGATGAGGCTGGAGGAGACTTTGGGACAGACCTTGCAATACGAAGTCGAAGTAGACTTACTCCTGGTAATTCAATTTAGCTTTATATAAAATTATGAATCATTTCTAAATATAAATAGGATTACAATAAATTTTGAAATATATAATTGTCAATTAAGATGATTTTTAATTAAATATGCAGTTCCTTGGTGGAGAACTAATGGTGGCGATGCTCCAATTCTCCAACGTAATGCAATCCGCATTTTGAGCCAAACTTGTTCTGCAACGGCATGCGAAAGGAATTGGAGCACGTTTGATCAAATTCACACCAAAAAGAGAAACCGCCTAAAGCAAGAAAAGTTGAACAAATTGGTGTTCGTCCATTACAATATGAGATTAAGGGAGCGACAGCTAAGGAGAAATGCATCAGAGTACGATCCATCATTGTTGGAGAACATCTTGCTAGAGGGGTGCGAGGATGAATGGGTTTCCAACGAGCCTAGTGATGTTACTGATCGTGGAGGGGTTGGAGCTACTAATGTTGGTGATGACAATTGGTTGGACAATCATCGCGAACAGGGTTCTTCTCGGGGGGCAAGCAGTGTAGCTAGACCGAGCTCCGATTCTGATTCGGACATTTGATTAATATTTAAGCATTTAAACATGTGTTTTGTAATAACTATTTATTATGTTTTGTGGTTTTGGACATTTGGTACGCTAGTATCTAGTGAATTATCTTTATGGAATGATGGGTTATCTTTATGTTTGTTATTACTGTCGTTTTGAATCTTTTGATACTCTAATAGTCTTGTTAGTATTTTGAATCTTTGATAATGGTGGATGAGTCATGAGTGTATAATGCAAAAAAAAAATACTATTTTTATATATAAATAATTATATATAATATTAAAATATATTATATAATGCCGAGTTTTTTGTATCGAGTTTTGTCGGGTTTTAGCCGAGTTGTCGAGTCAACTCGACTCATTAAGGTTTCGAGTCGAGTCGAGTTTTCGTGTTTTAAAACACTGGTTATAAGTATGAACCGGTCTTTTTAAATTATAAAGTCACTGTATTCACTGTATGATTCTAAATTGTGAAATTTTATATAGTTATTAAATTGTATGTGTTAGATTAGTCTAGTATTATGCTTAGGGATTACAAAACACAATTCATGATCATTGCACAAACATGAGTTACACAACTAACACGACTACATGAATCATATTTTACAATATCACATAATAAACACAAATTCATAGTCCTAAGACTCTTAACATGTTTAGCAAATAAAATGCATATCCATGGGCCCACGCATGATCATACTCTCGCACCATTTTCCTGAAAAATATTCAAACATTCAAGAATCAAGTCATTTTACAATTTACATATATTTCACCATAATTATTTAGTTTTTTTTTAAAAAAATGTTACAAAAACAAAAGAAAAATGAAAAAACACCTAAATTTGCATGAACCAATAATGCAAATTTGGATATGATACTTCAAATCTTATAGATCTAAACTTTGATGGCATAGATCTGACCCATATCAACAATTTCACCATAATTATTTAGTATTTTTTTCAAAAAATGCAACAAAATAAAAGAAAAATGAAAACCCCCAAATTTGCATGAACCGATCATGCAAATTTGGAGATGATGCTTATAGATCTAACTTTTGATAGTATAGATCTGGCCCATATCAATATTTTCACCACAATTATTTTGTTTTTTTTCAAAAAAGATACAACAAAAGAAAATAAAAATGAAAAAACCCAAAATTTGCATGAACCGTTCATGCAAAATTGGAGATGATGCTTGTAGATCTATAGATCTAAGCTTTGATGGCATAGATCTAGCCCATATCAATATTTTCATCACAATTATTTGGGTTTTTTTTCAAAAAAAATATAAAAATAAAAAATAAAAATAAAAAACCCCCAAATTTGCATGAACCGATCATGCAAATTTGGAGCTGATGCTTATAGATCTATAGATCTAAGCTTTGATGGCATAGATATAGCCCATATCAACATTTTTACCACAATTATTTGATTTTTTTCATAAATTTGCAACAAAACAAAAGAAAAATGAAAAAAATTATGAAAACATACCTTCAAATGTAATTTTGATCTCGCAAATTTGAGTTTTTAGCTGCAAATCTTGCAAATCCAGCTAGTATGGAGCTTCACCTCATGTGGCAATGAAGAAAGATGCACAAAAAAATAAAACCGGAATGAAGAGAACACCCAAAACTATGCTTAATACCCGAAACCGGTGCAAACCGACCGGTTCGAACCAGTATTTGGTCTAACCGGTCGGTTTTTACACGATTTGATCCTCGCAACCGGTATCAACTGAATATCGGTGCGGTTTAATCTGGTTCTCGGTTTGAACCGACCGGTACGGTTCGTACCGGCCGGTATTTTGATCCTTGTTTTTATTAAAATTGCACTCCATATATTATGTTTTAACTCGATTTGTTTTTAAGCCCTTATCTTCGAAAGTCTTCATCCATAATTCCAATTTAGCTATGAAGCACGAACACGACTACATGACATGAATGCGACACTATACGGGTACGACGATATGGCAAATTACAAAAAAAGAGAATAAGACACGGGTACGGCTAGGGTACGACAATTTTATTTCCCACATTATTTTAAGTTGACTTCAAACTCAATCTAAACCTCAAATTGCATGGGAATTAAAAGAAACCATTATGTTGACTTGTTATTCCTAATTCACATGGACTCTGGCATATGAGTAAGTCTGGTTTTGTAAGAAGAGGATAATTTAAATGTATTCAGGGAACCAACTTACCTTTAGCTGTCTACTGGGCAGATCATGGTAAAGTTCACTCCATTTCTGAATTGACCATCCCATGTATTGCAGCACAGCCTCCACCAAAAGCAAACCACTGAGCGCATCTCCTACCGCTGGATTAATCAACTGACTAACAGCCAACAATCTTATAGCAGCCTTATAACGCTCAGAACCTGAGAAAAAACTAAGAGCAGTCAGTACCACGTAAAAGCTTATGAATCGTATAGGTGAAAAATTAATCTAAGTAGTTTGTATACTTGTCGATGTAGCTGCAAGTTCATTTTTGCAAGCCTCCAATGCAGATAAAAAATTTTCTGAGAACAAAATTGTTCCATGCCCATTTGCCTCGAAGTAGATACCAACGTCATACTCAGAAGCTTTCGTGTGCAAGTATTTCACTCCTGTGGGAGTAAATACAACTTCTAAGCCCAACTGCTTGAGGTAATCTGTTGACGCTCCATTTGCATATGCTGTCTGCACGATGCCTAGCGTCGCTGGCACTTCATTGACCATATCATCATTTTCTTTATTATTAAGCGTATTTAACTGTTCCTTGATAAATACTGCAAAAAGAGATAATATCTTATCTCCGTCAACAAGATCAATGCTATCTTCAGTTCTCGATAAGACGTGGAAATACACAAGCCTGTCAGCATCACCATCCAAGCTCACACACCTGAAACACTAGATCCACCTATGCAGTTCGCATTGAATTGAAATAACGATGCAGCATCCAAAGCATAGAACACTTGTGAATAAAGAGGCAAATAACATACCTTATTCCTACATCATCAGGACCAAACCCATGTGGAACAACCTTCTCCTTCTGAACATAATCAGCACCGACGCCCTCATTAAGTACCCCTTCTCCTATCTTACCGGAATTTCTTACCTGAATCTCCAACCCCGTTAGCATATTTTTCAGCTCCTCAAGCTTTTCTCCACCAATGCCATTGGCTCCGTCTACTACAAGTTTTGTCTCCACCCTATCTTTTAGGGTTCCCTTGGGGACCAAATCCATCAGGCACCTGCATCCATAGTTTGAGTCTTAGTACACCAACCGACATGTAAAATCTTTATTCGAGTCAGGTATAAGGTCCTTGCAAGCTGACCGAAAAGATTTCGCTAGTTGTGTGAAGTAATCAAACTCAGATGCCTTCATGCCCTTATTCCTATTCCTAACCATCCAATGAAGTTGTGGCGTCGTCAAGATCCCCATGTCTATTGCCGTCGCACCAATCATAGCATCGATTCCCTTGAATACGTGAAGGACAAATGACATTTCATCAACATACCAGAATTCGCAACAAAATGGAAGAATACACAATAGATCCAAATGGGTAGCGCATACTTGTTTAGCAGCTTCAAGGAGAGCTTCTCCGCTAGGCCTTGTGTCTCTTCCCAACAAGATCTCCGCTGATTGAGGTCCCCCTACAGGGATATTCTCTTCCGCCGCAAACTCGACCAACAACTGTCTAAAAGAAAACCACTTATTTAATAAATCATTCACCACGCCGTTAAATCAATTACTTCTTCAGAATTGTGGAAAAAAGTTTTTCATAAAATCAGAAACTAACCCTTTTGGGAAATTCGGCAGTTCCCAAAAAGGGGAGAGATTAGGGTAAAATACCCAACAATTTTACTTAAAAGGAGCCACCTCCTTTTCTTCTAAAAGTTCTAAGCAAGCAATCCATCAAAAAAAAAAAAAAATCAGGCATTGCGTAAATTAGGGTGAAAACAATGAAACAAATAGAAGCATAAATCAACTATCTGCAAGCAACAGTTTGCACCCAGATTTAGAAAGAAGAGAGTCAAGAGATACGGACGCTGAGGAGGTGCTGAGGATCAGGGGCGTTGATGAGGGCGTCGGCGAAGGGCTCCCATCGCTGCGTCATCATGCCGCCGTCGGGGTCGGCGATCTTGACGCCGTTATCATCGACCGGGTTGTGGGAGGCGGTGATCATCAGGCCCACGGCCGAGCCGGTCTTGAGCGACCGCAGCGCCGCCAGGATGCCCGACCGGTGCACCGTCGACGCCAGGAGCGAGCCCTTCGACCGGAACCCGGCGGTGCCGTACGAAAACCTCGCCCCTGCAAACAAAAAGCTTCAGTATTTTTTTTTTAAACTGTGCGCTTGAAGGCAGGGAGATGAATCTCCAAATTGGTTTTGGTTCATGGGGATCGTCGATCGGACTGACCGTGTGGGAGAGGAAAACGGGAGGTGGATTCGAGGAGGAGGGATCGCTGCTGCTCCACCTCCGCCATGGGCAGCTGGGCTGCAACTCCCAACTACAGAGACGAGACCCGCGCTCTAAAAGAGAGATCTTGATCTCTAAATTTTGAAATAGGCCTCTAGATTTAGAGATCAAGATGGATCTCTAAAAATTCACCGTATACAGACTATTCAGTTTTTTAAAGTCCAGCCCTAGAGCTTCTTACATATTGTTTTTTAAATCCTTATATAGGTGGACAACCAAACAAAAATAAAAGGACCAATAAAGAATAAAATAAGAAATCATGGTTGGAGTTTGATGGTCTCTTCATCTTTAAAAGAGACAAAATTTGGACCTTCCTAGGAGCGTCTAAGGTGCCCTAAAGTTCCTATCTTATTTGGGTGCCCCAAATCTAAGAGCGTCTGGTACTATCTGGATCTTCCTTTCCGCTCCTCGGATTCTATCAGTCAATCGATGACTATCATTAAAGCGGCTCTCTCTTCGAGAAAAGAGGCTAAAGCCCTCTTCGGGTTACTCATTGGTGCGGTCTAAAGCATTTGGTTGGAGAGAAACATGGAGCTTTTTGAGGGACATTCTAAACCTCCAGCTATTATTGCTCAAGTGTTTCGAGCAACATCCTCTGAATTTTTGGAAGCTAATACGGCCTCTACACCTTTGTAGATGGGGCAACCCCAATCGATAATTGTCAAGTGGGAGTCACCGCCTATAGGAGAACTGAAGATAAATTTTAACGGAGCGCTTGACCGATCCTCTCATCGTGGAAGAGTGGAATTTGTTGTTCGCAACCATGCATGATGAATTCTAAAGACGGGCACTATTCCATTGAGGACAACATCAGTTATTGATGGCTCTGCACGAGGGAAATCAGCTGAAGAGGAGAGGGAGATCGAGTATAATTGACTTCCAATTTGGATCTGATGGCGTCGATTCAGCTCGCTGAGGAGTAGGAGGAAAGAGGAAAGGGAAATCTGGTAGTGGTCAGTTATGCTTCTATTTCTCTATCTTTTTACGTTGATTTTCAAATCATTAGATAGAGGTATCAGAAGTTGTTGATTTTTTATGAAGAAAATCACCTTGTCTTTTATATATATATATATATATATATATATATATATATATATATATATATATATATATATATATATATATATATATATATATATATATATATAGGGAAGTGCTAGAATGCGGCATGCGGTGCGTGCGGCATCGCACCGCAGCCGTCTGATGCACTGCTGCGTGCATCGCATGCACGCAGCGCGTGCATCAGACGGCTGCGGTGTGATGCCGCACGCACCGCATGCCGCATTTTAGCATACCCCTATATATATATATATATATATATATATATATATATATATATATATATATATATATATATATATATATATATATATATATATATATATATATATATATATATATATATATATATATATATATATATATATATATATATATATATATATATATATATATATATATATATATATATATATATATATATATAGGGAAAGGGTAGCCTACTCCATGGAGTAGGCTACTTATCTACTCCATGGCCTAAATAGACGCCACATGACACTTTTAAATCAGGTATTTTGTTGATGTATGGTCAATCCAAAATGGATAGATTAGGGCTGGCAATGGGCCCGAGCCCGGCCCGGGTCCGATTAAGCCCGACCCAAAAGTAACAGGGCTTGGGCCTACCTTTAGTACTAAAAAAACAGGCTTGGGCTTCTCTTCCAGGTCCGAAACAGAAAATGGGCTGGGCCCGGGCTTTAATGGGTCCGGCCCAGACCCGGCCCAGTCCTATAAGCTGTTGCAGCTGTAGCCTATAGGCTATAGCCTGCGGCCCTGCACTGTTGTCTTCCGAGATTTGCTACATGACTTCGGTCCGAGTCCGTGATTTTTGATTGCCGTGATCTTTGATCGTGGAACACCAATGCTTAACAAGGCAAGTGCAGCAACCCCATTATGATATTTTTTATTGCCGTGATCTTTGATCGTGGAACACCAATGCTTAACAAGGCAAGTGCAGCAACCCCTTTACATTTCTGGTTTTTGTGAGCCATTGGATTGGTAACAATCCAACGGCCCACATACACATATATGCCTATATAATGCCTAAAGCATTAGGTTTTGGTTTGAACCACCAGAGGCTTCCTCTACTGCACAAAAGCCTTGTTCTCGAGGTCCTAATGGAAGCCTCGACGGCCGACAATGGTCTGCTAGTCACCCCTCCTTGATTCGATGATTCCTACTCGTGGCCTTTTCTAATCCTCTACATATCAACTGGTAAGCAGAGCACTTTCTCTGTTTTGATTTTTTTGTGAAAAATTCTCCTTTTGATTTTTGATGATTCTTCAAAGATCTTGTTCTCAGATTCAAATATTCATACTAAATAGTTTTTTATTTGGGTGTTTGATCCCTAAAGCAAGGTTTTCGCATCTCATTTGCTAAATTTGGTCACTGAGTTTCCATTCTCTCACCCGCCCATCCTGAAGGAAACCTAATGAAACCACAAGCATCTTTTCTCTTTGTAGCTGTAGTTAACAAATTGCTTTAAAAGATCCACTTCAACTCAAATGTTATCTCTATGTTGGCAAGTATTATATTTTGATTACTGTAGCATGTTTGACAATTTGGATTATGCCAAACAACTTCAACCAAAATTTTTTATTTATCAATGATTGAGGTTTTTCGGGCCCAGGCCCGACCCAAGCCCGAATCACGAATATGGGTTTGGGCTTGGGCCTTGATTCTAAAGCCCGACTATAAAACGGGTCGGGCTTGGACCGAAAAAAAATAATGTGGGCTTGGACCCGGGCTTGGCCGAGTCCGGCCCAAGCCCGGCCCATTGCCAGCCCTAGGATAGATTAGGATTATGAAAAAAAAAACCGAAGAAAAAAATCTCAATCAATTCGATCAAGTTGTAACAAATTTAACGGTAAATTATGCATCGTAAAAACTTTTTTTTTTTGCATGCTAAAAATACTACTTGGCATGTGTTTTTCTCAAATTTTTTTCTTGACAATTATTGGGAGGGATGAACCTAAGTTGATAAAGTCTTATCTCCGCTTAAAAAGTGCCACATGGCATCCATTTAACCCATGGAGTAGATAAGTTACCTACTCCATGGAGTAGGCTACCTTGCCCCATATATATATATATATATATATATATATATATATATATATATATATATATATATATTATATATATATATATATATATATATATATATATATATACTAGTGAAAACCCCGTGCCCAAGGGCACGTAAAAGATTACGACGGCGACGAAAAACATTTCGAGGGTGGAAACAATATTTTGAAGGATGTGACAAAAATTCGAGGGTGGCAACAAAATATTTCGAGAATGACAACAATATTTTGAGGACGGCGATAATATTTCGAGGGAGGTGTTAATATTTCGAGGGTGGACATCCCCTCTTGTTCGAAAAATAAAAAAATATAAAAAAAAAAAAATTATTGTCATCGGCACTGTCGCAATTGTCTGCTACTGTCGATCTCGTCCATTTCCTATGTCATATCATTGCTGGTCTTCACCCATTACACCATCGCATCCGTCTACTATTACTGAGTAAATGAATCGTGCATTCGTTGCTTGTTGTTGCCCCGTATTAGCATTTAAGGTTTAGGGTCAGAGAATTGGCAGCCATCTTTTCATCTCGCTCTTTCAGCCTCTTTTCTTCATGGGAGTCGAGATTAGTGAGAGATACAACTTTCGACATAGTTTATTACTAAGAAAATCATACAATATTATGTAACAAAAAATTCAAACAATATACTAAAAAAACACAATTCTTTGCTCGATTTTGTTTTAGTCGACGGAAATGTTGCGACAGAAAAGATTTTGAGGGCGACAAAAAATTTTTCAAGGGCGTGACAATTTTGAGGAAGGAGACAATATTTTAAAGGTGGCAATAATAATTCAAAATTAGTGATAATATTTTGAAGGAGGTGATAATATTTCGATGGCGGCAATATATTAAGGGCTCTCTCTCTCTCTCTCTCTCTCTCTCTCTCTCTCTCTCTCTCTCTCTCTCTCATCAACAGAATGCATCCAAAACAACCTGTAATGATTGTTCCATGTCATCAATCAAGATAAAAGGAGAAAAAAAATCAGAAAACAGCATTGAACGAAGGGGATTTTGCTGATCATCGCTAGAAAACCATTGGAAAGAAAAAAAATCAATGAACCCCTAATCCCAAACACAAACACTCACACAAACACAAATACAAACATGGCAATTTTTTCGAATAGCAGTTATAGGGGAGAGTGAGAGCTAACATAAGAGTACTTTAATAAAACTTAAAGATAAAACCAAAAAATATATATAAATCTCTTTTTCTTTTATTTATTTTTTGCTTACAGAACTCACTTGTCCTTCTATTGATCTTAGACAATTCACCTTTATTGAGACATAAAATTTGAAAAACCCCAATCCATCACTTTGCCGGCGGAGATAGCCGGAATGCAGTTGATGCCTAATTGCCTACCATCTTTAGCTGCTTCTATTTTACTATCTCATCCATATGGATAAGTACCTAATCTTCACCTATCCTGACCATCATAATAATGAAAATGAACCCATCAATTGAGCAACACTATGAGGTCTAGGAGGTCCGATGTGGAGCTTCAAATCGCTGCTTTCTATGAATGCCACCAATGCGACCGAAGATTGACCAAAAAGTTGTTCTTGTATTTACAAAAAAAGGACAAACTTTTGTAAAATCCAATGATATAACTCATTGTACACACTCAATATAAGTATATACATATATCCATGAATACCGTCGATGCGTCATAAGATTGAGTCCAGCAATGCGAGTGACTTCAGGATAGCTTCAAATAATCCGGGACGACTGCCGCAAAATTGATGCCAAACGACTGAGACCCGTGTTCTGTGACCAAATAATATTGCTGCTTGGAGAATAATTTATGAGTAATTTAGCATCTAATCCAAGATGGAAAATCAACATAAACCAACTGTCACCTAGGGCACCAAATCAGGAAGATAAAAAAGAGAAGCAGACCACCATTATGTAGTAGACCAAAGCATAAAATACACTAAGAGACCAAGTCCCTGGTCCAACACTCAATTAGAGAATAAAGTACCATTACCAAATTCCTGCTAAGTGAAAAGAACTTTGGTTACATTTCCATCATAAACCAAAAAAATTATTTTCCTTGTTTTTGTGATATTCAGCAGTAGTATTACGACAGTAGGAACCTTGTTTTGGCAAAGGATGACACTGGATAAATTTGGATTCATTTGAAATTCAAGGAAGTTGGTTGTTGGCACTATCATATGAGAGAGAGAGAGAGGATGGGTTTGGCCCCACCCCACCACAGCTTCTTTCACATCTAAAACTGATCCCAGTTCATATTTGGTTGATCAATGTCCAGTTTTTTTTTTTTGAATGGTACCAAATATTAGGAGCAATACCCAACTGAAAGTTGGGTGGTCGCCATGTATTCAATGCAAAAAAAAACACAGAGGTTCATACCAATTGGACTGAGATTCAAGGTATGAGGTGAATTAAAGATGCATAAGGTGATCTTATCTAATGCAGTGAATGTTTCTTATAAGGTTTAGCCTATTGTTGGCCGATCTGATAAAATCCATGGGGCAAAAGATAGAGAATTGTGCATCCGGACATGAATCACATCATTAATCACCCACATCCTGAAAACAATACCCATTTGCTCGAATCGAAAAATAGATCAACAGAATGCATCCAAAACAACCTGTAA
>OX393550.1:59691518-59706518 GCA_947650365.1 Chamaelirium japonicum
CTCACAAAAAATCAGCAAATTCTGAAACTTATAAGGGCGTCAAATGTGTTATTTAAATTAACGGTTCAAATATTCAGAAATATTTGATTCAATCGGCGCCCTTAGAAGTTTCAGATTTTGTTGATTTTTTGTGAGGATGATCACTATGGCAAGTTGATCATCCTTACAAAAAATCAACAAAATCTGAAACTTCTAAGGGCGCCGATTGAATCAAACGTTTTTGAACCGTATATTTGAACCGTTAATTTAAATAACACATTTGACGCCCTTATAAGTTTTCGAATTTGCTGATTTTTTGTGAGGATGATCAACTTGCCATGTTGATCATCCTCACAAAAAATCAGCAAATTCGGAAACCTCTATCCACCGATTGAATCAAGTTTAAAATGGGAGGTAAATTTACCTCCCATTTTGGGTTGTCAACGGATCCCAGTCCATATATATATATATATATATATATATATATATATATATATATATATATATATATATATATATATATATATATATATATATATATATATATATATATATATATAATAAGGGACGACGGTTGTGGGGGGGACAAATGAACTGAGACAAAGGAGCGGCTCAGATTTATCTAGAGGAGGGGGATAAACATAGCAAGGGTTGAGATGTAAAGAGATGAAACAGAAAGAGAGGGAAGGAGGGAGAAAAAAATTTAAAATTCGAATGCATGGGAAGAGAGACAGAGCACTCGGCCCAAAGCACCGAACGATTCACACTCAGCCCAAAGTCCCGTGCTTCTTTTCCACGTACTCATGGGAGCAGCGTACTCATGGGAGAGAGAGGTTTGAGAGAGGGGGAGAGAGATCGTTTGAGAGAGAGAGAGAGAGAGAGAGAGATAGAAGAGGGAGAGAGGGAGAGAAGCCCCGCCCCGCCGCGCCCCGCCGCGCCCCGTCGCGCCCCGATCTCGCCGTCGGAGTCGACCCCCTCCCTCTCTCTCTCCTCCGGCCCCGATCCGGCTCCGACCCCCTTCCTCTCTCTGCGATCCGGCCCCGATCTCGCCGCCGGAGTCGACCCCCTCCCTCTCTCTCTCCTCTGGCCCCGCCCCGCCCCGATCGCAGTCGACCCCCTCCCTCTCTCTCTCCTCCGGCCCCGATCCGGCTCCGACCCCCTTCCTCTCTTTGCGATCCGGCCCCGATCTCGCCGCCGGAGTCAACCCCCTCCCTCTCTCTCTCCTCCGGCCCCGCCCTGCCCCGATCACAGTCGACCCCATCCCTCTCTCTCTCCTCCGGCCCCGATCCGGCTCCGACCCCCTTCCTCTCTCTGCGATCCGACCCCGATCTCGCCTTCGGAGACCTCCACGACCCCCTCCCTCTCTCTGTCATGCAATCCGGCCCCAACCCCCTCCCTCTCTCTGCGATCTGGCCCCGACCCCCTCCCTCTCCCTCCCTCTCGCGACCCGGATCTCGACCCCGATCGCAACCATGCCCCGATCTCACCGTCGAAGTCCACACCATCTCCGATCGCAGTCGACCCCCTCCCTCTCTCTCTCTCCTCCGGCCCCGATCCGACTCCGACCCCCTTCCTCTCTCTGCGATCCGGCCCCGATCTCGCCGTCGGAGTCCAGGACCCCCTCCCTCTCTGTCATGCGATCTTGAAACCTACCAGAGCTCTTCGACAACCACAGCGGAGTCAGCTAGCCAGCGCCGTGTGCGATAGCCCCTGTAGACCTTCTGTAGCTTGGTCGCCGCCTTGGATTCAGAACTACCGCACATCAGGGTGGCGACGGCCGTCGATGCAAGGCCATCATGGTCCGGGAGGTCTCCAGCAACCGAGGTTTCGATCTCCGTTGGTGGGGACGGAGGAGCGTCGGCGGCCATCGACTCGAATTCCAGATTCAAGGTAGCGGTGGCTGAGGCCTTCAAATCTCACCCCCTCACGCCACTGGTCGTCCCCATTTCCTCTCTCTCTCGCTCTCATTTCTTTAAATGTTTTATAGGTAAGGGCTAGCGCTCGAGGAGGGAGGAGGCTGCGGCGTCTGCAACCACGCCCTCATGCTCTCTCTTTCTCTCTCTCTCTCTCTCTCTCTCTCTCTCTCTCTCTCTCTCTCTCTTGCTTCCTTTGTTTGTTTCTACAATGCTGGCATCTGGGTTTGTAATCTCTTGGTGGCTTCTTCATTGGTTTTGCTCTTTGGGTTGTTAGGGATGTGGAATTTCTGTGAAATTGAAGAGGGTGTAGATTTGTGGTAGCCTTTGTTGTTGTATCTGACTCTGTTTGCTAGGTGGAAATTGAGGTGAAACTGGGGTTCAAAAGTGCTTCCATTGTGTTTTTATCAGTAGCTTAAACGATTCCGGTTTGCTCTTGACTTCAATCTGAGAATCTTTGCTTTTTATGGGAGGAGGATCATCTACCTCATGTTCCTCGACAATGACCAGTCTCTGTGGCTAGAGGGATTGATGGCACACCCATTGCACCTCCACAGTCAGGTACACCCATTGCACCTCATGTTGCTCGACACGCTCGCTGTAGCCCGGACATTCGGAGTTAATAACTTGATTTGTTTACTCAGGTACATCTCTCTCTCTCTCTCTCTCTCTCTCTCACACACACACACACACACGCACACTCTCAATATTTCTGGTTGTTGATATTTTTCTACGTTTATGAACAATTGAATGTTCCATCATTCGCTTCATTGATCTATTCCTTTAATGAAGTGGAATTTGTATGTTAGGGTGCAGTCAGATATACTGATACAATTCTTCCTTATTCCCCTTTTTCATCCCTTCGATCTCTCCACACAGGTTGGTTTTCACTCCAACCTCTTCTTTGATGATCAATTTTGGTTTTTTTTTTGTGTGATTAATTGATTGATCTGCATGTGATACTTTGTAGGATTTGAAACCATTGGCGGCGGAGCTGAGGGCGGACATAGTTTACACCGTGTCGAAGATCGGTCGGTATCTGAGTGCAAGCCTCGAGGTTCATAGAGCCCTCCGTTGTCCTCCGACAGTTGGTCCCCATCAAGAATGTCTCTGCAGGGGACCTCTTCGACGAGACATGGGCCGGTGACGTTGACCGACCCCAGACCTCCTCCCTTCGCCCACTACGGTATGGGCCTCAGGTCAGGTTGCACGGTTATCTCACAATACCCAAAGAATTTTAGTTTTTATTTCTCAAATTAGTTGGATTTTGTGTCAAATTGTTTGGAAGTTTATTATGCTAGCATGAAGAGATCTTAAGGGGAAAACTAAAAACTATGATATTGAACTTGGCGATTCAACCCTTTCGGCTATCTATTATTTATTGATCAACTATGCTAGGTTCCAAGTTTTTTTTAGTGAAATGGATGCATTTTAGCTTGCTTTTAGATTGGATATAATGGTCAGCGGAAGACTCATATTAGATATCCTGTTGGATTTCTTTTTAATGGATCAATCCTTTTTTTTCTGTGAAGAATGGTTTTTCCAAATCCTTATGCAACTGATTTCTAGATAGTTTTTTTTTTGATCTATCTCATTGTGAAAGGGCTTGCCGTAATTGCAGATTTTAATTTTATTAGAATAAATTGGAGGGGGGATTCATAGAGCTAGCCTCAACTAGATGAGATATATCTCAATGTGTGTGTGTGTGTGAGAGAGAGAGACAAAGAGAGAGAGAGAGAGATAGAGAGAGAGATTTTGCTATTTTTTTCCTATGAATACTCCGAGCCCGAAGTGGGCTCATTGCCCGGAAGGCTCATTTTGCTAATTTTTTTTATGTCGATAAAAAAAAAAACCTATGTAAATTAAGGCATTGCAATTCGTATTAAATTAAGGGTTTGCTGATTTTGCTGATTTTTTTTTTCATTTTCCTGTTGTAGAGTGAGAATTTGTTTATTAAATTAAGGTGAGTGCAATTTGTATCGCAGAAAACTCTTATTTTTGAATGGATCAATCTTCTTTTTTTTGTTAAGAATGGTTTTTGATGACCCCTATTTTTCCAAATCCATTGCAAGTGATCCTTACGCAAGTGATTATTAAATAATTTTTCCAAATTCATTGCCCAAAAAACTGATTTGATGACCCTTATTTTTCCTCATTTTGCTGATTTTGCCTATGAATTCTTAATATATTTACAATGTCATGCAAAGTAATGTCAAATAGCATAATGTTGTAAAATTTTTAGTCTCTGAATTTTGCATAATTCAATGCAAACACTAGAGAGAGATAAAGATTTTGCTGATTTTTTCTATGAATACTTCGATCCCGAAGCGGGGTCATTGCCCAGAAGGCTCATTTTGCTAATTTGTTTTTCCCATCGATCTAAAAAGAAAACCCTATGTAAATTAAGGCATTACAATTCGTATTAAATTAAGGTTATGTTGATTTTGCTGATTTTACTTTTTTATTTTTCTGTTGTAGCTTGAGATTTTGTTTATTAAATTAAGGTGAGTGCAATTCGTATCGCACAAAACCTATTTTATTAGAAAAAGTAAATGTTCTAAAGTTCTGGCTATCATACCTAAAAGAAGAAAAATAAAACTTTTAATCTCTAATATTTGAATGATCCAATGCAAAAATTTTGATTTTTTAATGGATCAATCTTTTATTTTTTTCTGTGAAGAATGGTTTATTCAGATCCTTATGCAATTGATTTCTAAATGGTTTTTTCGGATCCATCTCGCTGTGAATGGGTTTGCTGTAATTGCAGACTTTAATTTTATTAGAACAATTTGGAGGGGGCATTCATAGAGCTAGCCTCAACTAGATGAGATCCATCTCAATTTGTGTTATGTGTGTGAGAGAGAGATGGAGAGATTTTGCCGATTTTTCCTATTTATACTTCGAGCCCAAAGTGGGGCTGCTTTTTGGTTTTCAGCTATAAAGCTATCCCAGATGGTTGCTGTAGCTGACCCTATTGAGTGATCGGTTTGTGAGATTGCATACTATATTGCATTTTGTTTTCCTTTTCTCACTTTTTGAGTCTAGGCCAGTGATGTAATGCGATTTCCTTTTTGAGGGACGGGTCCCCAATAAAATCCCCATGGCTTTGATTTTTTTTTAAAATGGTTATGAATTTATATTATTGTACGTTCTATAACTTTCCCGATAAGCAATCTTATAATTTTTGTTCTATTAATCAATGAAACTTTGGCCTGCTGTAAGTAATCTCACTCATCTAGATGCATATCTAATTCTATTAATCAACAAAAACTTTGACCTGCTGTTAGTTATCTCGCTCATCCTTCTTGAAGTCCTATTTGTCTTATATAGAAATCTCCACACACAAACAAGCTGCAACAATAGTAGATGCAAAAACCATAATTCACCTATTTTTGTGCTTAAGTCAACATGATAGATGCAACAGAGCTCCAGACAATGGAGCCCTCCAGACAGGGCAGCAAATGAGGTAACTGGTGAGGCGGGACAACGACAGAGGTAACAGAGCTCCATGATTTTTTTTAAAGTCAGAAACAGAATGCAAGTTAATTTGATGATGGGCGAAGATCGAAGTAGACATCCTCGAGATAGCCTGCAACAGCTGCCATTTTTAAATGAAGCGGTAGTGTAAAGATCCTTAGTTGATCCTCTCATAGAATTATATATTGTTTCTTCCACATGTGTAAACATCTACCACTCAATGGGATCTCATGCTGGAACAACAGAAAAACAAAAAATTAGAATGAAGAGAACACCAGGCACAGATGCACTTCAATAAATGAATAGCAAAATAATGCCAAAGAAAATGAATTTAACCAGTGAAAACCTGCAGGCCGAGATGCTATGAAACTGCAGCACTCTGTGCCGACAACACTCACACTATTAAGTATGCGAACCGGCTATCAAGTGAGCAGGTAGCTTCAAAACCGGCGATGGGAAAGAGTAATCACGGGCCAAGAGAAGAAACGAGAACGTTGTGCTCGGTCAAATGCCTCTGAAAATGAGCCAAGCGTGCCTGTAGCTTTACAATTCCAGCTGATTTCTGCGAGAGAATGACGCTCAATCTAGATATGTACATATTCAAAAACTTAACCCCCATGTAGTTTTGATCAAATTACACTTAACCCCATGAAATTTTGACACCCTCGAGAATGTGGGCGCCCCTGCGAAAAGTGTTTCTCTTTCTCTCTAACTCTATTAATTGTTGGTTGGGATTTAGGTAGTTTATTTTTGCATAACAGGCTTTTTTTTATTGTGTATTTTGCAGCATAAGGATATTGGTTGTGAAAATTAGGAAGAGTCGGGGAGGGTTGAGAAAGATGAATTATGTTTCATTGAGGGGACAGTGTATAAAGTTGAAGAAAAGGGGGCTCTGCTTTGGTACCTTTGTCCATGTTAGTCGATTATATTGGATATATTTTATTATTAGATATGTGGATATCTCTCTCTCTCTGATATGCAATGCGTCATATTTCATCACATAGAACTACTGTGATGAAAGAAGTTGTAATTCTCTGTGACATTAGATTAAATTGAAAGAAGTTGTTTTATTTTTATGTAGATTCTTAATAGTATTGGTATAGATCGGGATTCATGGGTTTCATTATTTGGTACTGCTAATTAAGTCCTCGAGTTGCAACTGTTACATATATCTCTCTCTAAAATGTTTGTAATGGATTATGGATGATATGTTCACATTATTCACCTTCTATACATGACATCTTCACGATCGCTAAGATTTGAGATCAGCTCCCACACCCATGAATAGTACACTAAATCATGATTGGTATGTTTGACTGCATCGAAGTCTACAAAATATATGTTCAAAGCTGTTGCTTTGAAAGGATATGGGGATGAGTATGATTCACCCGTCATGGATGTGTAATGGACGGTTATAATCTCAGAGGGTCGTGCACCTAATATGTTTAATGAGATCATTATTGTATTTAATGTACAACGGAGGTGGGTTTGAATTCTTCATAATCGTGAAGATTTGAAATTAGTAGCCACTTTTTCATGAAATCTTCACGATGGTGAGTGGGATTCGTTGGTTGGGGTTAGGAAACGGACGACTGTGATTGTTGCAACTTTCGAAATGTATGTTTTATTGTCACCTTCGAAATAAGTCACCTTTTTTGAAATAATTTTCGCCCTTAAAATAATTATTGCCGCCCTCAAAATATTGCTGCGACCCTGTAAAAATTATCACCGCCTTCGAAATATTTTCGTCGTCCTCGAAATATTTTTCGTGACCTTGGGCACGTGGTTTTTACTAGTATATATATATATATATATATATATATATATATATATATATATATATATATATATATATATATATATATATATATATATATATATATATATATATATATATATATATATATATATATATATATATATATATATATATATATATATATATGTATATATATATAATGGGGATGGGGAGCCTGGACCTTAGGTGCAGCGTTGATGCTGCACCCGGCTTGGCATGGATGCCACGTGTGTGCGCTGCCGGCACAGAAAATCGGACAGCGAATCGGATGCGAAAGCGACCTAATTTATGGTCGTCCGATCGCGCGGAATCAGACAGCGGATCGGATGCGAAACCGGCACCTAACCCTCGACCATCTGATCCCCTGCGAACCCCGGCCGAAATCACCCCGACCGCCTGATCCCGTGCATTTGATGGTTTGTTCGATTCCCATCCGTTGGATCGATGGGAATCGAACGTACTAAAAAAATTTCGTTGTTACTGTAGCGACTACAGTAACAACGAAAATCATTTTGGTCCGTTCGATTCCCATCGATCCAACGGATGGGAATCACCCAGACAAATTATGTGTTAATTCGATTCCCATCCGTTGGATCAATGGGAATCGAACGGTCCAAAACGATTTTCGCTGTTACTGTAGCCGCTACAGTAACAGCAAATTTTTTTTGGTCCATTCGATTCCCATCGATCCAACGAATAGGAATCGAACGAACCATCAAATGCACAAGATCAGGCGGTCGGGGTGATTTCGGCCGGGGTTTGCAGGGGATCAGACGGTCGAGGGTTAGGTGACAGTTTCGCATCCGATCAGCTGTCCGATTTCGCTCGATCGGATGGCCATAAATTAGGCCGCTTTCACAGGTATCCGCTGTTCGATTTTCTGTGCCGGCAGCCCAGACACGTGGCATCCATGCCGAGCCGGGTGCAGCATCAACGCTACACTGAGGTCCAGGCTCCCCGTCATCTGTTGCACCACCATCGAAGGTGGCCACTGCAGTGCCGACAAGAACAAGTGTAGTGATAGAAACGGTCGACGATGGTGGTGGTGGCAGTTGATAGAGGCGACAAGAGGTTCGGGTATTGTCCGGAGAGTACTGTGCTGCTACTTAGGCGGGATGTGTTTTATAGCGGTATTGGTGGTGACAGTCGATGGAGGATGTGAGAAGTCTGGGCATTGCCTTGGGGGTGTGTTGTCGCTGAAGGCGATTGTTGCATTTTCAAAGCTGCCGAATGTGACCACGAAATATTGCATCACCCTCAAAATATTGTTCTTTCCCTCGAAATATTACCCTCGCCTTCGAAATCTTTTGCCCGTGCCTGTCGGCACGGGCATTACTAGTATATATATGGGTGTGGGGAGCTGCACCCGTTGTCCTCTCTCTCTCTCTCTCTCTCTCTCTCTCTCTCTCTCTCTCTCTCTCTCTCTCTATGTATATATATCGTGACTCGCGTTATCTATATAACATGGCACGGCGGTCTACATGCTGACTAGACAAAACGGAACAACTTGCTGACTAGACAAAAATGAACGGATAGATTTGATCATCATCTCTTGATCTAACCATAGAGTGGGGCTCATCCCTTCACTTCTTCACAAGGAAAGTCCCTCAATTAATACAAAATTAATTAGCTCACAAAGAAGGCAACCCAATCACCCGAAATCCCTCACGAAAATCACTCTCAAATCTCAATTAATATAAGAATCTTTAGAATAAATTACACTTTGCCCCCTGAAGTTTAGCTTAAGAACACTAAACCCCCTTATAGCTATAAAACAACATTTTGCCCCCTCCAATTCAGTTTCGATCAGATAAAAATCACCAAACAAGGAAATTATGTAGTTGACAAAAGGGTGTATTGTGCTAACATTTCAAACTTTAGGGAGCGATTTGGAACAAAATAAACTACATGGGAGTTAAGTGATTTTGAGCAAAACTACATAGAGGCAAAGTGTAATTTGTCCTAATATTTGGGAAATTTTATTCATACCCCAAAAATATGTAACTAGCCCCGTCTCCCTATCGTTTCTCAATAACTTACTCAGCGATCCTTTAATACCAACATTGTCCTTTTCTTTTGTACCCCAAACCTCAAAGCCCTAACTTAGCATCTTTTGTACCCCCAACCCAACCCAAGGTTTGTTTGAACTTCCTTAGCCCTAGCCTAATCCGTCGGGTTGGCCAGGTTGATCAGGTTGTGCGGGATGGGTTGATCGGCTTCAATATGGTAGAGGAGAAATAATTCGGGTTGGGCTCGGGTTGGATTCAGGTTAGCCCGCCCAAATTTGGGTTGGGTTCGGGTTGGGCTCGGGTTGGGTTCCGGTTGGCCCGCCCAAGTTGCAGCCCTTCGTCTGCCTTCAAGTAGGGGTGGCAATGGGTCGGGTCGGGTCGGGTTGAGACATAGGTATAAATGCAAAACACCCAACCCGAACCCGACCCGACCCGTTTAACCCGTTTACTAAACGGGTCGGGTCGGGTCGGATTGGCTACCAAAACGGCCCGGTGATTTGGTTACCTAACTCACGGCCAACATACCCACCATTTAGGCCCGGCCCATTATGAAAAAAAATAAATAAATAAAGGTCCCATTTAGAATTTTTGCCTTAGGCCTCAGTTTGTATCGAGACGGCTCTGCTCTCTCTCTCTCTCTCTCTCTCTCTCTCTCTCTCTCTCTCTCTCTCTCTCTCTCTCTCTCCCCCCGGGGTAGCGGAGTTGGGGGTTGGTTGGTCGCACCGAAGGCTCCCGCTTTGTGCCAATCGGCACGGGCATGCCGAAGGCGGTCAGGTATATTGTCGTCGCATACGACGGTGGGGGTGGTGATGCCCGGGGGGGGTGTTGCCGCCGAAGGCGGCCCGCTGCAGTGCCGACAGGCACGAGCATGCACTAGTGGCGCTACATGCCAGGTGACTTAGAGCACTAGTATGGTAATTACTTTTGGTCAAACACTATTTGTGTAAATATTTATTTTTAAATATTTTTTTGAAAAAAATCCCTAATTTGAGTGACATCAGAAAAAAAATATAGCAGCAGTGCATACTTTGAATTTGATATGTTTTGCATTATATAGAAAGGTGAGTATACTGAAGATATCGGCAGATACTATGCGGATCTCCACGTAGTGCACCTAACAAGTTTCACCGGTGTTTCTTTCTGAGTAAAACGATATTTTATTTATTTATTATTTTCCATTTTAAAGAAGCGTGGAACTCCGAACCTAGCCCACCGTCCATGCACTAACGGTTATATTTTCGAAAACATCGACCAAGCTGTCACAACGGTCATATTTTTCAAATTCGGCCTCCACACCTATAAAAACTCGGGATCTCCTTCTCTTCTCCCTACCCTAACATCATATATTCTAACAACCCTCTTCCTCCTTGTTAATTAATCCTTAGTGTCTCGTGCACGAGTATCATCCCGTTACAGTCCCAGCTATGGACTTCCACAGCCTCTCAAGGAGAGATCTGCAGGCCCTCTGCAAGAGGAATGGGATCCCGGCCAACATCACCAACGTCGCCATGGCAGACGCTCTCCAAGCCCTCCAAGTTGTAAGCTATCGCCTCCTCGTCTATCAAAACCCAAATCCAATCCTCCTCTTTCCTGTTTTTTGCCTTTAATTAACTTCCCCTTTCCCCCTAACCCCAGGTCGAAGGTATGGGTGAGATCCAAGAACTGCCACAGTTCCAATCACCCAAGAAACCAGTTGACAGGTCGCCGGATCTACCGCGCACCGGCCGGCGGACCTCGGCCAGAAGAGCGCACGTTCGAGAGGAGCCCAAAGATCAACAGGCGAGTCCCCTTCCTCGGGCTCGCCGAGTGACTGCAAAAGCTTCGGAGATCATGACAATAGTTGCCGAAGGAGAGGAAGAGGGAAAGCAAGAAGGTCCGGAGGACAAATCCAAGACTCCGGCAACTTGCGGGGATCCAAAGACACGGGCTCTGAGTACAAGGAGAAGGGCATGCAAGAAAGATGAGGAAGGGGGGGAGAAACAGGAAGAGGAAAATCGAGAAGGCTCGGTGGAGATACCTGAGATTCCAGAAGCTAGCCATGGCCGGAAGGCGCGGGGTTTGGAAACCCTGAACGCAAGGAAGAGGGCGACCAAGGAGGAGGGCGGCGAGTTGGAAGCTCCAGCCGGAATACCCAGGACTCCAGCCACGCGAAATGGAGGCAGAACATCTGCTCGACGGATGTTGAAGGAGGGCGGAGAGTTGGAAGCTCTAGCCAGATTACCAAGTACACCGGCCACGCGAAATGGATGCAGAGCATCTGTTCGACTGATGGCTCGAACCACGGCAGTAAAAGCAAATGAAGAGAAAGCTTCGGAGATTGTGAAGACATACCGAAGGACAAGGCAATCTTCAAGGAATCAAGCGGAGGGAACCGTGATGGACGTTTCCGCAAACGCTGGGAAGAAGAGCACAAGAGATAAAAAGGCCGTCAAGATGGGGGCTTTGGACCAAGAAATAGAAGAACAAGAGGGAGAAGGTAAGATCCTGTTATTCAATGTCTATTTCTTCCTAAATATTTCTCTCTTTTTTTTCTTCTAATTCTGGTCCTTTTCCAGATGTTTTTTTTTTTAATTCTGTGCTCTAATGTGTATTGCAGATGCTACAGGAGCTAAAAAAGATTCAGATGAACTACAAATGGAGGCGATGAAGAAAGTGGATCTGCCAGGAGCCACGACTTCTGATCTCGGTGCCAGAGATTCAGGAGCAAAGATGGAAGGACCTGGTGCCACTTCTGGTGCTGCCAGCGACGTTGAAGCTTGCCAACAAGGTCTGAAATCGGAACCAGAAACTGCTGAATTCTCCGTCAGTCAGATCATGGAAGGATTTAAAGAGTGCCAAACAATTCTAGAGCCTCTAGATTCCATTCCAGTGGAGAAGAATCAGGAATTTGAAGTCGAAGAATCTGGCGGGGATCGGGAACCAGCGATGGAGGGGCATGATCCGATAGGAGAGAAGAAGGTAGAGAATCAAGAACAAGATTTGTGCAATGCCATCTCTGTATCTGAAGATTCGCCCATCAAAGGCCTAGTATGCTCGGGACATAGTCAAGAGAAAGATGTAGCGCAGGATTCGGCTCAGCAGAATCCCTGCACTGAGAACACAAAAGGAGGGGGATCCGATGGAGAGGAAGAAGAAACGGGAGGCGGCATGGATCTGGATTTCTATCAGCAAGAACCGCTCTTCTCCGACGAAATTCCAGCTGAAATAGAAGATTTCAGTGCTGTAAATCAGACCCCTGGAGACTCATCGTCCCCGCAAGCTAATCGGAGCCAATCAGAAAGCTTAGGCTCTGATGGGAGTGGGGATCTCATTACGAAGGAAGAAGGCATGAAATTAGATCTGCTGCTTACCGGCGAGGTGGCAGAGGAATCCGGCGTCGATCTGCCAGCAAATCATTCACTGGAGACTGAAACGAAATCCGGTGATGATGGTACCATCGCCGATATCCTTGTTGAGGCCCTGGCCGAAAGCGAGGAATCCGTTTCGTCTCCTCCTTGCCAGCAGGTTTTCGTGCCGGACCCGAGCTCAGACATCGGATCTCTGGCGACGGAAACCTGTGAGGTAGTAGATCTATTACTTGATGATGAACGTTGCCACGATCTAGTCTGCGAAATCCTCGCAGAATCCAAGGAATTCGGTGGCGAGGGTCCGATCTATAGCCTCCTCGCAGAATCGAAGGACCCGGAGATCATTCTCGATGCTGCTTCTTCTCCTCTCCTGCAGATTCACTCGCCGGAACAAAGCATGCTGCTGATATTGGCGGATGGCAGATCTCCGGCCAAGTCCCTGGCCCAGGTCGATGATCTCACCGGCGAGAATCGGCTGTCCACAAAGGGATCTTTCTTCGTCGGTAACCAGACACCGCCAGAGCCCCAGAGCATCCTGAAGTCCACTTCCTCTCCTCTCCCGCAGGCTCACTCGCCGGATCCGAGCGTGCAGAGATCAGATGCCGGTGGATCTCCGGTCAAGCTAATGTCGTCCGAACTCGGCACCGGAGATCCTTCTTCGGTGTACGGAAGCGGTTTGGAGGAGGGAAATGAGAAGAGGAGCGCTGCGAGGGGGAGGGTAGCTGTTGGTATTTATAGGGATGGGGGCGAAGGTCGTCAGGATGACGGCGACAAGGGCGCCAGCGGTTTGACCCTGTTAACCGTTGGCGGAGAAGCGAAGGCGAAAGATACGACGGAGAAGCAGATGCAGCCGCCGACGGACTTGAACGGATTGAGCTTGCGGAGGCTGAAGGCGATCTACAAGGAGGAGGTGAGAAAATAAATTTTGGTTTATTCCTACTTATTCTACTTCCAGTTTCCTATTATATAATAATATTTTTTGTTAATTTGTTGGGAAATTTGCATGTGCAGTTGGAAGGGAAGAGGCGGACTGCTTTAACAGCACTGAATGAGAACTGTCTGTAATATGGGATGGGATGGGATGGGATCTTCTTCTTCCCGAGAATCTTATGAGACCTTTAGATGCTACTACTTATGCTTTCTTTTAGTGGTTATTGGGGTGTGAAACCATGGTTTCTCCAACACCTCCTCGGTTTTGTCAAGGAGCGCAAGGGGGTTAATCTTTGAAGCTCCTCATGTTGTTGTTTTGGATTATGAACAAGAATTGAAAATGTCATCAATTAATTCAGTCTTTTTTCCGATTACGATTGCATCCCAACGGTTAGCCTGTTGTTTCCCTCTCGGGAGGTCGCATGATCATTGATCAAATGTCAGAAAATATGGAATCGGAGATTCGAAAACCACGTGCTTTTTGATGAGGCACATATCAAATACGTTGTCTTTAAAGCATGAATTGCTCCCACTCGGATAGAATTTGCTGACGGATGATTGCAACCGGGATACAACAAAATCTTCTGGGAGTCTGCGTTCAACAACAACGAACAACTCTGAAGAACTCTTGTTGACACTGATGCTTCCTCAAAATTAGAGAGAGAGAAGCACCAAACATGGAGTAAATTTGGATTGATTGGATGAGTCATGAAGTGTGAATTATGCATTTATTTAAAGACTTCTAATATGAACACATTTCACATGTGTCTTTTTTAGAAAGGTGCCTCTTGATCAGAAGGCTAGATAGGCCCAAGATGTGTGTCTTGATCAGAGGTCAAATATATAGATGCTCAAGAGGGTATCCTGTACATGGAATATACATGGATGTGTATTCCCATTCTATAGGATGTGTATTCCCATTCTATACACTATCACTAACAAAAAAAGAAAAAAATATTTCACTTTGTAGACCATTAAAAGCTCTCTCTCTCTCTCTCTCTCTCTCTCTCTCTCTCTCTCTCTCTCTCTCTCTCTCTCTCTCTCTCTCTCAAAAATCATAAAAAATCAACAATTTTAGAGAATTTTTTTTCAAAGTAGGGGGGGACAATGAGATGCTCTTTTTGCACCCATCAAATTGTTGGCACCCAAGAAACTTATTTTTGTTCTTGTTCTCTAATTATCCTCATCCGCAACCTATAGCTAGTTGCCACTGCCACCAGCCTCCTCCTTCTCCTCCTCCATCATTCCTCCTCCATTCTTCCGTCGCGTCGAAACCGATTTGGTGGCTCACCAATATTGTGTCGGTGGCTTGAGCTTGAACGTGCCAATGGGATAGTAGTGGAATGTACCGATATAAGCATGGGAATGTCGATAACTTCTACCGACACTGTTAGCGGCCGGCCACCAATATTGGCCAGTGACTTAGGGTTCTAGTGTGGGGAGGATGGAGGAGGAAGGAGTAACGAGTAGGAAGACGAGAGCAATCGAAGGGGGTTGAGGTTGTTATTCAAAAAGGGGATGGTGGAATAGGGAAGGCCGCAAAAGCG
>OX393550.1:59714018-59715689 GCA_947650365.1 Chamaelirium japonicum
GATTCTCATCCGTTGGATCGATGGGAATCGAACGGACAGAACTGTTTTTCACTGTTACTGTTGCCGCTACAGTAACAACGAAAAAGCTCTGTGGCCGTTCGATTCCCATCGATCTAACGGTTGGGAATCGAACCGAACCAAGGGGGTGTGCTGCACAGGATCAGACGGCTGATCAATGCCGATCGAACGGCACACAGATCTGCAGGGCGTTTTCTCCGTCCGTGACTCTCGCGCCACTTCCAATCTCGCGGGATTCTCGACACGTGGCGCGCGCGCAGCGCCGGGTGCAGCGTTGACGTTGTACCTGAAGTCCAGGCTCCCCGTCCCCTATATATATATATATATATATATATATATATATATATATATATATATATATATATATATATATATATATATATATATATATATATATATATATATATTGTTTGTTTCAAGTAGAACCCGATATTTGGATTACAGGGTTTAAACGTGGTATTATGGATACCGGATTTACCGAAATCCAACAAGAAAATGGCTAAGTATGGGAACATTATATAAGGGGGCTTTGGTTAAACTCAATGTCTAGAATACTGGGTTTACACCTTGTAATCTAAATACCGGGTTCTACATGAAAAGAAAAAAAAACCGTGACTCGCTTTACGGCACTGACATGCAACGTGGTTAGGGGTGGCAATGGGTCGGGTCGTGTCGGGTTCATGTCGTGTCTTGTTTTGTGTCGTGTCCAAAACCCCTAGACCAGGATCCGACCCGTTTAACTAATCATGTTTAGATCCTAAACCCGTACCCGACCCGCTAATAAACGGGTAGACCCGATAAGACCCGGTAAGACCCGTTTACCACCCGGGTCTATTCAGTTGACCCGATCCGACCCAATCCGACTCGACCCGACCTGACCCGGAAGACCCGCTGATATTATATATTATAATATCGGATTGCGGGTAGACCCGACCCGACACGACCCGTTGAATACTAAACGGGTCTACCGTGTCCAGACCCTAAACCCGGACCTGACCTGTTTATTAAACGGGCCCGACCTGTTTATTAAACAGGTCTATCGTGTCGACCCATTTACGACCCGAACTCGTTAAGCCCTAACCCAGACCCGCTAACTTCGTGTCGGGTCTGAAATTGCCAGCCCTAAACGTGGCAGATAGAGTGTTAAACTGATAAATACTTTCGATCAAACGTTATTGAATTAAATATTTTTTTAAAATATTATTTTGAAAAAAAAACCCCTCAGATTAATAAGGTGTATTTTTTTTTAGTAGAGGTATGAAAATTGTGAGATATTTAACACTCATGAGACAATACAATCTGACCCGATTGTTTATTTATTCGACACAAATATTTGTTGATAATAAAAAATTTCAACATACTGGGTTGGGTTTAGGTTTGTAAATGAGGACTTATTGGGTTGAGTTTGGATTCAATTGGATTTTTTTAAAAAATGATAACATGAAAGAAAAACACTAAAAAAAACTTCAACCATTTCTTTTGATTAGAATGAATTTGTCCCTATCAAAGCATCCATGACCAGTGAATCGCACCCAACCCCGACCGACATGAAATCTAATACCCTTCCAAAATTTCCCTTCTCTGAGCATTCCAAGTATGATGTCTCATAATTGTATGAGATAACGGAACACAAACGAACACGCGATCTAGTGT
>OX393550.1:59716189-59848689 GCA_947650365.1 Chamaelirium japonicum
ACACTAGATCGCGTGTTAAAGTGTTTTGTTTTCGAAGACGGTCAGGTGTGTTGCCGCCGAATACGACTGTGTTGGTGGAGGGGTGGTGATGCTCGGTGGGTGTCTTGCCGTACGAAGGTGGCCTGATGCTGTGCCAACAATTGTGTTACTGCCGAAGGCGGCCGGCCCGCTGCAGTGCCGACAAGCATGGGCATTCACTAGTACCCAACATACCAAAACATGATATGGACATAAAATAGATGATTTTTATATGAAAAATCTTTTCAATCGAATCGGATCGATTCAAACAAGATAAAATCAGTTTGATGACAAACCTATTTTTGCAAAACTGAAGACTTGAGTAAATTAATGAATCCATTCCATCCTTAAGTAGATTATACATGATATGAATGTGTAATGGAGATAAAGATCCAATCTTTGACACTTGAATGTGCTTTTGCCGACTTTGAAACTTTATATGATCTTCAGATTTGTTGAAGCAACATAGGAGTATGACTAGACAACTTCTGGACTTGCAACACCGGACCATCACATAAAATTTGACAATTCTGGACTTGCAACAAAATCCCCCCTTTGGATAAGTTTGTGACAAAACTCTGCATACTCTTGCAAGAAAGCAACAACACATGCCTTTCTACATTTCAGTACATCTTTCACATAACTCGATGTACACAAATACAACCTACCAAGACTCTCAAATAGATCATGTGGTGAGTCCAGCACCATGTTGCATGCACATTCTCAATAATCTCATAATTCACCTATTTCCTCCCCTGCAGGAAGCATGCTGGCAGTTCCAGTAGAAAGATATAAGCAAGGTAAGGAAAAAGAGAGGCATAAATGTGCAGTCAGTAAACACCCAAACACGAAGATAAAGGGAAACATTCCCCCCCATCTTACCTTTTGTCACAACATATGATAGGAGAAGATCCTGCCACAATAGGTAAATAGTGAGAAAAAAGGCAAATAGCACATAAATAGTTACACAAAAATATCATAGATTGCATATCAGATCATGAACCTTCCGAAATGAGCGCAACTATGAATGTGATATAAAGGAGCAAATAATTGCTACAGAATTGTTTTGTTTTGACAACCAAATATTGTCCAACACAAAATCCACCACAAAGGTGGTCACACAAAGGAATGGGTAGTATACAAATGTATGGGATGAACAAGTGCAAGAGGCACAAGTATTCTCTAAGTTTGGGGGCAATTTCTATTGAGAACACAATCAGATTTTTGATGCCTTTGAACTTGCAGGGTAAGAATTGGAGTGAATTTAGCTTGGGTCTGTGGCTCAACCCCTTCCTTTCCCGCTCGGAGAGGAATTGCTCAAAAAAAGAATTGGAGTCAATTATACTTGCAAGTATTAATCATTTGACGCAAACAACTACTATATTCAATTATAAATGACTTAATGCATTGCATGAGTAAGACGAATGTACAAGCATATTACATTAAAAGATGTTCTATGCAACAATCTCTCTAGCTGTAGGATTACCTAGCATTTTCCAATGAATTATTGTACCCATTATTAGCAACAACAAAAAATATTGTACCCATTATTTTATGAACTCTAAATCTGGTGTTTTTGCACGCAACTCTGTATCTCTTAATAGTGGCACATGCAAAAATAAATGAGTTTTCTCTGACTGAGAATTGGATTGAAGTTTGTAATGTGCCTATAAACTGCTTACTTCTCATTATGCTAACATTGATAATGTATTATGCACATTACACTCAGTCATCATCACTTTCAGTTTCCATTATTATGCATTTGCATCCATACAGATAGCTTCTATTCGCATTTCCAAAAGGTTATTACATTCTTCTAAGAGGATCAAAATTCACCCTTTTCTGCAGGAAATATTCTGTATGCAACTCACACTTCGGATCATCACTCCATGTTCTTGGAGCTTTCTCGATTATTCTTTAATGGGTCTGCTGAGTTACACTTGGCAAATTTTCTACACATGGTCACAACCATGGTAGAATCTGGCTCCACTGATGAGCAAACAGAATTCTTCATTGTCAATAGTCAGAAGGTTCCTAAGCTACCTGATGATGAACCGGTTTGGTCCCTTCCGTCTTTATCAGGACTGCATGAGTGTGAAACTCCACCGTTGGGTGCTTCTCCAATGAATGTTGAACAGAGCATGTTGGGTTCTTCTCCAATGAATGTTGAACAGAGCATATCGACAAGTAGAAGAAAACCCGGGATTAGTCCAAATTGGCCTCCCAGAGATTGGAAGACTGCCCCAGATTTCCATTACGCTCGGACAAATCATTTATGGACGAGGTCAGGGCTGGCACCACATGCTCCCTCACAGAGAGAGTTGTGCAATTTTCCCGCAACTGTCTCTCACTCGGAAAGGAACCAAACATGTCAGGGTCTTCCGGTTCCCATTGAGATCGATGGGGATTGGAGTATAGAGGAGGGCCTGGTGCCAGCAGCAAACACAATAGTGTTGGAAGAACCAGCAATGATGAGCGATAAGCCTCGTGAAGTGGAGTCTGTTGGCAGTCGGATCAATCCTAGTTCGGAACCCAAGATGGAACTAGTTGCTGTTGGTGGACGGGGTGCTGGCTCGACTGATTTGTCAGCATCCCCCGAGAGGGACAGGCTGTGTTTCGAAAACCCAGACGATAATCAGTCGCGGAGAACTGGCAGAATTGGGGAGATGATAGCATATAAATACTTCTCCGAGAAGTTGGGTTTGTCCAAGGTGCGATGGGTGAATGAAGCCACCGAGACGGGGCTACCCTATGATCTGGTGACTGGAGATGAGGGTGAGATGAGGGAGTATGTCGAGGTCAAGTCCACCAAATCCGCAAGCAAAGACTGGTTTGATATGTCAACCAGGGAGTGGCAGTTTGCAGCCGAGAGGGGGGACTCGTTCATCATCGCTCATGTGGTCTTGCTGGGCCCAAAGAGAGCGACGATTACCGTGATGAAGAATCCGCTGAGACTGTGCCAGCAGAACGCGTTGCGACTTGCCATTTTGATGTCGAGGGAGCTCAGAGACTCGTCGGTCCCTAGCTAGTGTAAGAAGAATGTTTTTTTTTTGCGGTGAAATCGAGGCTACAATTGGTGAATAGTGGTTCTTTCCCCGAGGATATGTTCATATCTACAGTTAATTGGCAGGAATCCCTTCATAACATGGATTTTTATTTCTAGTGAGGTGAGGTGAGGTTAGGTGAGCGGCCAAAATCCGAAGAAGTTAAAAGTCATTCTTTTCACTTATATTTACCAGTGATAAATAATTATGTGGGCAAGTGCAAAGGTGAGATAGCTTGTAAATTTTTGCAATTTTCTTCACACTGAATGCTGCCATGTTGTAGCTTCTTTACCTGACAATTAGTGTGAACTTTAGTGGGCAATTCACATTGTAGCTGTTTCCTTTTTTACGGTTTATTTATATATTTCTGAAGAATTTCCTCCACAAATGACTGTTTCCATTGAGCTCTTTGTCCTGCATTTTAAAGATTTTTTTGGCCTGATTGGAAGCAATGGGCTAGATGTTGGCAACAGCATACAGCTGCTTGTGTAGCCAGCTGTTAGTAAACTACAATTATAGTTTTGTTTCTGTACGTTGTTTATCAAATCTTTTTCATTGCTTGAAAGGAGCTTAATAGTACGACAATGCATATATATTGTCACAAATCACTCCAGTTTTTTTTTCCTGAATGTCCGCCACTGTTTTACCATTTTAGCCTTGAAAACCTTTAAAGAATATATATATATATATATATATATATATATATATATATATATATATATATATATATATACACACACACACACACACACACAGAGAGAGAGAGAGAGAGAGAGAGAGAGAGAGAGAGAGAGAGAGAGAGAGAGAGAGAGAGAGAGAGAGAGGTTTCTATGGCAACATCGTAGGGAGTAAGCGATAAAGCCGAGCACATTTAATGCACCTATAGGTCTTATAATTTGTTGATTTTTGACATGCGGCTCATCAAGGGGTAGGTGATAACCCTAAAAAAAAAATTTAAACAAAATTTATACGTGCAGGCATTAACTTGGCCGCACGTTAGCCTCATGTTAATCCGCTGCACCATAGATTGACTCTCTCTCTCTCTCTCTCTCTCTCTCTCTCTCTCTCTATATATATATATATATATATATATATATATATATATATATATATATATATTAGTAATGTCTGTGCATGTTGACACCCAAAAGATTTCAAAGGCGGGTACTATTTTGAGGAAGGTGATAATATTTTAAAGGTGGTACCAAAACATTTAAGAGCGGTAACAATATTTCAAGGGAGAACAATATTTCGTAAGCGGTGAATGTGATAATATTACGGATTTCTTGCTACATTCGGAGACAAAACACAAGTGTTTAAAATTTGTTGGGGGTGCCCACATCAATGTTGATGGCCCACCTTCATCGTTGGCAGGAGGCTCCTTACTGAAAAAGGCCGTCGCGGAAGAATGTGGGTGGCACCGATGAATTTCTCCACCCCTGTCGAATGTATTTTACTGCCGAAAGCAGCCACGCCAATGCCAACATGCACAAAAAAATCCAGTTTTTCAATATTATAGCATGTTAGAAATGACAAAGAATAAAATATGACATTGTTCTAAAAGGAAGGTTGAACATTACCATACAGTCACAAACTGATACAAATTTATCTAAAGGAGCAACATAAGATGATTAAATACACCATACATGTGTTAGCATGACTGCTTTGGAAAAAGTAACAAATATATCTATTGGATGGTCAAAAATTGGATAAAGATATATCTCAGTATCAATGGTCATAATGATGAATCCAATAGGATACGATAATATCTCTATTGGATCGTCAAAATTTTGATTTTACAATATGGTACTATTGAAACAAAATCTCAAAATAAGATCTCCGTTAGAACTTAGAACATCAACATTGCCGTCCATGACACTCATAGTGGCACTTCACCCCGGCTAAATACACTCGAGACAATAGAAGAAGCACCACAATCAACAGTGCATCGACTCCCCTCTTGGTTGATGCTCCCCTATGGTCGACACAGTGTCACCCGCGTCAACTCCCCTACGGTCGACACAACCCACTCACATCCATTACACACACACACACACACACAGAGAGAGAGAGAGAGAGAGAGAGAGAGAGAGAGAGAGAGAGAGAGAGAGAGAGAGAGAGAGAGAGAGAGCAGTAGCAAGGAGCAAGAGATGACAATAATTAACCTAATTACATAGCATCAACAAATAACTTAAGCTCCTACCCTTTTTTTGAACACTTTTCTCTATGTTGTAGAAAAAGACAAAAAGAAGGTAGTGGGGATCATTGCTCACTACTTGACGCAAATGCCAGAGGACAGAGAGAGTTGCCTCCTCTGCTTCGTCGCTCCCACTACCACTACCACCACTTCCACTCCAACCACCTTCGGCTACCGCCGCAGGCCTCCTCTCCGCCCTCCTCCACCGTGCGTTCCTCTACCTCTGTCGCTGCATCAACGCCAGAAGCATCCGCTTCTATTTCTCCTTCTGCCTCTGCTCCAGCTCACCCATAAGAGCTTGCTAGCGGCCCTATCGGTATTCTTCTTCAAACCATCGACGTCCCCATTGATCCCACCCCATCTTCATTTTGTACTGGATCCCACATGCATTGCACATCGACTGCAGAAACCCACCATTGAAACAGAGCAACCCAAGAATTGATATATTTTTTTTTGTAGTTATCCCATGAATCTAAATGTTTCCGAAAAATACAAAGAATAAAAAAATTCATAGAAAATTCAAAAAAGAAGGGATGCTTGTAGATCTTTCTTCTCTCTCACATGGAAGTCGGACTCCTCTCTCTCTCTCTCTCTCTCTCTCTCTCTCTCTATATATATATATATATATATATATATATATATATATATATATATATATATATATATATATATATATATATATATATATATATATATATATAGAGGAATGTTTCAGTGAGCTATGAGCTACGGAAGGAGAAAATGAGCTACGATCATTTTGACCACCCTAGAAGTTTTTGAATTTTGTGAAAATTGGTGGGTGTGTTGTCTATGGTAACATGATCATCCTCACTAATTTTCAAGGAATTCCAAAAATTCTAGGGTCATCAAATGGTAGAAGGAAAATTAACGGTTACTACAGACGGTGGATATATCTTCTACCATTTGATGACCTTAGAAGTTTTGGAATTCCTTGAAAATTGGTGAGGATGATCATGTTACCCTAGACAACATACCCATCAATTTTCACAAAATTTCAAAACTTCTAGGGTGGTCAAAATGATCATAGCTCATTTTCTCCCTCCGTAGCTCATAGCTCATAGTTCATATATATATATATATATATATATATATATATATATATATATATATATATATATATATATATATATATATATATATATATATATATATATATATATATATATATATATATATATATATATATATATGGAAAAGGGATGCTGGACCTGAGGTGCAACGTCGTTGCTGCATCTCAGGCATTGTTTGACCATCCTAGAAGTTTTGGAATTTGATAAAATTTGGTGAGGATGTTGTCTAGGGTAAGATGATCATCCTCACCAATTTTCACCAAATTTCAAAACTTCTAGGGGGGTTAAATGGTCGAAGCAAAATCAGCCGTCCGTAGTCACCGATAAAATCTGCAGATTTTGCTTCTACCATTTGACCCTCCTAGAAGTTTTGGAATTTGATGAAAATTTATGAGGATGATCATCTTACCCTAGACAACACCCTCACCAAATGTCATCAAATTCCAAAACTTCTAGGTAAGTAAACAAGCGAGAGGTGCAGGGTTGTTGCTGCACCTCGGGTGCAGGCTCCCCGCCCCCATATATATATATATATATATATATATATATATATATATATATATATATATATATATATATATATATATATATATATATATATATATATATATATATATATATATATAATCGCAAACCACTTCTTTCAAAAAAAAAAATTGCAAACCAAGTTTTGATCCTCCACGAGTGATAGAAGGAATAATATCCAGTTATGGGAGAGGTGACAGGATCACCTTCCCTGGTGGTTAGAGGGACCTTCTTCCTCCTTGCCTTCCAACCGGAATCCTGAATCTAGGTTTTCACTGTATTCTGCAACCTATGGGCGGAAGGGCTATGGCCGGTGTTCGGTGGTCAAGGTCGATGTTAGAGGCCGATCGGCCATGTGAGAGAGAGAGAGAGAGAGAGAGAGAGAGAGAGAGAGAGAGAGAGAGAGAGAGAGAGAGAGAGAGAGAGAGAGAGATTGGCCATGAGAAAAAAGAGAGAACGAGGGTCGTGGTTAGTGACCAAGAGGGCATCACGTCTTGTTTTAATGCACTGCGAGAGAGGGGTCGCGATCTTTGCAATCGGCTGGAAAGAATCGCGAGAGACGGGGGGTTTGGGATCTCGAACCGTACGATCTCTGCTTTTAGCTGGAGGGGATCGCGAGATAGGGGGGACGGGGGGTTGGGGCGTGTGCAGATCGAGGGATCGCGAGAGAGGATCTTGAATAGAGGAGATTTCCACTGTCATCTCCATGGACCCCAGACAGGGCTGCGGGTCCCACTGTCATCTCCGTGGGTCCCAGGCAGGGTTGCAGGTCCCACTATTGGGCGTTAGTCAAATTTTGTACTCACAATCGCTGCCATATCGACATAGATCTCAGCTATGAAAGAACCCCTATGGCATACAAAAAAGAGGTGGGTTGGTTGATCACTGGAATAGAGGAGATTCCAGAGCTAGAGCCGGAGGTTTCTTCTTTCTAGTTCGCTTCTAGTTGTTCTACGCAACCCCCTGTTGTAAGAATCTTCTCTCGACCTGTTGCCGTTGTAAGAATCTTCTCTCGACCTGCCGAGAGAACGCTCACCATTTCTTTACACATTATAGTGAAGATCATGTGGCACATCTCGCCCGGAGACGTAGGTCATAAGAACAAACTTCGACAATAACTCTCTGTGTCATCTCTTTCTCTACTTTCTAATCTCTTATATCTACAAACCGTCCACGTTCAATCAAGGCTATGGGATGAGATTTCCGATTAAAACGGCACGAAAATTTTCCCCACAGGCACCCGGAGACGTAGATCGTAAGACCAAACTTTGACAACTCCTCTTTGTGTCATCTCTTTCTCTCTGCTTTCTAGTCTCTATTTTTACAAACCGTCCACATTCAATCAAGATTTTGGGTGGAATTCCCGATCAAAGAAATTTCCCCAAAGCCATCCCCCCTCTGGAGAAGAGTTGGCCCAGCATTTGAAACCCTTTCGTCAGGAGTTCGAATCACCTCACCCTTTTATAAAATACTAGGAGTATATAGAGTCCTTTTAAGGGTTTTACTTCGTTAGGGTTTCTTTCCCCTCGATCGGTGAATTGGCTGCAAAGTGTTATCCTTCCTCCCCACGGGCCACCGCCATGAATGGAAGCGCCGCCGAAGCGCAAGGAGGAACTTCTTTTATCTCCTCCTCCACCCCCACCGTTCGCAGCCGCCGTCTCCAAGGTAGCCGTGGCCCAGATCTGCCGCTCCGTTGGGTACCACGGCGCGGAGCCCGCCGCCCTCCGATCCCTCGCCGACGTTGCCGCCCGGTACCTCGCCGCCCTGGCGCGATCCGCCGCCTCCATCGCCAACGCACGCGGCCGGACCGAATGCAACCTCCTCGACCTGGTCCGGGCAATGGAGGGCGTCAGCCTGCCGCGGGGCTTCGCCGGGGCCTCCAACGCGGCCCTGCCGCATCTGAGGTCGGGGGTCCTGACGGAACTGATGGGTTTCGTTGGATCAGTGGACGAGATCCCCTTCCCGAAGCCGATCCGGCGGCGGGAGGCCCCCTCCAAGGAGGAGATCCCGAGAGGGCCCTCGCCGAGCTTCTATCAGATGGGGCGGGACCCGCCGCTCCCGCACGTGCCGCGGTGGTTGCCGTGCTTCCCGGAGTCGTGGTGGGAGGGTTGCGGGAAGAAGGGAGAGGAGGGGATGGGCGCGGCAGTGGAGGAGAGGGATGCAATTAAGGAGGATGAGGCGAGGCGGACGGCGGAGGATTATTGTGGTTGGCGGCAGGGGGTGTCGGAGGCGGCGGCGTTGGGGACGGTTTTACCGGCGAAGAGGGAGAGGGTGAGGTTTAAATTAGGGTTTGGGAAGCGTTGCGATGCAGGAGTTAGTCTGAAGAAGTATAAGAGGGTATTATCGTCCTCGTGGAATTGGGGGCACGACGAGAATGGAGCCGGCGGTGCAACGGCCGATCATACCAGCTTAATGGGAGCTCGCGTTCCAACTTACCGCTATTGATGATTGTGTTTTTTTTTTTTTCTATTTAATGTAATATCCTTAAGGCTGCCGATCATTGTGACGGCTGTCCGCAGTGGTAAGACATCCATGTAGCTGGACGAATGGCACCTGTTCGAATCCCTACCATTTTTCCTCTCTATACAAGAACATATATGGAAATGTGTATTTACTATTTGGCAAAACTCATCATGGCCATCAAATAATCATCGAGCACGCAATATTGAAGAATATGTGGACCCCCTTCTAACTCTGCCTTCAATTTTTTATGTTTTTGGTAGTCGAGTTAAAGCCTAATGGTACAATTGCACCAGTGGCGGATTCAGGATTTTTTCTCAGGGAGGGCATAATTATTAAAAAGTAACTATAATCGCTGCCTCACAGTCGAATGCTTCGCCATGCTGCGTGACAATGTCCCTACCCTTTTTTCAATTGCGCAGCAAAAGGCCTATTAGGATTTTGCCTCTAGTGAAGGAGAGTTTCAATCGTCGGAGTCATTCGAAAATTTGGAACTATAATTGGCCAACTCGATCAAGGTGCACAGTTTGTAAATAATAGACCAGTTCCCTTTTTTTTTTTTTTTTTTGGGGGGGGGGGGGGGGGGTAGATTTCATACATACCTCCAAAAACCTATAAATAGGCCATGATTCCCACTCGATTCTTATTCACTATGGGCCATGGGATGAACTCTATGGGGATGCCACGTGCGCGGGAGGTGGCAGACCGCGGTAGGTGTCGGCCAGACTGTGGTGGCCCTGGTGGGCGTCGGTGGCCGGCAAATGGCGAGGTCGGTCGTGGGTCACCAATACTGGCAGCGACGGGTGGCCCATGTGACGGTGGGGTGGTGGTTGGTGGCATGACGGTGGATATTGACTGGCGGGGGGTGATGACTGGTGGTGGCCACCTCCATGTGAAGTTGGCTACCAAAAGTTGGCTATAATTATTCTCCGAGTAAATTAAACTTTGCTTTCCTCCCTCCTGAAATTTAGCTAGATCAGATAAAAATTACAAAATGAGGAAATCAAGTAATTGACAAAAGGGGTATTGTGCTAAAATTTCAAATTTAGCGAGTGATTTGGAACAAAATAAACTATAGGGGGGTTACGTGTTTTTAAGCTAAACTTAAAGGAGGGTAAGTGTAACTTTTTTTCCCAAATTGAGGGGGGGAGGGGGTGGGCCTTGAGCCCCCCCGGGCCCAATGTAGGTCCGCCCCTGAACTGCATGGGTACCAACGCTTGGTCAGGGTTTGGAGCATATCATCGCAACTGTGTTTTTTTTTTTTCTGTCGATGTGGCCAAGCTTGCTCAACAACAGCACCCAAAGGTTGCAACGTAACACCAACTGTGCTAATGTTCGGGTGCTCTTGACGGCGGTGACTGCATTTTTCCTTCTTTACTATCTATCTTATAATACATAGCTAGCTGGGAAGCATATTCCAATTAATTACGAACGTACCACTATATCCAAGATAAATCCAACTATACATCTATAATCAATCTATCTGGCTATCTATATATAAATCCGGTGTATGTTGAGACCAAAGGTGGCCGCAGCCAAACGCTGCCATCTGAGTACCGACAGACATGGGCATTTACTATATTATATACAATGTGACTAGTTCTCAGTTCTTTCGATATATAATCGTCTCCCTTAATTTTCTCAGTAACAATTGTGCCAAACATACCCACCAGGGGATAGGGGAGTTGGTAACACAGCCTACGAACCGACTTTGAAACAAACAGGGGATTTGTGCACCACTGTCTGATTCAATCCAATGGTTGGAGGAAGCTAGAGGCTTCTCCAAAAAGAAGTGCACGCTGCAGCGATGAATCAAATCCAACGCTCAGCGCTGCATAATTGATGAGTTTCTTCGGAGCGATAACTGCTCAAACCCATTTGGATCCACAAGCATCACGCTTCTTCGATGGTGTTCCAATCATGAAAATCAAGGTGGAAGCAAGTGAGGCTTGTAATTAGAATAAGCCTTCTTTCCCTGGAGCAAAACTGTCCGAAATGATCTTTAGAAGCACATGACTAGGCTAAACGTTGATCCCTTGTGTCCTCTGTATGTACATTGGTAGCAGAAGGTTAATTCCAGCCCTGAATGGATCTCACTTAAGTCATGGGCTAACATATCCAGTTGTAGCACTTCTGTAAGCCCCCTTTCTGCAACGACCGAAAGTGCCGCTCATCCCTCTGCGTCAAATCTTCTTTCTTGGTGCGGGAGGCACCCCCGTTCAGTGACCTGAACCCACCAGGGGATGGGGGAGTTGGCAAAGCAACTGATACTTGGGTAGGGAGGTGGTGGGTTCGAATCATCTCTCTACCCCCAACACCCCACTCGATTTGCCCAGGAGTGTAGGGAAACATCTGAGTGTGTTGGTGCACATGAATTCACCCAAGATTGACCCATAATATGAGCAAATTCAATGTAATTTATGTTTTAAGTTTGATATTGTTTGCTTACCATTACTGGTAGAATTGAATACTGAATACAATCTCATGGAGATTTCTTCCTCTTTTTTTCTTTATCTTGTTCCTTATGCTTCTTCCTTTTGCCTTCCACATATCAGGTGTTATGATATGATCCATGTCAAATATCCAATTGAGTATAAAGAAGGCATACTTTACATAACAAACCATGAGGTTCATAAGGAAATTTAAAATTAAAAAAAAAAAATTCTCCATATAAGTCATTACTCATCTTATTTCAAGGATCATACGACATAACCATTACCGATTACTGGAAGAAGAAAAAAAAAGGTCACCAGCAGTCAGGGACAGGAATGTAAATTGGAGAGAGAGGATCATGTTCCTGAAACTCTACTATAAATTGGCTTTAAGCAAGCAGTAATGTTCAGCTTCAAAGGAGTACTAAAAGCACTCAAAGGAGAAGCGGCATGATCCAGTGCATTGCAAAATCAACATGTGCAATAAGAGAAATATAATCTATGTGCTTGAATGGAACAGTAGAAACATACCTAGTGTGTGGAAGGCGGTACATTAAGCTCGTAGAAAATAGACACTCGGGTAGCTCATGCACATCACTAACTCCAGGCATGCCGCGTGCTAGCTTTATCCGCACTAATAGTTGAAGGGATACTGTTGTGGAAAATTTTGAATACATTGCTACTTGTGAATAAATCATTGACATCCAGAAACTTCAGTGCAAATGCTGCTTCTTGGGGCCATACAGAGAAAGTACTCCTAAATCCTAACAAGTCTATTGAAATCCTCAAATAATGGATGATTATGGACGCACCATTTACTTTAAGACGATATTAAGACCTAAAAGAACCATTTCGTCTCAGATACACACACACTATCCGACATATTCAACTGGATTTGATGGTGACAAAAAGATAGCAGCTACAACTCTTAGTGGAACTCGTCCAAAGGTTACACACTTTGAGGATCTCCTCACTATCTATGCTATCAAAATCGGGGACTAGTTCCCAGGCGGCATTTTGCCGATCGATTAATTCCGATTCTGTCATTGCTGGGCGGAATCCCGACTAGTCCCCAGGCAGCATTCTGCAAGCAAATTTTTTTTTTGCAAGGAGTCTTTGCAAGCAATTTTGTTTGGATTTTTTTACATTAGCTCAAAGTCTTGAGTCGCAAGACTCACAACTATGGCTCTTCCCTGTAATCATCTGTTGAGCACCTGAGAATCTCAAATAAAAACATAGACAAATAATTATTGTTTATTTGTTGATATCCATATAACCCTATAATCAAAATTGGGGTTGTTCACAGATTAAACATCATCAAACAAATATTGTGATGAATTCTTAGTTCTGAGTCTTCTGACATGGGCATGAAGCCAATACAACTGTGTATGTTACTTATGTATTTATACCCATGCTGACCCATACTGTGAAGTGTGAATGTATGTATTGTTATTAACCGACTAATATCATATAATTATTGACATTTATGTTAGTTCATATATATATATTTTAGGGAGAGGGGAGGGGTTAGAATAAGTTTTGACCGACTAGTCCCAAAGTAGTCCCGACTAGTCCTAGTTGGCCCTTGGCCGACTACCGACTTTGACTGCATAGCTCACTACTTGGAAAGAAGATTGAACTACTTTTCTGCATCAGCAAGTTACTAAAGAGATCTGGCCAATACTTCTTCCATATTTAGTAATATGCATGTTTACATTTTGGTAATATCCATGTTACTAGTAAGTGCTACTTTTCATATTTAGTAAGATTGAACTACTTTTCTGCATCAGCAAGGAGTTCAATCATAGTAATATGCATGTTTACATTTGGTAATATCCATGTTTACATTTTGGTAATATCCATGTTCAATCTTACTAAATAATCTTTAGTAACTTGGCTTTTTCAGAGTAAAACTTTTTAGCGACCAGAACTCTTTAGTAACTTGCTGATGCAGAAAAGTAGTTCAATCCTAGCTATATTTTGGGTATCAAACTAGAATGTGGGGTTTAGAAGATTCTGGCATTGGAGAGGCATACCTATGCTCCTCCTTCCTTTGGTTTCCTATCGTCACTGTGAAAACCATTTACCTTCAGAGAAGTAAACATCGGGTTAATGAGCTAAAAGATGAGGAATTGTTTTAAATCCCTAAGGGTCTGTTTGTATTCGGTCAACAGGCTAACTAGTAAAGTAAACGGGGTAAAAGTTTTACTTTGATGTTGTTTGGACTTTGGATCTAAAATGTTGTAAAGTAAATGGTACGAGGTTTACTAGTCGCTAAAAATTTTTAGTCTGAAAAAGCCAAGTAAAATTTTTGATTTACTAGTATAAGGCTCCGTTGACCCATGACCCATCAGCAACTACATGATTGGGAGAAACCGGCCCGTGACACTCCTCGTCCATCGTGTGAGTGTCTCCGTTTCTTGCGTCACGACCACAAAAAATGAGAGAGGATTTTATAGCTCCTCCTCTGATTGTGCCGTATCTCCCTCCTCCGATCGTGCCAGATCTCCACCACCACACCGATGGTGTCGGATCTCCGTTTCTTCTACCGACGAGATCTGCAGGTACATCTCCTCCTCTAATCATGTCGGATCTCCGTTTTTTCTGCCGATGAGATCCTCCTTTTTTTTTTGCAGATCCAAGCTTGATGAACTAGAAGGAAATCAGATGCACTTTTTGATTTACTTTACTGGTCAATCTAAATAGTCGTCCAGAAGTAATGATTTACTTTACTGGTCAATACAAATAGCATGAAGGAATTTGGATTTGCTAATCGATCTAGGAGGTTTATTAGCTCACATCCGGTTTACTAGCCTTTACTTTGTGGGCTCAAAAGTCATAAAAACTTTAAGTTCTTTTGTTGGGATGATAATGGTAGAAAAATAATATATTTCTAGTGCTTGAAAAACAATAGGTGGATATAACATGAGAAACAAAGAGCCTTTCAGCAGAATAATGGTATGGGTCAATAGGACATGAAAAAAAATAGGTTCTTTTTTATTTACCTAATAGCTTAGTAATTACTAAGTAATCAAAGGGAGTAATTTGAATGAATACTTCTAATGTTTGACAAACAATATAAGAACCAAGCTAGCATATTCTGGATGGATAATGATCAACTAGCAATACACCTATTGATTTTCCCCCTTGGGTTGGCGATTATGGATCACTTAGCCTTTTAGAGGTCAATTAGGCATTCCATAACAAGCTGGATTTTTTTTGGAATGGACCTGGTCAAGTTCTTAGGAAGCCTTTTTCCTAACGGTGATCCTTTTGAGCTTTACATACAGAATTAAGCAGGAATTGGACAATCATTCCTTTGACTACAACAGTTGAGAAGAAAAAAAAAGTAGTCACTTAAATAGTTAATAGCTCAAGGGAAGTCAAGTCATTGTTATCTAAATCTCCCATAATGGTGATCCAATAAAGGGATGCAATGTAATCTGACTTTCAAATTCCTCAACTACGCTGCACACCTGCCTGATCTTACGAGGGTATCTTGCTCTTCGTACTTATCCAGTCCAAATGTCCAATGGTATGTGTTAGATCCAAAGAGAAAAAATAGAAAACTGAGATTTGGGAGTAAAAGCTTACTTTACTCATTGGGGCAAATGCCCTATATATCACTATACAAAGTATGGGGTCACCAAAGGGTGAGCATACCCAAAAGAGACTAAAAGGTCTATACAAGGATTAAGAATGTATCTACACACTCTAACACCCCCCTCTCAAACTCAAGGTGGATCATACACCAAGAGTTTGCTAAGGAGATATCGAAAACGCTGAATAGTGTGTATCTTCGTAAAGAAATATGCAAACTGCTCTGTAGAAGACATATGACGAAGTAAAACCGTGTCGTCCTTATAGCGATATAGAACATAATGACAATCCAACTCAATGTGTTTCATGTGCTCGTGAAAGACCAGATTGCTAGCAATTTGAATTGCACTCCGATTGTCACAGTGGAGGGGATCGAGTCGACAAGGTCAGATGAACACCCATATCCTCGAGTAGGTGATGCAGCCAAACTACTTAACACAAAATACGTGCCATAGCATGATACTCAGCCTCTGTACTAGACAGCAAAATAATCTCCTGCTTCTTGCTTTTCCATGAGATGAACACATCACCTAGGAAAATACAAAAGCCAGTGGTAGATCATTGATTAGTGGGATCTAGTGTAGTTAAGGCGCCACCTAGGCTATCACTTAGGCGTATTGGGGCTTCGACCGCCTAGGCCGTGGCTAGGTAGGCGGTGGAGTCTAGGCGGCTGCCTAGGCGCCTACTTTTGTAATCGATTAATTTTTTTATTTTTTTTTAAATTAGTCATGTTCAAATTAAGTTTTCTTGGATCATGTTTGGTTTTATAGGTCCATGTTGCTTTATAGATGGCCAACACCATACCATCATTAATGGGAAAAAAACTATTGTATCCATGTTCTAGGACTTTGAAGAGGAAAAAGTCGAAAGAGGCATATAATGATTATTCATATAAGAGTGACGATGATGTAGATGATTAGGTGATTTAGATGAGTAATTATAATTGTTTTTTTTTTTTTTGATACGTGGTTGTGAAATATTCCAAAAAATAATAGATTACCTAATATGGTTATATTTATGCTTATAATATTTGTATGAATTTATGGCTATAATAGGGTTATGTTACTCTTGCTGATATGTGATTAATATTTGCAATGTATAATCATTGTGGTTGACACATGATTTCTATTTACTGCAACAATAATGGTCTTGTAGTTTACCATACGCTCTGGATCATACCCATTATCAAATATTATTATTTTGACAATATCTATCTCTAGAAATTAAATTTTATTATGCATAAAACCACAAATTACTTATGTATATATATGACTTATATTTATTTAATATATTTAATTTTTATCACCTAGGCACCGTATCGCCTAGGCATCGCCTTGACACCTTGACTACACTGATGGGATCACTCGCCCAGTCTGCATTGGAGAAGGCACGAAGCTACAATGTAGAAGATGACGAGAACAATAAGAAGCGAATCACCGTGCCTCGAAGATAGCGAATAATCCTCAGTAGTGCGATATAGTGAGCTGTGCGAGGAGCACTGACAAATTGATTAAGAACTCGAACGACATGTGTAATGTTCGGGCAAGTGATTGTCAGATTGACAAGAGCACCAACAAACTCGCGGTAGCGCGTGGGATCCGAAAGGCGAAAGCGGCTCGCCATCAGTGGGACGGAGCTTCACATTAAGGCTATTAAGCTCCATCGGTGTGTCCATGGTCCATGAATCAGGAAGTGCAGCACGACTCAAGATATCAAAAGTAAACTTCTGCTGAGAGACCAAGTATCCCCGGGGAGATGAAGTAACCTCAAGGTCGAGGAAGTAGTGAAGCGAGCCAAGGTCTTTCATTTCGAACTGTTGCTGGAGGAGCCTCTTCAAAGAATCGATAGTAGCAGTATCGTCACTGGTAATGATCATGTCATCAACATATAGAAGCAAGATCACATGACCATTAGTAGAGGTGTGAGTGAACATAACATAGTCATTCATACTCTGTAAAGCCGGCTGCAAGGACTGAGGACCTGAATCGCACAAACCAATCCCGAGGAGCTTGCTTGAGCCCATAAATGGCTCGACGAAGATGGCAAAAATGCTGGGGAGGAGTCAAAAGGCTAGGAGGGAGACTCATGTAGACCTCCTTAGAGAGATCGTCGTGAAGAAATGTGTTCTTCACATTCATCTAGAAGAGTGGCCAGTGATGAGTAAAAGCAACTGCTAACAGAGTCTAAACATAAGTCATCTTCGCAACAGGGGCGAAGGTTTCCTCGTAGTCAATGCCATGTTCCTGAGTGAGACCACAAGCAACTAGGCGGGCCTTGTATCTCTCAATCGATCCATCAGAGTGAGTTTTGATCTGATAGACCCAGCGACAGCTGACAGGATCCTTCCTTGGAGGAAGAGGAATGAGCTCCTAAGTACCAGTCTGCTGAAGGGCCTGCAACTCCTCGACTATAGCCTGCTGCCAGTGCGAAATCTGAACTGCCTCACGATAAGTCTGTGGCTCCTGAAGAGAGTGAATAGTTGCAAGGAAGGACTAGAAATAGGGTGAGTACGAAGCAATCTGAGAAAAGCCAAAGCGATCAGGTGGATTCCTCTCAAGCTCAGGATAGCACGTAGAAGGAGCAGAGACCCAACGTCACTAGCACCTGGGATTGGCAGCGAAGGTGGTAAACCTGAAGTGTCTGCAACAGAAGTGGTAGCAGGCGAAGCAGGTAGAGTTGGTGAAGCTGGCAGTACAGGTGGAATTGGTGAAGTTGGCAGTACAGGTGGAGTAGGCTTTAGCTGGCGACGAGTATATGTATAAATGACAAGCTGGCATGTGGGCTCAAGCACCGTAACAGGGACAGTAGGAGTGTCCGGAGTCACTAGGGTAGGCAGGAGACACGAAGAGGAACTAGGAGTCTGAAGGAAGAACAGTTTGAAGAGGAGGAGGATCCTGAGAAGAAAGGTGTGTCCTCGAAGAAGGTCACGTGTTGAGAAATGCGGATACGACGAACAAAGAGGTCATAGTAACGTCAACCCTTATGCTCAGACTTGTATCCTCAAAAGACACACTTGGCCGACCGAGGAGAAAGCTTTGTATGCTCCCCAGGTGGAAGCAAGACAAAACTGGTATAGCCGAAAGTTCGTACAACTCTATAGTCGGGAACAGTGGAATATAGTCGCTGAAATAGGGACTGACTAGAAAGGAGGAGGAAGGTGTCCAATTAATCAGATGAACAGAGGTAAGAACAGCTTCAGCCAAGAAGTGGCGAGAAACTGAGGCAGAGAACAAAAGCGACCGAGCAGTCTAACAAACGTGACGATGCTTTCTCTCGGCAACCCCATTCTGTGCAGGCGTGTAAGGACACGACTACTGGGGTAGAGTACCGTGAGAGAAGAGAATGTCACAAAACTTAGAAGAAAGATACTCTCGAGCGCCATCTGAGTGAAAAACCTTAATCCGTTTTCCAAACTGAGTATGAACCATACTAGTAAAATCATGATATACCTGACACACATCGGACCTACGGCGTAAGGTCACCCAGGTGAACCGGGAGAAGTTATCAATGAAACTGATGTAGTAGCGAAAGCCAGACATGGACATGACCGGAGATGGTCCCCAAATGTCACATTGAACAAGATCGAAAGAAGAGGTAGACACAGAATCACTGGAGGAAAAAGGGAGAGCTGAGTGCTTAGTAACTCGTGTAGGGAGAATGAGAAGTGAAAGAGAGATTACCCATGTGTCCGGACTGAAATATGCTTTAAAGGCGCATCGCAGAGGGATGTCCAAGACGTGTAGGGAGAAGGAGAGTGCTTAGCAAACTAACAACTCGTGTAGGGAGAAGGAGAAGTGAAAGAGAGATTACCCAAGTGTCCGGACTGAAATATGCTTCAAAGGCGCATTGCAGAGGGATGTCCAAGTGCTTAGCAAACTGACAACTCGTGCAGGGAGAAGGAGAAGTGAAAGAGAGATTACCCAAGTGTCCGGACTGAAATATACTTCAAAGGCGCATCGCAAAGGGATGCCAAGACGGCGATGCCAAAGGTCAGCAGTGGAAAGAGCAACAACTCATGAAGCAACGGAGGGCAAAGGCTCATGAAGATGCTCCAGACTGTGCAAGCCACCATGTCTCTGTCCTGTCCCAACCTAATGGCCAGTGCGAGGGTCTTCCACCACACATAAGGATGCAGAGAAGGAAACAGTGAAAACTAAATCAGCCAGCCTACTAACAGAGACCAGATTGATCGATACACAAGAAGCATGGAGCACATCTGGGATAGAGAGGTGACCACTAGGGTCAGAGGATGTGGAGATAGAGCTAGAGCAAGTGATGTTCAAAGAAGACCCATCGGCAGTGCGAAGCTGCAGCTGAGGAGCAACACCGGTACATTCGGTGAGAACAGTAGCATCGGAGGTAAAGTGATGAGTAGCTCTTGAGTCAAAGATTCAAGAACCGCTGGAAAAACTCAGATAACACTAACCATGAGAAGACAAATTGGCACAAGAACCTCCAAAAATCGCTTTGATCGCTATCGCACTGCACTTTACTTCACTGCACCTCACACTACTGCACTTTACTTCACTACATCTCACATCACCTCAATTTACTGCATTTTACCTCGCAGCATAGCACTTTACTTCACTGCACCTCAGAGTAATGCACTTTACTTCACTGCACCTCACAGTACTGCACTTTACTTCACTGCATCTCACAGCACATCAATGCACTGCACTTTACTTGTTCACTTCACAGCACAAAAGAAGTCAAGTGGAGAATAAACCAGTGATGAGAATAAACCCAATTGAACCAAATTAAATCAGTGAAGGTTGAAGTAAACCAGACTTCACTGTGAACCAGTGAAGGCTGAAGTAAACCAATTCAAACCAGACTTCTGAGCCGAATTAGTGAACCACTGTCATTGTGTAATTGATTCGGTGAACCGGTGACTGTCACCGTGTAACTGATTCGGTGAACCGGTGAGGTGAACTGAAGAGGAAGTGAATCGAATCGGTGATGTGGCAAGTGGATTTAAGTGGAAAGAAATCTGACCGCAGATTGGATGGATGGCTGGGATATGATCTAAGATCACCCTATATAAGGGTTTGTCCTTCACCTCAGAGCCACCACACCTCAGCTTCATGTCTTCTTTCTTGAGCGGCGACGTTGATGTCAAATCTCTGATAATCTCCTCGGATCTCAAATACAGATCTTAGATCTTCTTCCTTCTCGAGCAGGGATACATATCTCAGATTTCTGATGAAGCTTCTCTACTTCAGTCATGCAGATCTCGAACGGTGACAAATCGAAGAGAAAGAACTCCCCGATAACAGCACCACATCGAAGCTCGATGATCTTGAAGGATTGAGCACCCGCAGCGAAAACAGTGAGTGCTTGAGGTGGGTTGCCAAGGAGGCTCCGATGAAGGCCTCGATTAAGCTTCGATCTCGAAAGCTTGATGCAGGCTGCGGTGCTTGGATGGAAGGAAGTTCTACAGAGACCTATTATGGCTCTGATACCATGTTAGACTGAAAGATGAAAAATAGAAAACTGAGATTTGAGAGTAAAAGCTTACTTTACTCATTGGGGCAAATGCCCTATATATCACTATACAAAGGATAAGGTCACCAAAGGGTGAACATAGACTAAAAGGCCTATACAAGGATTAAGAATGTATCTACACACTCTAACAGTATGTTAGACGATTTTGAAGAAAGGTCCTCAGGGAAGGGGGCGTAGTATGCACATTCTGATTTGCAGGTTGAATTCAAGATGCATTCATATCCAAGTAGTCCGACAAATTTTCGCGTCACCATCTCAACAATAAATCTGAGATTATCAAATCTTTTGCTACTCATCAGAGACTCTTCCAACATCGTTTACAAGATGTCGTTGGGATCAATTGTTAGGGAATCGAAACACGAGCACACAAGATGTCGTTGGGATCAATTGTTAGTTTGTTATGATTTTTCATCAGTTGGCAATACTAACCATTTAAGATTAAGTACCTTCAAAGTGGGAGCTTTGATGCGGGACCACATAAACTGACTCGGATCTTAGCAACAATAGCACATAACAAAGTTGTTATCTAAGGGTAGTTTATTTATTTTCCAATATCTAGAAAAATTTTTAACTTAGGTTTGCTATGAAAAAGGTTTGAAATGAGGGTAGTGATATGCTTTCTAAGAGCATCTCCAACCGTCGGAGGCCTCCAATCCTCTGCTATTCTCCCTTGCATTTATGCAGGGGGGGGGGGGGTGTTTTGGCCGGCAAAAATAGCAGGAATGGGGGCGAAATAGCGGTGGCTGCTATTTGGGTGGGATTCCGACAATACCGAAATCACCCTCCAAAGCATGTATACATTCAGTATAATGACAAATATATCCTCTAAAAATAAAATAAGATACATTCCTTGAAGATGCTAAAATATAGAGGCCATGATTGGAGATGAAAGGCCTCCATTTGGAAATATTTAGGGAATATTCCCATTTGACAATGGCAAAATAAAGGAGATGGTTGGAGATGCTCTAAAGTTGGAAAAATGCCAAGTCCTTGTAGAGCGTACTGTGTGCCTCTATGCATCTGTGTCTGGGCAACATATTTTATGTTAAAACGATAGGCAGAAGAGTGAGATGTGAATTTTGAGTAGTAGTTGGATGGAACTAAAAGCATATGGATGCACTTCACAGGGTTTTGAAAGAACTTCTACATTCCCTCTATATTCCATATTACCATATCTAAAACTTCTCCCTACTCTCCTCTCTATTCCTTTAGCTCTTCTGTTTTTTCCACTTATTCTATACAAGCCTGACAAACATCTGAAACCAGACGTGATCTGCTTCTCTCGTCATTTTTCTACTCCTGTTCCATCAAATAGTTGCTGCATCAAATATTTTATTACAGCAACAGGAGTAGAAATTGATTTTATTACAGCAACATGATGCCTCAAATAGTCCTACATGCAAAAATTTGTTCGTTTGAACCAAACATACAAGGCCAACTCGTGTCTTATCCACGAAAAGTTAGACCTCCGTATCATTTTGCTTCAAATAAATTGAAACTGAAGTTGTAGAGTCTAAGGGCTTGTTTTGGTTGCTGTGTTTTTAGCCTGTGATTTTGAAAGCACATTTTCAAACAATTTAGGGTTATTTGGTTAAAGGGGTGTACCGTGTGTAAACAGAAGCACCCTTTGCTCAATTTGTACAGCTTTACCACATAAAAATTGTACAAATGAAGCTTCACCTAAACACATGAAACTTTAAAAGCACATGTCACATTAGTAAACAGATATACACATCATTTGCACAGCAACCAAACAAGCCCTAAACAGGTCTTTTTAAGGTTTCAGAGATATAATAGGACCAAAAATTGTAATGCTTCCCCCAAATAGGTACGTTTAAAGCAAAATATTAAACATTTCTTTGAAGTGACCACCTTTTCTCTAGAAGCAAAACTTAGCCATGTGAACTGGAACCTGGTGATAAGCTAATGGAGCATGGGGTCCAGATCTATGAGGTTTTATTTTCAATGAACAATGACCCCCTATAAAGGGACTTTTCAGATTATTTACAAATGCGCTTTCCAGAAAATAGTATATTCTCAATATCAAAAACATTAATTATCATGTGTAAACAATAGGGCAACCCCTATAAAGGGACTTTTCAGATTATTTACAAATGCACTTTCCAGAAATAGTCTTGGTTCAAAAACCAATTTCTAATTCCTACCAACCAAAATCTGTGATGCCCTGGCATAGCTACACATTTGGTCTCCATAACAAATGAGGAATACATATTGCACAACTTACAACATAAACATATATACAAGAACATAATCATATATAGATAAAAGCCTATAACAACAAACTTCACTCTAATACCTTACGCCGCCAACATCAATTAGGTTAAACTATGTCACTTGTTTTAGTGCTCTTTTTTCATAATATTCCTCCATTTATCCTTGAGGTCAACTGGCTGACGAGTTGTATCGAATATACGGCGACCAAACTCCAAAATCTTGATCCACGGAAGATTTCCATCACTATCAGGGGCAAATTTCTTCACTGCAATCTGCATTAGTAAAAGTTTCTTCTTGTATAAAACATGTGGCATTATTCAAAAATGAAGTTCTCTGGGCATAACTTTAATTTCCCAACCCAAATATTACAGCAAGAGCTTAAAATAATAGATAACACAACCTAAAACTTAAAGGGACAAAACTTGATTGGTCACCAGAATTTGGAACAAAAGAAAATCCAAAGCATATTTATAAGGAAATCCTAGACAATATAAAAAACTGGATACCTTTAAAGCTTCTTCCTCCTCAGGGGTCCAATAGCGTTTGATTCGCCTGCCGAGCATGGGCATTGGGTTTGAGCTGCAAATAAAAATGGCATAGGAATTCAGATTTTCACTCATTACACTAAATTCCTAAGAATAGCTGGCTAGCGCTATCTTGCTTTCCACCAAGTAACTTACTCAAAACAATTTTGTCATAAATGCAAACATTGAAGGAATTCTAGGAAGTTCAAAGAACGATGTTGGGGACAAAGTTCACATGAGGGAGAAACTTATTTCTTTTAACTTTATAAAGAAAGGATGGGAATGAGAGGCAAATGCATGTATGATAGAATTATGAAGAGAAGGGCTGCCTCAAGGTTGCTGAGCGATAGATCAGACTTTCAGGGTTTACAGAAAACTTCCCAAGACTGTTTTTCGATTCGTAAAGTTACATGTCTCAAAAATCGTAACAAAACAAAGAAGGTCCATGAAAATAAGATGAATGCCTAGGCACAAGAATGTTCTTGTAAATGTGAGGTAAAAATATGAAAATACAGTAAACTAAAGAACAAAACAGGGGGACAGGGATTGCACCAAGGGTGAAGTGTTAGAGAGAATCAGCTGAGATTTGCAAAAGTAAGAAGGGAAAAGGGAGACAGAAATAGTGAAACATGTGCAAAAGTTAAGTTATTTACCTTCACCCAAATTTGTAGCAAACAGATCGAACTATATAAATAACATGTCACTGGACTGTCAGTTAAGGAACAGAAAGTTAACACTTGCGACAGCCGATGATTTTAATCAATTGAAGTCCAAAAGTCATAAAAGCAAGGTTATTTGCAATTTGCAGGAAGAGCAGATACATAGCAAATGGAACAAAGTAGATCAAACATGATATCTTAAACATAGCCGACTTACTGACGAATAGGTCGAACTTCACGTCTGCTACAACTGCTAGATGAGGACTTTTCTCTGTTCAGATTCTTAACATTTTCCAGGGGATGATGTATCTTTCCCACATCTGTATCTTGTCTACTTCTCTTGGCAGGCCTCTCACTGGGCTGTCGAATTAATTTTTCCCCATCAAAATGAGGCACAGGAGCAGCTTTTATCTGCTCCTTATTTCTCAACTTGCGAAAATGCGCATGACCATCAACCAAACTGATTCCATCTACTCCCTTGGCACTGGGAACATCACAATATATTATTTGAGATGCATCCAAGTCCTCGTGGGCGAAATTACAATTAACAGTTGCTGCATGAGGTTCTGCTAGTTGCTGGTGATCTTCCACCCCAATGTGTTCATGGTCATTAGCTACCTCACCCTCCCCATTGACAAGGGTAACATCAGCATTCTGACATACAGGAGATGTCACTTTGTCACCACAGGGTAATTTTCCGTTATCCGTTATATTAGCTGAATCACTTGGCTGATTTGGTTGCAATTGGGCAATGCCCTGGTTGTTCTTCGCCATCTCACCCAGATTTATTTCCACCGCCTTATGAGAAACGCCACTTACAGGAGCCTCAACATATCTACTCGGTGAATAGCCTTTATTACAAACATTATCAGCTTCTGTTTGCTGGTGTTTTTCTTTTACTGTTAGAAAACCTTCACTTGATTTGTCTCCCTGATACTGAACTGAGTGAGGACTGTGCTGAGTATTCTCATTTCTTACAACTCCAGGCTGATTTGGTCCTCTTAGATTTTCTGCAGGTGTTGGTTTCTTTTGATGCCCCTGCACCAAATCCCTACCTATAAAAGCTGAAAGAGCCTTCCTAGCTCGAATAACATTTTTTCTCGCTTTGCAATATGCAATAGCAGATCTGGTATATGAACAGAAGGCGCAATAGAATACTCTTGTTTCTTTGGAATTAACTAAAGGCTCCAAGCAGCTTTCATGAACAGCTACTGAACATCCACTTGCACTGCAACTTAACAATTGACCACCTTTGTCGCACTTTATACATGAACTTTGTTCTGCCCAATCACCGGAAATAGAATCACGACTGGCATGAACCTGAGAGCTCAATAATTGGTGTCTTTCATTAGTGAACATCTCATCATTTGGATCAAAGTTAGAGGGCATGCCATCAAGCTCATCATCATCACTGAGTGTCTCTAGTATGACACTTGGCTCACCAACAAAATGGTCATTTTTGTGACGTGGTTGATTTATATTCTTTTTGCTTCCATTTAAAGGCGCATGTTGGACAATAATGTTTTCCTTACAAGGGGGCTGGGGCAGGGAATTCTGTCTCGAGAATAGAATATTATTGGCACCAGTACTAACAATGTCCCTGTGTAAATCCTTTCTCCTATCGCAATCTGAGACATTCTGAACAGGCAAAAGCTGGTTTTGCAAGCTAATACCGGCATTATCACGAGCAGGGGCAGCACCCTGATTGAGTGAGTGGATTACACAATCATTAAGGCTAGTGTTTTTCTCAGCAGGAAGCTGGCACATGGAACCCTTTTCCAACAACAGGACATCATTGCCTGCAGTAATAAGAAAATTTCTATGTGGATCATTTCTTACATCCTGCTCAGGAAAATGCTTTTCAGATCCAGAAGGTTCTTCTCGCAAGATAACACCACCACTATTAGGGGCAAGGGCAACTGAATCTTGTATTAGTGAATGGTTTTCACCAGCATTAGTGCTGAATTTTAGCTTCTTCGCACTTCCATACTCACCAGCAACTTTGCTCTCTACATAATCTATTTGATTAGGCCTGAATAAGCCACTACATTCGTTCAAGGATGATGCAGCCTGACAACGGCCTTCAAGAATTGACTCCTTCAGCTGACCGCCAAAATTAATAGGAAGGATAAATGGTAAATGTTGAGCATATTGTTAAACCTATATTGGAAGACAGAATTGGCAGTTCCACATACCCGCTCAAGATAAGGTTTTGGTAAGGCAGCCCTCTTGTGGAGAACAAATTGGTGAAGGTCATGACAAAACAGCTCATCTCCACTCTTTTCAAGGGTACGCGAATGTGCCACCTAATAAAACACAATTTATCAACCATAAGCAAACCAGAACATGTTCAAGTTAAATAGTAAACAGTCCAAATGAACTGAACGACAGGACTCAACAAATGCTGACAATTCCAAGAACTTGATGATTGGGGATAGCCAAGATGTGTGTGTTAAATTTGCATAACATAGGGAAAAATCTACAGTCGAGTGAGTTGATAATTACCATTACACGTGGTCAATAAGTGTTTCCTCACCAAATTAAGGGTGTCTATTGAACTCTTCAATATATTCCTATGGAGCCTAAAGTTTTCAGTAAAAGCAAGTCTGTTCAAATCCTTTCTTCCAATAAAAATTTTAAGCCCCACTCAACCACCTCCACTATTTCCTCTATTCAAAATATTACATGCAAATAAACGTCCTTCTCTTTTCTTTATTAAATTCTCAAAAATTATGTTTAACAGTGCTTAAAATGAACTAACAAAGAACTACATGCAAATAATTTATGTTAGACGACCCTCATATAAATTTGGGAGAAGGTATAGTACAATATATTTTGTATTTCCCCTTATTTGATAACCCAGATCCCAGCTTCCACAGACACACATTTTCACATTTCTGTATTTTTCGTCGGTTGGTAATGTGGAAATGCGCATCCGCGGAGCCCACATTTCATCTTCTCTAAAATCTCGGATGCACATGTCTGCAAAAATAGCGAAACACGGCTCCATGATGCACATTTCCGTGCTATCAACAAAAAAAAAGATATTTTTGTCGAAAGGTAAGCAGTGGAAACAAGGACATGTTTCCACTTTTCACAGAAAATGGAATCCAAGATTGTCAAACAGAGCATTTATGTCCATCAGTATAATGGACCTATTAAGAAGTTATAAAATTACTTTAAGAAAAGGAGATCATCTAGAAACAAAAGGAAAACAAGAGAAGGAAAGAAAGAAAATTATCTCCTGAGAATACTGCTTTGATAGTAGTACATGGTACATCATTCTTCAAAAAAAGAAAAAGGGTAAATTGGTCTACAATCCTTCAAACAGATCATATATAATGACAAGGATATGTAAAGAGATCCTTTAGTGTTAGATCCTGTCGTTTGGAAAATGTTCATTTTACCCCGACATGCAGTTGTACGGGGAAATCACATGACGAGTAACATTTCGGTAATGAAGAGTAACATTTCTTTGAAATCACATTTCATTGAGTTGCTACAGTGATTTCATTGTAGCTACTACATTGACAACTACATTAATTTCACTGTAGTAAAGAGTAACAATCTGCAAATATTACTTTTTGCTACAGTACTTTGTAGATTGTTACTTTTGCTATAGTAAAATCATTGTAGCGATCATTGTATTTGCAACAGTGAAATCATTGTAACAAAGAGTAACTTTCTGCAAAGCACTATAGCAATGAGTAACTTTCTGCCAAGTATTGTAGCTAAAGAGTAACATTTGCATATTGTTACTCTTTGTTACAATACTTTTGCTGATTGTTGCTCTTAGCTACCATGAAATCACTGTAGCAGTCACTATATTTGCTACAGTGAAATCATTGTAGCAAATAGTACCTTTTTGCCAAGTATTGTAGCTAAAGAGTAACATTTGCAGAAAGTTACTCTTTGCTACAATGAAATCATTGTAGCAATCACTGTATATGCTACAGTGAAAACATTATAGCAAAGAGTAACTTTCTGCATAGTACTGCAGCGAAGAGTAACTTTCTGCAAATAATTGTAGCTAAAGAATAACACTTGCAGATTGTTACTCTTTGCTACAGTGAAATCACGATAGCGGTCACTGTATATGCTACAGTGAAATCACTATAGCAAGGAGTAACTTTCTGACATGTACTGTAGCTAAAGAGCAATATTTACAGAAAGGTACTCTCTGCAACCATGCTTTGCAGTAAGTTACTCTTTGCTATAATTAAATCACTATAAAAAGCTACAATGAAATTACTATAGCAAAGAGTAACTTTCTGCAAAGTACTGCATCTAAAGAGTAACATTTGCAGATTGTTGCACTTTGTTACAATACTTTTGCATATTGTTACTCTTTGCTATAGCGAAATTACTGTATCAGTCATTGTATATGCAACAGTGAAATTACTATAGCAAAGGGTAACAATATGCAAAGCACTTTAGATAAAGAGTAACATTTGCATATTGTTACTCTTTGCTACAATAAAATATACATTTGTGTTTTTAGTATTATGGGTAGTTTTGTCATTTAAAGGGGAGAAAAAGTCAATTGAGGGACTTGCTGTAAATGCATCTTTTTAGGAGGGACCTGATGCAAAACCATCTTATTGTCTATCCTTTTCACCAAACCGATACTCTTGTCAGGGACCTAATACTAAGTCCCCCAAAGAAAAAAGAAAAGATTATTGCCAAAAAAGATGCATAAGTAAAGCTATGCCCCACTGGCTCTACCCTCGTGTCCCTTTAACAAAAGGATTAGTCGAACACCTTCATGTTAAATATTAGTGAAGTGCCTATAGATTAAGGTTCCTTGGAAATGAGTTAACCTCGTTTCGCGGCAATGATTTTCTTTCTCTATAGAGCCTTTTTGCTCATGTCAGACCTTATCCATAATGTCCTTCAGGTGTTCTCACTCTTTCCCGCTCATATATTGACTGGATATAGGCATCTCAACGTCAACATGGTAATAATATCGGTGAGTCTCAATGTTTGATAAAGAAGAGTGCATTGGTAAGTAATACGATGTAATGCGCTCCAAGACTCCCAACGAGTGGAGTATAGGGCTCCCAGACTGAACAGACATAGAAGCCAAAAAGATCTATTGATTTGCAAAATCGGCTGCCCAGGGTTCCTCTTACTTAAGTAGCATGTGGGTGAGGTAAGTATAAAAGGAATCAGACTGCAAGGCAAGTGTATCAATTATGGCATCTCAATTCTGAACCAATTGATGACTAAGGTGGTTAACATGAATTATAAAGATAGAACCCGAGAAGCACAACTCCTTTCATCCCAAGCATCGGTATGGATGGTCATATCCGATTCGAGAATGCTTATTGATACCAGTCATTGATCAAGATGCAAAGTAAGCTTATTGGTTGAGATTGCGGTACTGAAATTCTTGTGTCAGAAAGCAATCAATAAGCTGGGAGATATATAATCTAATGTCTTTCTAGATGACAAAGCCACACAAACCCAACATTATAATAGTATTTCATGGTGGACTTCTACAGTGGACATACTTCCAAGTCGGATCTTTAAGCTTGATGGGTTTAAGAAGAAAGCCATAAACACCCATAGAAATTATAGATTGCGGTGTTTAAGCTCGTAGATTGGGAGATGATGGGCTAAGTTGGAAAGGTATTGGAAGATTTGTGGGAAACAACAAGGGACAAAGGTGATATATAATATATAAATTAGTGTTCAAAAACTCGGAACTCGATCTCGACTGGAAAGTCCACCGAGTCGAGTAACTCAAAGACTCGACTCGGGCGACTCAGTAAACATATATATATATATATATATGTGTGTGTGTGTGTGCGTGTGTGTGTGTGTGTGTGTGTGTGTGTGTGTGTGTGGTTTCAAAACTCAAAATAGTCAATAGCCCGAGTAGTTCCCGAGTCGGACCATGTCAGCCCAAGTCGGCCCGAGCAGTGGCCGATCCGAGTTTCCAACTGAATCGGCTCGATTTTCGGCCGAGTCGAGTCGGACCGAGTTTTGGTACTATGGTAGAAATGGGTAGGACTAAGGTATTAAAAAATATTAAAAGAACACAATGGTCAAATTTATGACTCAGAATTGTGCGATTGCATAGTGTCAATACGATTACAGCGTACAATGGACTGTTAAGTCGCAGAGTACCGAAGTCGCATATGTGGTCTTCGCATGTGCAATTGACTTTTGTCACCGCACATGCAAAGCACATGATACCAATGATTATCTATTTCAATAAGCATTAGAAGCATTGAGACTAGTCAACATGATATATATTCGTTAGCAGGTTCGAATATGATCATGTTGAATTACCCGATGGATGCTTTCCGATGAGAAAATAGTGTTTTCCATTGCCAAATGAACTAACTATGAAATGACCTCAAAATTCTAAATCGGATGCCCTAAATTACAGACACCTTGACCCAAGACTAATTGTTCAAATGGAATTATCTTAAAATAAGTGACATAATCCCTTATTTCTATATGTGAAACATGAAGCAAAAAAAAGTTGATCTCTTATGCATATTTATTGCAATCTCCTTATTACAAGTATGGATTGAGATTTTGGTCAAAATATCAAACTTTCTGTCCGAAATTTCGGTTTCCACTGTTACCGAAACAAAATACCCATGCGAAACCCCTAAAAATCTGGATTTCTATATGTGAAACATGAAGCAAAAAAAAGTTGATCTCTTATGCATATTTATTGCAATCTCCTTATTACAAGTATAAATTGAGATTTTGGTCGAAATATCAAACTTTCTGTCCGAAATTTCGGTTTCCACTGTTACCGAAACAAAATACCCATGCGAAACCCCTGAAAATCTGGATTTCGGATGACTTCGGAACATTTCGGTGGTTTTTGGTGAATTTCGACCGAAACCGGCAAAGATTCGGTCGAAATGTGAGATTTCGACAAGATTTTGACGAAATTTCAGCCAGATGTTGTGGGACCCTCAAAATGAGATGTTGTCGGCTCTTTCGTTGGCTTTTGGTGAGATTCCCTCCGAAATCACGTGGGCTCGAAAACTAAGGGTATATTTCGAACGGATTTCAAGTTTATGTAAATTATGTAAATATATGATGATTATCAATTTTTTTTTTCAGTTTACTAGCATTCCACATTGGTTATCAAGGTCCATGCAAGCTTACTATGTGTTTGGTGTATGTTTTCTTCAAATTTTCAAATTTTTTTCTGCATTTCGACTAAAATTCCAAAATTTTGGTTATGGTCATCATGACCAAAACCAGACACAAAATCGAAATCTCAAACCTTGAGCATAGATTGAGATTTTGGTCAAAATTTCAGTCCAAAATTTCAGTTTCAACCGCTACCGAAAAGAAACACCAATGTGAAAACCCGAAAGTCTGGATTTCAGATTAATTTGTGGCATTCGGTGAATTTCGACCGAACTGGCGAAATTTTGATCGAAAGTTGAGATTTCTGCAAGATTTTGATGAAAGTCCGGCTGATGCTATTGGGCCCACGAAATGAGATGGCGTCAGGTTTTTCGGTGTCTTTCAGTGAGATTCAGTCTGAAATCACGTGGGCTCGGAAACTAAGGGCATCTTTTGGATAGATTTCGAGTTTATATAAATTTATATAAATATATGGTGATTATCAAGTTTTTTTTTTCAGTTTAATGGTATTCCACATTGGTTACCAACTTACCATGGTCCATGCAAGTTTATTATGTGTTTGGTGTGAGTTTTCTTCAAACCATTCAAGTAAATATGCATACACAACTATAAAAGACTTAAAATTTAAAAATTAAAAATTTAATCCACAAATTTGGCCCTTTTTGACCATTTTGAAAAAAAAACTCCACACTTCAACCTAAATTTTGAAATTTCAGTCGAAACTTTGGTTTTGGTCAGGACATATGCTATCAAAATCGGGACTAGTCGGCAACTAGTCCCCGACTAGTGTCTAGGAGGCATTTTGCTGACCGACTAATTCCGATTCTTTCATACCTGGGTGGAATCCCGACTAGTCCCCAACTAGCGACTGAGACTAGTCACCAGGCAGTATTCTGCAAGCAAATTTTTTTTTACAAGGAGTCTTTGCAAATAATTTTGTTTGGATTTTTTGCATTGTCTCGAAGTCTTGAGTCACAACTATGACTCTTCCCTATAATCATCTGTTGAGGACCTGAGAATCTAAGATAAAAACATATGTAAATAATTATTGTTTATTTGTTGATATCTATATAACCTTATAATCAAAATTGGGGTTGTTCACAGATTAAACATCAGCAAACAAATATTGTGATGAATTTTTAGTTCTGAGTCTTCTGAAATGGGCATGGAGCCACTACAACTATGTTCTGTTACTTATGTATTTATACACGTGCTGTGAAGTGTGAAGGCATGCATTGTTATTGACCGACTAATATCATATACTTATTGATATTTATGTTAGTTCATATATCATATTTGTTTAGGGAGGGGGGAGGGGTTAGAATAAGTTTTGGTCGACTAGTCGCGAATTAGTCCAGACTAGTCCTAGTCGGCCCTTGGTCGCCTACCGACTTTGACTGCATAGATCAGGACCGAAACCAGACACAAAATCGAAATCTCAAACCTTGAGCATGGATTGAGATTTCGATCGAAATGCCAAAATTCTGGTCCGAAATTTCGGTTTCAGTCGTTACTGAAACGAAACACCTATACAAAACCCCAAAAGTGTGGATTTCACATGACTTTAGGGCATTTCATTGGTTTTCGATGAATTTCGACTGAACAAAATTTAGGTCAAAATGTGAGATTTCGACCAGGTGCTGTGGGGCCCTCGAAATGAGATATCTTTCGGTGGGTTTCAATGAGATTCACTCTGAAATCACATGGGCTCGAACCAAGGGCACCTTTCAGACGGATTTCGAGTATGTAAATATATAATGTTTATCAAGTTTTTTGTTCAATTTACTGGTATTCCACATTGGTCATCATGGTCCATGCAAGCTTACTATGTGCTTGTTGTGTTTTTCTTCAAACCATTCAAGCAAATATGTAGGCAGAACTATAAAAGCCTTAAATTTAAAATTTAAAAAAAAAAATCCACAAATTCGGCCCCTTTTTATCATCTAGAATATTCCACATTTTGGTATAAATTCTGAAATTTCGATCAAAATTTTGGTTTCGATCAGGACCGAAACCAAACACAAAATCAAAATCTCAATCCTTGCTTTCAAGACCTCATATCAAATATATTTTAGTAAGAGTAAAACTGATTTGATTAATCTTAATCTACCAGGACCCAATTAGATTCCCAAACTTCCACTTGGCCATTCTAGTCAGAACCTAATTGGATACGTCGAAAAATTTCCTGGATCAAATACGCTTAAATGGATCCAAGCTAGCCCGAGGCCCTAGGGTCGGACCTGATTTGGCCCAATTGGACAGAATTAACTTTGGCTTTGCCGGGGTTGGGCTTGAATTTTCTAGACTAAACGTAGTATAGATCGGGTATGGGCAACCGCAGTCCAAAGCGTGAACCGAAGCCCGAATTATTATTATTTTGTTGGGTTCTCACATATCAATACATCAAACTTCATAATCAATGTCATTTATGCGTTTATAGTGAGATCAAGAGAAAAGAATAAGATTAGGCATGAATCCTGCTAGAAATCCGGGCTTAATTTTGACTACATTTGAGCTCGAACTTCATTGGAATGGATTTGGGCCAAGCCCAAAATACTTAATTCAGGTCGAGGCCAATTCAGGTAGGGGCTCGGGCTTGGGGTGGCTCGACCCAAACCAGACCTATTTACAGCCTTATCAGTCATCACTAATGATGATTCCCAAACACCAAAAAGGTATTACAATTTCTTTTAACCCTAGGCTACTAGTGATCATTTTATGGTGAACAAATTTGACAAAAGAAATCGAAGATTTATTTAGGTTTACTTGGCACAATACTCCCTTCAAGTATCCCACATAATGGAGCATTGGGCAAGGGTAGCATGAGCAAACAATAAACAATCATCTACGAATGCCAGCAAGCCAATAGGTTGACCCTGCTCCGAAGATTTTCCAAACAATTCCTCGTGACTCTGTTTAATCGCTAGATTGCGATTGATGTCTCTGATACAAGAATAAAAAGGTAAAGAGATTTAGGAACTCCCTAGCGAAGACCTCTAGACCAGTGGAACTAGGAAGTGGGAGATTGATTACGCAAAATAAAAATAGATGGGGTTAGATGCAATCCCCGATCTAGTTAATCCACTTTGGACCAAACCCAAATTGTTATAAGACATTATAAACAAAGTGTCGGGACACGTTCATTATCCATGCTCCATATTAAATTTCAACAACATAGCTTTTCTTCCCTCTTATCATACATTATAGAGTGAATAATCTCCTTGGCTAAGAATACATTGTCAATATATTTCAACCTTGGACAAAAGCTACTTGCTCCTTGGAGATCAACTTCCGGAGCACACATTTCAATCTGTTTACAAGGATTTTAGTAACCGTATCGCATATGACATTAAATAGGCATATAGGCCGATAATGATATGGTTAATAAGGTCCTGAGTTTCTAGGGATAAGGGTGATAAAAGTTTTCCAACTATTGGTAATCCTCCCGATTAAAAAAAAATTGTTTCACAACTCCACACGCATCATTGCAAAAAATTCTCCAATTATTGATAAAAATTAAAAAAAAAGGCATCCGATTCATGTGCTTTGCTTTAGGGCATGTTGCATAGTGTGGTGGATCTCGGCATTAGACATCCGTCTAGCTAGGAATTGATTATCGCCTAATAGGGCTCATAAATTCATCATCACGCGAGATGAAAGGGGCATTCCATCTCATCTTCAAATAATCAACCAAAATCTTTTCCTATATATTTCCGCTCCTCTTTTCTTGATATTATTATCATGAAGGGTATGTGATTCTTCTTCTTCCTGATAATAGTGGTTTTGTGAAAGTAATTCACACTATGGCCTTCGTCTTTCAACCAATTCACCCTCAATTTTTGCTACTACTTTGCCTTTTGCATGGATAAAATAGAATGATATTTAGCTAGCCATTCCCTCAGGTCCAAGGTTTAAAATCACGGTATCGGTCGGCCCCGAACCGGTATGTACCGGCCGGTACGGACCGATACCGGTTGAGAAAAAAAACCTGAAAAAAAACCCAAAAAATCCAAAAAAAAAACCTGTCGGTACCGGTCGGTACAGGCCTGTACCGGCCGATACGGACCGGTACGTACCGGTACCGGCCGATACGGGCCAGGTATCGGGATCGGATGCAGTACCGGTCTCGAACCGGCCAAAACCGGTACGTACCGGTATCGGCCGAGATTTAAAACCCTGCTCAGGTCAACTTCCCATCACTCAACGCCCTCATACATGCAACGACAATATCAGTCTTTCCTCCACCAAAATGAAATACCCCCCCCCCCCCCCCCCCTACAAGTAGAGAGGGGCTATCTTACCACCCAATAGTTCTTTCCTCCCACCAAAATAAATTAATCACCCCCGCTCCGAGCGAATGCGAAATACATGGTTTTTCCCGGCGTAATGTTGGCGGCCGCAAGGAACATGATATTTAGAAATGTATCGCGTGAAATATCTTGGTTCCTAAGTGTTTCAAAATATAGGTCGATACCGATATTTTGATCCAACCATTGAAGATAACTCGAGAATGTTAGCCGGATTCAGGCGATATCATGTTACCCACATTTATTGAGGAGGAAAAAGCCGCTGCCTGGCCAGGGTTTTAAATCTCGGCCGATACCGGTACGTACCGGTTTTGACCTGTTCGAGACCGGTACTGCATCCGATCCCGATACCTAGCCCGTATCGGCCGGTATCGGTACGTACCGGTCCGTATTGGCTGGTTCAGGCCGGTACCGGCCGGTACGGCCAGTACGGACCGGTACCGATAGGTTAAAATTTTTTTTTTTTGGGTTTTTTTCAGATTTTTTTTCTCAACCGGTATCGGTACCGGCCGGTACCGGTACATACCGGTTCGGGACCGACCGATACCGCGACCGATACCGGGATTTTAAACCTTGTGCCTGGCTTGAAAATCAAGCAAAGCAATCAAACTCTGAAATCTAATTTTCCTAGGGAGCTGCTCCATCTGCCATTTGGTGAGTGTATCATGTGCAGAAAGACACACCAAGCATAAAAGAAATCGCCCACCTTTTTCAAATGAGAGCACAGAACCTCCTCGGCCGATCGTGACACATCAATTCCACGGCTGGAGCCCGACGTCACCGGCGCATCCGCACCGCGAGAACATTCTTCCAGGTACCTCAGCGCCACCCTCTCCCGGACGGACTCGGAAGTGTCGGTCAAGAAGTTGGGAACCCTAGCGATCAGAGCTGCAAGGAACTCAAACCCTATAGATCAGTAGCACGACTCGAACAAGAAGAAGGGGGGTTAAACCCTCGATTTCCAGTACCTCGGAGGAGGGAGGTGTCCGCTTGCTTCAGGTCCGCTAGGGTTTCGATGACCCAGTGCCATGGAAGGACGTCCTTCGACGCCATTGATTCAATTGAATGCTCTCTCTCTCTCTCTGAATCTCTCTCGAATCTCGATTTGCACCGTCGCCACCCGCACCACCGCTTCGCTTCTTTGTTTATCCGGGGAGGAGTGTGATCATCTTTATTTTCGTGTCGGTGTCGTCGTTTGGGCTCGTGGCTTCTGCCGAAAGGAACAGATACAGAGAGCGCCAAGGCCTTCGAGTCTGATCTTACGAGTGATGACGCATTTATTGGGCCCTCTGCGTACTAAATAAGCTACAGTGAAGGTGGGGTAAGACCATTGTTCCCGCTTCTTCTTGCTCTTGCATATCTCTCATTAGAAAGATACAATCTTGCATCAAACAGACCATGGGTCCAAGCCAACCAACCACAAACTTTTGTAAATATTCTTGACTAATAGTCACAAAGTAAAGAGAATGAAATAATCACACACAACATAAAAAAAATTTGTTCATACAGTTCAAAAAAAAAAATTATTTTTATCTTCCTCATCTCCATCAGATCTCAGAAAAAATTATCTTTATCTTTATTGCCTCCACCGGATCTTAAAATTTTTTTTTCTCTATCTTGATCCGCTCGATCCCCTTTATCTCTCACAAGCAATTGAGAAGCCCCAAAGAAAACCCAAATAGCCGCCAATCAATGATGTCAACTCCCACAACGACCGGAAACCCTAAACATTTAAATAGTATAAGATCATATCTAAATCAGCATCAAACCTATCTGATGTTCACCCGGGTGCCCATCGTTGAGAAGCCCCAAAGAAAACCCAAATAGCCACCGATCAATGATGTCAACTCCCACAATGACCGGAAACCCTAAACACTTAAATAGTATAAGTTCCTATCTAAATCAGCATCGAACCTATCCGATGTTCACCCGGGCGCCCATGGAGTTCGCCTTGGCGAAACCAAAACCTAGAGCCAACCGAAATCCCACTATCTGGAATCGCTCAGACGCTCACAGGGGGTTAGCCCAAGTGAAACCTATAGTCTGGGTAGCCCTGGGTCCTTCTGTCTTTGAGCTTGCTCAGGGCGCCCAGGTGTCGGCAACCTGGACCTGATCCTTTGTGTACACTTCTTCGTTGAAACTGAGCAACTCTAACAATCTCCATCTTTGTGAACTTTCTGGTCAATGCTCTTGTTCCATCGAACCTTTCACCTTGGCGAGTCTCAACCTGCCTCTTCCGCACCTTGTGGGGGGAAATTTCCGAGCCGCCTTGATCGAGAATCCCGCCCCCACAGCCTTGATTGAATTGGATTGTTTGTAGAGTTAGAGAGATGTGAGAATAGATAGAGAGAGTAAAGAGCGATGACACAAGGATTGATGACGGAGTTCGGCCTTACGACCTACGTCTCCGGGCGAGAGGTGCCACCTGATCTTCACTATAATTTGAATATAAAGGTTGGAAGCGTTCTCTCGACAGGCCGAGAGAAGCTTTTTACAGTGGGGGTTGCACGGAGCAACAAGAAAAGAAACTAGGAGGAGAGAAGTAAGCTCGTGCACTTGCTCTGGAGCTGGAATCCCTCTTCCTCTGATCGAATGACCAACCCCCTTCCTGGATGCCTTGGGGGTCCTTTTGTAGCGTAGGCACGTGCCCGATATGGCGGTGATGACGTGGCGATGATGACGTGGCACTGGTTCTGGGCCTCCTTGCTGGGCCCTTATTGGGCCGTTGTTCGGGCCCAATAAGGGGTAGGGCTTGATCTGCGAGCCTCGTAGAGTGGGCCCATGTGAGCCCAGGTGGGCATACCCATTTGGGCTGTTGCGCGGGCCCATGCTGCTCTGATCTGGTCCGGTACAATTTTTGCACCTACAGTTACCCCCTCCCAGTCGGGTCAGGACCCCTTGGGTCGGCTGGGATTCCATGGTGCAAACGCTTTAGGAACCTGGCACGGTTGGCGAGGGTTGTCGGTGCCGCGGTTCGTATTAGCAGGGCCTTCTTCCGCCGATGCCGAGACCCTTTTTGGCGCGAGCCAAAAAGTCTCGGTTTTGCGAGGGGGTGTTTCTGAAAAGACAGTGCGTTTTCCGACCGAGTGGATGCCGAGAGGGTACCGAGTGCATACCGAGTGGGTACCGAGAGCATACCGGGTGGGTACCGAGACCCTTTTGGTGCAAGCCAAAAAGTCTCGGTTTTCCAAGGGGGTGTTTCCGAAAATGCAGTGCGTTTTCCGACCGAGTGGATACCGAGAGGGTACCGAGTGCATACCGAGTGGGTACCGAGAGCATACCGAGTGGTTACCGAGAGCATACCGAGAGCATACCGAGAGGGTACCGAGACCCTTTTGGTGTGGCTTTTTTTCCTTCTCTGACGGTGACTCGAATCGGCAGATTGCTGGAATCTGACTGCTCTCCCGAAATCTCTAAATCCGAGTCCGGCTGCATCACAACCGTCCGACAGTACCCAACAGGTGAATTTTTCCGCACAAGTCCTCCTGGACCCGTCGGATGCATGCAAATCGTCCTTCTCTCTCTTTCCTTTCTCTTTCTCTCTTTCCTTTTCTCTGCATTCCGTTCACGTGAGAGAGGTGTCTGTCTCTCTCTTTCCTTTCTCTCGCTCTCTTTCCTCTTTGGTTTTCCTCTCACGTGAGCTGTGAGATTGCATGAGAGCAGGCGTCGCTTTCTCTTCTGTTGTTTTTTTTTTTTTTTTTTTTTTTTTTTTTTTTTTTCTTTGTTGTTGGCGCAGGCACAGCAACAGCGGCGGCAACGGCGCAGAGGCCGGGCGCATGCGAGGCGCAGGCGGTGGGCACGGGCGACGCATGTGGCACGGCGGGCAGCGGTCTCGACGCGAGGTCGAGGCTTGGTCGCGTGGACCAGCGCAGCAGTGGGGGTAGTGGTCGGCGTGCGGCTCCGGACTGTGGTGCGGGGCTCAGCGGCGGCCGGGCTGTCGGGCTTGGCATCAGGCGGCCGCGGGCCGGGATGCGGCGCGCTGATGGCGGCCGGGCTCGGGTGCGGAGGCCGGTGGTGGTGCACAGGCGGCCGGGTCGCAGCGGGCGCCGGTGGTCGTGGGAGAGTGCGAGCGTCTCTCTCCCTCTTTCCTTTCTTTCCTCTGACTCGCATGAGAGCAGCGTTCCTCTGTTTTTCCTTCACGTGAGAGAGAGAGCAGCTTCGTTTCTGTTTCAGCGAATAGCAGCAGCGGTGGCTGCGGCCACGGGCTCGGGCGCAACTGACAGACAGAGCAGAGGCGGCGGGCCCCACGGGTTCTGGGTCTGGAGCCACCGGACGAGCTCGACGCCGAGCGCGTCCTTGACGTCGCTGGAGACGTTCTTGAAGGACCTTAGGAGGTTGGCACCGGTGCTTCATGACCCTCAGGTGGAACCGTGGAAGATGGGCTCGAGCGCGGGACAGGATACATGGGAAAGTACCTGGTGGACGCCAGCGTGAGGCTGGGCCACCCCACCTTCGCCCTCATCAGGGAGGAGGCCCCCATGGCTTCGTTGGCGAAGTAGTCGCAGAGGTCCGTCCATGGCAGGAGGCCGCCGCACCGCTCCATGAGCTCCTTGTTGAATTTGGGAGGGAGGTCGTAGACGAAGATCCCCCGCCCATCGCACGTCGTGGCGGCGCCGGAGTTCCTACCCCCCCCGGACGTCGACGACGCGCCGGCAATCATCTCGTCGAGGGCCGGCGAATGAAAGCCGACCGAGAATGGGACGGAGGCTGAGGGCCCCCAAGCCCGCCGCATATACCGCATCCGTAAGCGCTCGCGAGACCCCGAGAGCCGACCGACGAGGCGCTCGCGTACGGCTGGCGGTGTCGGTGTGGGGTTGAGCGTGAGTGGTAGGACGCGATCGAGTCGGAGTGGAGTGCGGGGCCTGGCGTGTCAGATGGGCGGCGAGCGATCGAGCCGGGCTTCAAGAGAGAGAGCAGCAGCAGCGGCAGCATGCAATCGGGCTGGAGCGGAGCGCGGGTCCGGTGTGTCAGACGGGCGACAGGCGATGGGCGATCGGACCCGGCTTCAGGAGAGAGAGGGCCGTGTGCGAGGTCCTTCCTCTTTCCATCTCTCTCTCTCTCTCTCTTGTGCTGTGCTACGGGTCGGACGGCTGTAGCAGCAGCTGTGGTCGATGCTGGGTGCGGACGGCAGTGGCTGGAGGATGCGCATGGAAGCCGTTGTCATGCGAGGAGGAACACCCGGGTGTGGTTCGCTGACCCCTTCGGGGTTGGCTTGGGCTGCTGCAAAGAGGACATGCGGGGTTGCTTCGGGTCGCTGTGAGACAGCACGCACGGAGGGGTCGCCTCGGTCCGCTGCGAGACGGAGTGCGCGGCAGGGGAGGATGAGTTAGGTTCGTCACCGTCGCCGTGTGACGAATTCCATGAGGAGAATGCGCGGGAGGGTGCGCGCTTTGTTCATTCGACCCCTTATTCCCATTCTGATCGGTTGTTGCCAAGAGCACGTACGCGTGGGCCGGGAGAGGTGCAAGTTCTTCTTTCATACCCGGCGCTTGGCCTGCTACGAGTTGGGCGCGTAACGAACCAGGTTGAAGGCGTCAGTGTGACCGTCGCTGCCGTGTAACCTCTCTGAAGTTGGTCTTCAGGAAGAAATGTCTCGAAAACCTCCGACAATCATAACTTTTCATACGTGCGTCGGATCGATGCGTATAAGGTGTTGTTGTGTAGGCGCCGAAAAATCGATCAAAGTGGACGTGAATCATCGAACACCTTGACGTGTAACTTTTTTGAAGCCTGTTATAGAAGATAAGACCCTTGTAAACTTCCGGCAGCCGTAACTTTTCATACACAAGTCGGGTCAATGCGTATAAAGTGCCGTTGCGTAGGCGCCGAAAAATCGATCAAAGTGGACGTGAAACATCGCACACCTTGACGTGTAACTTTTTCGAAGCCTTCATAAACAGATGACTCTAAAGAACACATTGGCCGAGTGTCCGTCGCGCGTCTTGAAAAGGCATCGATACACGGTAACTCATCCGTCTCTGTTCGACACCCAACTGCACCTAGTTACTGTATTCACTAGGGACTGCAGTCGGGCCCTAGCGATGACGCGGCGGTTACCACGAGTCCACCCCCAGATAAGAAGGAGGAATTTTGCTTGTGAAGTTTGCACGGCCAACTCAATAGGTTAGGTGGAGTTGCTATTCAACCAATCCCAATGGAAGATAACTCTTCGTCTTTGGCTGATCCTTGTGTGCGAATGCCACTTGAATTGGATTGACTAATAAGTTTGGATGGCGCCGAGCACCACCCCTCTCGGTTTTCTGTCGAAACCGAGGGGTGGGCTGCTGATGGTGTGCCGTCGCACCCTCCCCACTTGGTTTTTCTGCGAAACCGAGGGAGGGCTGCTTGTAGATGCCGACACATACCCCCTCTCGGTTTTCTGACAAAACCGAGGGGTGGTTGTAGCTGATGGTATGCCGTCACCCCCTCCCCACTCGATTTTTGTGCGAAACCGTGGGGGGGCTGCTGGTTGATACGTACACATACCCCCTCTCGGTTTTCTGACGAACCGAGGGGTGTGCTGATGATGGTGTGCCGTCACCCCCTCCCCACTCGGTTTTTTGTGCGAAACCGAGGGGGGTATGCTTGTTGATGCCGACACACACCCCCTCTCGGTTTTCTGACGAAACCGAGGGGTGGTTGTTGACGGTGCCGACACCCCGTTATTGGGGCTGCTAGAAGAGGCCAAAAAGTGTCGGTATTGAAAATAGTGTATTTTTCGAATTTCAGCCCCATTTGAAACCGACACTTTTTCGGTGAAATGTTGGTGCGCGGGGATGTCGGCGAGGGACAATGCTATATTTGAGGGGGTTTCTTAGAGATAATCTAGGATGACGCCGCGTGATGGCCAGCTAGTCTTCACCCAATGTGGTACCGCACCTGGTTACTGTATTTGCCAGGTACTACGGTCACGCGAGGGTGTTGACTTGGCCAGGATCAAGGAAGCATCATTTTATCCCGTGTTACCCACCGTCGACTGCACCAGTGTGGAGACACGCACTGATAAAGTCAGACCAACCACCCCTTGACCGGTTTGGAACCGATAGTCGTCGAAAAAAGGTGATGGCCAGTGATAATCTCATGCTTGGACCTGAGTGACAAGACTAAGCTTGGACTTTTGATCGAATGCCAATACGTCGGCGACAACGTCTCGGACTTTATCTTTATGTGTCAAGGGTAGGGCCTTGGGATTATAGAGTGCTGAGGTGTTGGTCGCCTCGGACTTTGTCTTCGAGTGCCAAGGGCTGGGCCTTGGGCTTGTAGAGTGCCGAGGCATTGGTCGCCTCGGACTTTGTCTTCGAGTGCCAAGGGCTGGGCCTTGGGCTTGTAGAGTGCCGAGGCATTGATCGCCTCAGACTTTGTCTTCGAGTGCCAAGGGCTGGGCCTTGGGCTTGTAGAGTGCCGAGGCGTTGGTCGCCTCGGAATTTGTCTTCGAGTGCCAAGGGCTGGGCCTTGGGCTTGTAGAGTGCCGAGGCATTGATCGCCTCGGACTTTGTCTTCGAGTGCCAAGGGCTGGGCCTTAGGCTTGTAGAGTGCCGAGGCATTGATCGCCTCGGACTTTGTCTTCGAGTGCCAAGGGCTGGGCCTTGGGCTTGTAGAGTGCCGAGGCGTTGGTCGCCTCGGAATTTGTCTTCGAGTGCCAAGGGCAGGGCCTTGGGCTTATAGAGTGCCGAGGCGTTGATCGCCTCGGACTTTGTCTTCGAGTGCCAAGGGCAGGGCCTTGGGCTTGTAGAGTGCCGAGGCATTGATCGCCTCGGACTTTGTCTTCGAGTGCCAAGGGCAGGGCCTTGGGCTTATAGAGTGCCGAGGCGTTGGTCGCCTCGGACTTTGTCTTCAAGTGCCAAGGGCTGGGCCTTGGGCTTATAGAGTGCCGAGGCGCTGGTCGCCTCGAACTTTGTCTTCGAGTGCCAAGGGTTGGGCCTTGGGCTTGTAGAGTGCCGAGGCATTGGTCGCCTCAAGCTTTGTCTTCAAGTGCCAAGGGCTGGGCCTTGGGCTTGTAGAGTGCCGAAGCGTTGGTCGCCTCGAACTTTGCCTTCAAGTGCCAAGGGCTGGGCCTTGGGCTTGTAGAGTGCCGAGGTGTTGGTCGCCTCGGACTTTGTCTTCGAGTGCCAAGGGCAGGGCCTTGGGCTTGTAGAGTGCCGAGGCATTGATCGCCTCGGACTTTGTCTTCGAATGCCAAGGGCTGGGCCATGGGCTTGTAGAGTGCCGAGGCATTGGTCGCCTCGGACTTTGTCTTCGAATGCCAAGGGCTGGGCCTTGGGCTTGTAGAGTGCCGAGGCGTTGGTCGCCTCGGATTTTGTCTTCGAGTGCCAAGGGCTGGGCCTTGGGCTTGTAGAGTGCCGAGGCATTGGTCGCCTCGGACTTTGTCTTCGAATGCCAAGGGATGGGCCTTGGGCTTGTAGAGTACCGAGGCATTGATCGCCTCGGACTTTGTCTTCGAGTGCCATGGGTTGGGCCTTGGGCTTATAAAGTACCGAGGCGTTGGTTGCCTCAGACTTTGTCTTCGAATGCCAAGGGCTGGGCCTTGGGCTTGTAGAGTGCCGAGGCATTGATCGCCTCGGACTTTGTCTTTGAGTGCCAAGGGCTGGGCCTTGGGCTTATTGAGTACCGAGGCGTTGGTCGCCTCGGACTTTGTCTTCGAGTGCCAAGGGCTGGGCCTTGGGCTTGTAGAGTGCCGAGGCATTGATCGCCTCGGACTTTGTCTTGAAGTGCCAAGGGCTGGGCCTTGGGGGGCTTGTAGAGTGCCGAGGCATTGATCGCCTCGGACTTTGTCTTGAAGTGCCAAGGACTGGGCCTTGGGCTCGTAGAGTGCCGAGGCATTGGTCGCCTCGGACTTTATCTTCAAGTGCCAAGGACTGGGCCTTGGGCTTGTAGAGTGCCGAGGCATTGGTCGCCTCGGACTTTGTCTTCGAGTGTCAAGGATGTCTCCTTGAACTTGGTGCATGTCAAAGCGACGACGCCTGCCTTGGACTTATTCTTATTGCCTCGGATAAGTATAGTTGATAGTTTAGCTTGACCTGGATTGTCAGGAGCATTTTTATCTGACTTTCACCTTGAAAGGGCGTAGCCGAATTGCCTTCGAGCTTCCGACTTGAATGGGCGGAATCGAAGGTCTTTGGTTGACCTGGGTTGCCAGGAGCCTTTTTATCGGACTTTAGCCTTGAGAGGGCGTAGACGAATTGCCTTCGAGCTTCTGACTTGAATGGGCAGAATCGTAGGTCTTTCGTTGACCTGGGTTGCCAGGAGCCTTTTATCGGACTTAAGCCTCGAGAGGGCGTAGCCGAATTGCCTTCGAGCTTCCGACTTGAATGGGCGGAATCGAAGGTCTTTGATTGACCTGGGTTGCCAGGAGCCTTTTTATCGGACTTTAGCCTCAAGAGGGCGTTGCCGAATTGCCTTCGAGCTTCCGACTTGAATGGGCGGAATCGAAGGTCTTTGGTTGACCTAGGTTGCCAGGAGCCTTTTTATCGGACTTTAGCCTCGAGAGGGCGTAACCGAATTGCCTTCGAGCTTCCGACTTGAATGGGCGGAATCGAAGGTCTTTGGTTGACCTGGGTTGCCAGGGGCCTTTTTATCGGACTTTTAGCCTCGAGAGGGCGTAGCCGAATTGCCTTCGAGCTTCCGACTTGAATGGGCGGAATCGAAGGTCTTTAGCTGACCTGGGTTGCCAGGAGCCTTTTTATCGGACTTTAGCCTTGAGAGGGCGTAGCCGAATTACCTTCGAGCTTCCGACTTGGATGGGCGGAATCGAAGGTCTTTGGTTGGTCTTCATCAGCAGTTGGAGAGTTATGGGCCACAACCCCCGCTCTTTCAGCTACCTTCTTTAGGGAATCCCTCTCTTGCTCGAGGGCTGCGTTCCTCTTGAGAAGGTTCAACAGCTCGGGAATGGTGGGCCCTGCCGATTGCTGTGGCTTCCCGGATGATTTCCTTGCGGCCCCAGCCGCTCCCGAACATTCCTTCGGTTGGTTGCAACTGAGACTTCTTGTTCTTCTTCGATCAGCATATCGTTTGTTTGTTTAGCACCCGCCTTTGGTGGGTTAGTGCCGGCCTTCACCATCGAGCGTGTTGATGTCAGCGTGATGAAGGCGTTGATGTTGATTTGGATGAGGACTTGTGGCTCGTCGCCGCAAGTTGAATAGGAGTCGGTAGAGGTGTGGGTAAGACCTCTAACGATATCCCACAGACGGCGCCAAAGATTGTGGGGGGAAATTTCCGAGCCGCCTTGATCGAGAATCCCGCCCCCACAGCCTTGATTGAATTGGATTGTTTGTAGAGTTAGAGAGATGTGAGAATAGATAGAGAGAGTAAAGAGCGATGACACAAGGATTGATGACGGAGTTCGGCCTTACGACCTACGTCTCCGGGCGAGAGGTGCCACCTGATCTTCACTATAATTTGAATATAAAGGTTGGAAGCGTTCTCTCGACAGGCCGAGAGAAGCTTTTTACAGTGGGGGTTGCACGGAGCAACAAGAAAAGAAACTAGGAGGAGAGAAGTAAGCTCTTGCACTTGCTCTGGAGCTGGAATCCCTCTTCCTCTGATCGAATGACCAACCCCCTTCCTGGATGCCTTGGGGGTCCTTTTGTAGCGTAGGCACGTGCCCGATATGGCGGTGATGACGTGGCGATGATGACGTGGCACTGGTTCTGGGCCTCCTTGCTGGGCCCTTATTGGGCCGTTGTTCGGGCCCAATAAGGGGTAGGGCTTGATCTGCGAGCCTCGTAGAGTGGGCCCATGTGAGCCCAGGTGGGCATACCCATTTGGGCTGTTGCGCGGGCCCATGCTGCTCTGATCTGGTCCGGTACAATTTTTGCACCCACACACCTCAGGTAGCGAGGTGCTCTCTCAGCTGTGCTAGAAAGAGACAAGATGGAGCACGTTCGAGCAATGCTAAAACTTCTCCCTAGTAACTGGCTTAGTGAGGAAATCAGTCACATTCTCATCCGTGTAAACTTTCTCCACCTTGATCTCTCGTTCGTTCAACGGGTCCCTAATCCTGTGGTACCAAATATCAATGTGCTTGGTTCTCGCGTGGAAGACCGAATTTTTTCTTCATACATATCATGCTTTGTTGTCACACTGTATCGTAACTGAGCCCTATCTCAGTGCCTTCTTGCTAGTCAATCCCTTTAACCAGATAGACTCATTTGCGGCCTCTGTCAACGCCATGTACTCTGCCTCCATAATGAAGAGCGTTGTCATCGACTGTAGTATAGATCTCCAACATATAGGTCCTTTTATCGTAGGTGAAAACATATCATATAATAGACATCCTCCTGTCCCAATTAGATGTATAGTCTGAATCTGAGTATTCCATGTTACATACCTCGCCCCTCTGCCTATCAAACATGATCCCAAGGCCGATATTAATCGCATATATTACATAAAACAATAGTGCATCCCCTTCTAGCTATATGACTCTTTATATTTTGGCTATATAGATATGGGAGTTAAAGTCACCCCTTTGACGCATAGATGTACCCCCTATCATGTAGTCGACCTTGTCAACTTGTGTAGGCCCCACTTGGATTTTCCTCATAATCAACTACAAGAATAAGGATCCCATAATAGTGAGTTCCCTTCTTGCTTTGAGACTCTTTACATTTTGGTCACACAGATGTGGGTGTTAAGGCAACTCCTTTGACAAATAGATATGCCCCCCAATAAAATTGTCAACTTATCAACTGGAGTGAGCTACACAGGGACTCCATTCATAATCTACTATATGAATAACGATCCGATAATAGTGTGACCCCTCATACCTGTGGGACTATTTATATTTTGTCCACAAAGATACGGGTGTTAAACACCCCATTGACACATAAATATACCCCTATATAGTATAATCGACTTTGTCAACTAAAGTGAGCCCCACTTGAACTCCATTTGTAATCCACTATATGAATAACGATCCCACAGTAGTGGGCGCCCTCCTAGCAATGGAAGTCTTTATATTTTGGTCCATAGATACATGTGTTAAAGTCACCCTTTTGACACATACATGTCCCCATATAATGTTGTCGACCTTGTCAATGAAGTGGGCCCCACTTGAAATTCTATCTTAACCTACAATATGAATATGGATTCCATACCCTACCTAGAAATAGGACTCTTTATATTTTGGCCACTAATATATGGGTGTTAAACTCACCCCTTTGATATATACATATACCCCCTATAATTTTATTGACCTTATCAACGTTACTGGACCCCACTTGGACTCCTCTCGAAATCTACTATATGAATAAGGATCCCAAAATAGAGGGACCATTCCTAGCTAAAGGGACTTTTTATATTTAGGCTATACAGATATGGGTGTTAAAGTCATCTCTTTGACATATAGACGTACCTCCTTATAAAGTAGTCGACCATGTCAACTTGAGTAAGACCCATTTGAACTCCTATCGTAATCTACTACGTAAATAAGGATCTCATAATAGTAAGACCCCTCCTTGATTTAAGACTCTTTATATTTTTGTCATATAGATGCAAATGTTAAAGTCACCCCCTTTATGCATAGATATACCCCCCCATAATGTAGTCAACTAGCCAACTGAAGTGGGCCCCCACCTTCCTATGGGACCCACAATAGTGGGACCCCACCTACCTACGAAACCCCCAATAGTTAATCATGTAATCTACTACATGATTAAGGATACCACAATAGTGGGACCCCACCTACCTATGGGACTATTTATATTTTTTTCACACAGATGCGGATGTTAAACTCACCCTTTTGATACATAGACATACCCCTATATAATATAGTCGACTTTGTCAACTAGAGTGGACCCCACTTGGACTCCTTTCGTAATCTATTATATCAATAAATAAGGATTCCACAATAGCGGGACCCCTTATAGCTATGGGAGTCTTCATATTTTCTCCCATAGATATAGGTGATATAGCCACACTTTGATACGTACATATACCCCCTATAATGTAGCCGATATTGTCAACTGGAGTGGGCCCCACTTAGACTTCTTTCGTAATCTTCAACATGAATAGAAATTCCATAATAGTGGGACCCCTTTAAGCTATCGAGCGTTTTATATTTTGGCTACATAGACACTGGTGTTAAAGTCACCCTTTTACACATAGATGTACCCCTTATAACGAAGTCGACCTTGTCAATTAGAGTCGGACCAACATGGACTCCTCTCACAATCTACTAAATAAATTAGGATCCTACAATAGTGGGACCCTTCCTAGCAAAGGCACTTTTTATATTATTGCTATACATATGTGGGTGTTAAAGTCACCCCTTGACATATAGATATACAATCTTATATTATACTCGACCTTTGTCAACAGAAGTGGAACCCACTTGGACCTCTCTCATAATCTACTATATGAATAAGGATCCTATAATAGCTCGACCCCTCCTAACTATGGGACTCTTTATATTTTGGCAATACATATACAGGTATTAAAGTCACCCCTTTGACACATAGATGTACCCCCCCTATATTAATGTAGTTGATATTGTCTACTAGAGTGGGCCTTCTTAGACTTCTCTCGTAATATATTATATGAATAAGGATCCCATAATAGTCAAACCCCTCTTCACTTTGGGGCACTTTATATTTTGGCCACACGGATACAAGTTTTGAAGTCACCCCTTTGACATATAGTTGTACCCCCTATAATGTAGTCGACCTTGTCAATTACAGTGGGCCCAACTTATACTCCTATTGAAATAAACTATATGAATAACGTTCCAATAATAGTGAGACCCTCATGGCTATAGAAATTTTTATATATTGGTCACATAGATGCGGGTGTTATTGTCACCTCTTTTACACATAGATGTAACACATATAATGTAATCGACTTTGTCAACTGGAATAGGTTCTACTAGGACTCCTCTCGTAATTTACTATATAGATAAGAATCAAACAATAAGGGGACCCCTCCTACTATGTGACTCTTTATATTTTGGCAACACTGGTATGGGTGTTAAAGTCACCCTATTGATATACAAATGTACCCCCTATAATATAGTCGACCTTGTCAACTGGAGTGGGCCCTACTTAAAGTCTTCTCATAATTTACTATATAAAAAAAGATCACATAATAGAGGGACGCATCTTATCTATGAGACTCTTTATATTTTTATCACACATATGCGAGTGTTAAAGTTATTATTTTCAAACATAATTGTATACCTGATAATGCAGTCGACCTTGTCAACTAGAGTGGTCTCACCTGGACCCCTCTTGTGACTTATATATTAATACAGATCCCATAAAAGTTGGACCCTCTTATCTATTGGACATTTTATAATTTTGCCATAAACATATAGGTGTTAAAGTCACCCCTTCGATATATAGATATACCCCACTATAATATAGTTGACTTTGTCAACTCGAGTGGTCCTCATTTGGACTACTGTTGTAATCTACTATATGAATAAAAATCCTACAATAGTGGGACCCTTCCTAGCTATGGAACAAATTATATTTTGGCAACATAGATATTGGTGTTAAAGTTACTCCTTTTACATATAGATGTACCAATCTATAATATAATCGACCTTGTCAATTAGAGTAAGTCCTAGATGGACTCCTCACATAATCTGTTACATGAATGAGGATCCCACAATTATGGTGCCACTATTAGTTATGAGACTTTTTATATTTTAACCACACAAATACGAGTGTTAAAGTCATCCCTTTGACACATAGATATATCCACCTATAATATCATTGACTATATCAAATTAAGTGGGCCCCACTTAGAGTCCTCTCTTAATCTACTATATGAATAAGGATCCCGTAATAGAGGGAGCCCTCTTAGCTATAGAACTTTTTATATTTTAGCCACATAGATGCGGGTGTTAAAGTTACCCCTTTGATACGTAGATATTCCCCCTAATAATGTAGTCAATATTGTCAACTATAGTGGGCCACACTCGAACTCCTTTTATAATATATATACTATATGAATATAGATCTCACAATAGTAGGATCCCTTTTACCTATGGGACTCTAAATATTTTGTCCATACAGATGCGGGTGTTAAACTTACCCCTTTGACACATAGATATACCCCTCTATAATATAGTCAAATTTGTCATCTAGAGTGGACTCCAAACGTAATGTACTACATGAATAAGGATTCCACCATAGTGAGACCTTTCTTAGCTATTGGACTCTTTATACATCGGCCATACAGATACGAGTGTTAAAGTCACCCCTTTGACATATAGATATAACCCCCGATAATATAGTTGACTTTGTCAACTAGAGTGGGCCCCACTTGGATTCCTCTCGTAATCTACTATATGCATAAGGATCCCATAACAGTAGGACCCCTTCTTGTTATGGGAGTCTTTATATTTTGGTCATACATATACGGGTGTTAAAGTCACCCCTTTAAAATATCGATGTACCCCTTATAATGTAGTCAACCTTGTCATGGAGTGTGTCCCACTTAGATTCCTCACGTAATCTTCTTTATGAATAAAGATTCCATAATAATGGGATCCCTTTTAGTTATAGGACTCTTTATATTTTGGCCACAATAGTAGGGGTACGTAAATAAGGATCCCACAATAGTGGAACTCCTCCTATAATAGTGGGACCCCTCCTAACTATGTGACTATTTATATTTTGTCCACACAGACACTGGTGTTAAACTCACCCTTTTGATACATATATGTACCCCTCTATAATATATTCAACTTTGACAACTGGAGTGGGCTCTACTTTGATTCATCTCATAATCTACAACATGAATAAGTACCCCATAATATTGGGACCCCTCCTAGTTATGACAATCTTTGTATTTTGACCCATAAATACTGGTGTTAGTCATCTTTATAAATTGGAGTGGGCCCCACTTTGACTTCTTTTGTAATCAACAATATGAATAAGACTTCCAAAATAGTGGGACCCCTCCTAACTATCGGACTCTTTATATTTTGGCCACACAAATATATGTGTTAAAGTCATCATTTGACACATAGATGCATATCTAATAATGAAGTCTACCTTGTCAATTGGAGTGGGCCCAACTTGGACTCCTCACGTAATCTACTATATAAATATGGATCCTATAATAATGGTATCCTAGCAATGACACTCTTTATATTTTAGCTACACAGATGCTAGTGTTAAAGTCACTCCTTTGACATATAGATGTACCCCATATAAAGTACTCAACCTTGTCAACTGGATTGGGCCCCACTTTGACACCTTTCGTAATCTACTATATAAATAAGGATCCTATAATAGTTGGGCCCCTCCTAACTATGAGACTCTTTATATTTAGGTCACGCAGATGTAGGTGTTAAATGCATTATTTTGACACATTGATGTACCCCTTTATAAAGTAGTTGACATTGCCTACGAGAGTGGTCCCCACTTGGACTTCTCTCGTAATCTACTATATGAGTAAGGATCCTATAATAGTGAGACCACTCCTAGATTTAGGATACTTTAATAGTGAGACCCTTTCAAGCTATACGACTTTTTATATTTTTTTCACACAGATATGGGTGATAATATTGTATCTTTTATACAAAGATATACCCCCCTATAATATACTCTACCTTGTCAACTTTAATGGATCCTACTAGAACTCCTCTCGTAATCTACTATATGATTAAGGATCAAACAATAAGGGGAACCCTCCTATCTATGTGACTCTTTATATTTTGGCACACATATGCAGTTGTTAAAGTTACCCCTATGACACATAGATGTACGCTCCTATAATATAGTCGATCTTGTTAACTAGAGTGGCCCCTACTTGGACTCCTCTCATAATCTACTTTATAAAAGAAAATCCCATAATTTGGGACCTCTCCTAGCTATGAGATTTTTTATATTTTGGACACATAGATGCGGGTGTTAAAGTTATCCCTTTGACACATAAATATAACCCCCTATAATATAGTCAACCATGAGTGCGCCCCACTTAAACTCCTATCAAAATCTACTGTATAAATAATGATCCAATAATATATAAACAAGGATCCCATTATAGTGGGACCCCTACTAGATATGGAACTCTTTATATTTTTTTTACATAGATGCGGGTGTTAAAGTCACCCTTTTTATACATAAATGTTCCCTTTATAATATTGTCGACTTTGTCAATTATAGTGGGTCATGCTTGGACTCCTCTTGTAATATACAATATGAATAAGGATCCCACAATAGTGGGACTCCTCCTACCTATGGGATTTTTTATATTTTTTTCGCATAGATACGGGTGTTAAACTCACTCCTTTGACCCATAATTGTACCTCTCTATAATATAATCGACTTTGTAAGCTAGAGTGGGCCCCATGAGGACTCATCATATAAACTATTATATAAATAAGAATCCCTTAATAGTGGGACCCCTCATAGCTATGGGATTATTTATATTTTAGCCACACAGATATAAGTGTTAAAATCACCCCTTTTACACATAGATGCACCCCCTTATAATAGTCAACCTAATAAACTTGAATGGGCTCCGCTTAGACTCCTATTGTTATCTACTACCTGAATAAGCATCCTACAGTAATGGGACCCCTCCAAGCTATAGGACTCTTTATATTTTGGCCACACAGATGTGGGTGATAAAGTCACCCTTTTAATATATAAATATATCCCTTTATAATATAGTCGACCTTGTGAACTAGAGTGGCCCCCATTTGGACTCCTCTCGTAATATACTATATGAATAATGATATCAAACTAGTAGGACCTATTCAAGCTATGGGACTCATTATATTTTGGCCACACAGATGTGGGTGCTAAAGTTACCCTTTTATATAAAGATGTATCCACATATAATATAGTCGACCTTGTCAGTTAGAGTGAGCCCATTTGAACTCCACTTCTAATCTACTACATAAAAAAAGATCCCACAAAAGTGGTACCCCTCCTAGCTTTGAGACTTATTATATTTTGGCCACACGGATGTGGGTGTTAAAGTCACCTCTTGGACACATAGATGTACCCCCCCTATAATTTAGTTGACCATGTCAACTGGAGTAGGCCCCACTTGGACACATTGAAATCTACTATATAAATAAGGATCCCATAACATAGGGACCACTTCTAGCTATAAGACTTTTTATATTTTGGCCACATCAATACGGGTATTAAAGTCAACCCTTTAACACATAGATGTACCTTACTATAATGCAATCGACCTTGTCAACTTGAGTTGGGCCCAGTTGGAATCCTATTATAATCTACAATATGACTAAGGATCCCATAATAATGAGACCCCTCCATTGATCTGCCTGATTACTAATTAGGAATCACTATAGACAGTGAGATGATCTACCCCTAGGGCCTTGGCAATCTCCGTCCAACCCAAAAATGAGCGCTTCGTACTCGGCTTTGTTATTGGTAGCGTTGAACCCAAAAAGAATTATCTTTTAAAGATGGTCGAGTCGGGAGATATTAAAACTATCCCAATTCCCGAACTGATCGCGCTTGAAGCCCTGTCAGCATAGAGCTACCATCGAGCAGGTGAAGTAGTGGAAGCCTCAGGGCTCGGATTGAAGGCCACAGGACCTAGATTGGGATGAAGTTTGTCACTGTCATCAAGATGCATCTCAAGGTCGTCCTCCAAGATGATGGGATCTTTCACGGGGAAGTCGATAAGAAAATCAGCAATGGCTTACCCCTTGACAGAGATACACGGTTTGAACTGAATACCGAGGGAGCTCATCTCGATCACCCACTTAGTCATTCGACCACCTCGACCTGCCTTATCGAGGATGTCTTTGAGTGGATGTTCCGAGACAACCGTGATCAAGTGAGAAACAAAGTAGAGTCAGAGTCGCCATGACGCTGTTAGTAGAGCTAGTGTAATTTTCTTAATCTTCAAGTAGCGAGTCTCTGCCGGCAGAAGAGTATGGCTGATGTAGTAGAATAGGCACTCAATGCTTACTTTTCTACTGACCAGAACTGTGCTGATGGCTTGATCAGTGACAGCAATATAGAGCCAGAATTTTTTTTTTATAGCGGAGCTATCAGGATAGGAGCTCGGGCAAGATAGTATTTGACACTTTGGAAGGCTTGCTCGCAAGTTGGGTTCCACTATGAAGTGTTCGCTTTTCGTAGTTTATAGAAGAGGGGCTTGTACTTGTTAGAAGATTTAAAGATGAATCGGTTGAGGGCCGTTAGTCTTCCTATGAGGCGTTGTACCTCCTTCTGATTGGAGGGCAATGGCATTTCGAGGATCGCTTGAATTTGGTCGGGATTCACTTCGATGCCTCTCCTGATCACCAGATGACCTAGGAATTTACCCGATTGAACTCCGAAGGCACACTTGGCCGGATTCAGTTTTATGCTATATTTTTTGAGGACCTAGAATATTTCAGCAAGATCGGAGAGATGATCCACATGACTGTGGCTTTTTGTGAGAAGATCGTCGATATAGACTTTGACGTTACGGCCAATTTATTATTTGAATATCTTTGTGACTAACCTCTGATAAGTAGATTCAGTATTCTTGAGGTCGAAGGGTATGACATTATAGCAGTAGAGGCCTCTGTTTATCATAAAGTATGTTTTCTCTCGATCGTTAGGATATAGGGGAATTTGGTTGTACCCTGAGTAACCATCCATGAACGACAGGTGCTCATGGCCAGCAGTGGCGTTGACGAGCCTATCTATTCTTGGCATGGGGAATGGGATTTTAGGGCAAGCCTTATTGAGATTGGTGAAGTTGATGCATACCCTGATTTTTTTATTCTTTTTAGGAACTGCGACGATGTTTGAGATCTAAGTTGGGTACTCTACTTAACGAATTGAAGTCTGCCGTGAGCAACTTGTTGATCTCCTCTTGAACTGTAGCCAAACACTCTGGTCGGATTGTCCAGAGTTTTTGCTTGACAAGTTTTACTCCTTCTCTAATGGCGAATGGATGGCATGCATCATTCAAATTGATCCCAGGCATGTCTTCAAAGCTCCATGAGAAAACATCGATATTGGACTGGAGGAAGGATACCATGTCTCACGCTTCTGTGTCGCTAAGACTGGTATCGATGAATATCTCTTGAAGGAGATCACCGCCTTCAATATTTACTCGGGTGAACTCTTCGATTGAAAGTGAAGCCTCCCACTCGATAGAGGGAGGTTCTAACGATAGGGCTCCTTTGGTTGCTAGCTCGTAGAAGGGCCAGCTTCATCTCTTTGATGCTTTGGTGGTGTGAGATTCTCTCTGTGATCTGCCTTTACTGTGGTGGCTTCACAAGATCGCCCAGCCTGTTGATCACCCCGAATATAGATAATGCTTTCTCCAGTTGCAAATTTGAGGAGTTGATAGTATGAGAAGGATACGACATTAATCTGGTAGAGGAAAGGTTACCCCAGAATAATGTTGTAGTTGGATATTCCTTCGATGACTGCGACCCTCACGGAAACTTGAGTCTCTCTACTGAGGTCCAGGATGAATCTTGATTATCCCATAGTCATGCTTTGCTCGCCATTGAAGCCAATAATGACGGTGAGGACGACATCGAGGCTTGAATACTTATACCCCAGATGCTTAAAGCAATCTGAGAATATAATATCAATTGAACTGCCGGTGTCGAAGAAGATTCGATTAACAGTACTCCCATCGATGATGAGCTGTAAGACCAGGGGATCCCAATGCAGGGTATGCATTCCTTAAAGGTCCGAGTCATTGAAGGCGATCGATGGCCATACCAAGCCCTTGATGGGTTTCTCCACCCAACTGTCTTCTTTGTTTGCAGCTGAGCGAATATTGAAGATGCATCGAACTTGTCAATTGACTTCCTTCCGGGTCAACGTTTGGTGGTGCAATGCTCCGTGGATACCAAAGACGTTGGTCTGTACGACGACTGGCGATAAGCGAGCGGAGATATGGCGGATCCAACAAGCTTCCTTCCCTTTTGTTGAAGAAGGTTGACGCTGATCCCGTCTGTTCCTGACAAACTCTTGGAGCTAGCCTTCACGCAATAAGTCCTCTACATGATACTTTAGTAGGAAGCATCGAGTGGTCGGATGACCGTGGCTACGATAAAAGTCATAGTATATGGATCTGTCAGTAGTGAGTTTAGTATCCGGTTGCAGAGGGTTCGGCCGCCGAAGGAACTCTTCATGTTGAATTTGATCCAAAATTTGCTAGATCGGAATGGTCCAATTGGTGAATGTTATTTTTTTCGAAGGCGATCTGCGATCATCCTCTCTTGGTTATTTGACAGGTAGAGGCGCTGATATTTATACGTTGTGAGCTTTGGCCATTTGCTTCGGCGTATCTCTTTTGACAGGTAATTATCTGGATTTGTGTCCCTTCCGAGCTATTTAGTCATCTTCAACCTCTATCTCTCATTGAATACGATTGAACATCGCGCCAAGGGAAGGCGGAGGATTACGAATAAAGTCATTGTAGATATGCATATCGAAGCAGAGAGCGTTTTGAAAGGCTAATATGATGGCCTCGTCGTCAAGATATCATGCAAAGAGAGCGGCATGTTTGTTACGGAATCTTCACGTGAAGTTACGAAGACTCTCATCGACTCACATACTCAATCGATAAAGAGAATCCAGTTTTTTCTCTGGCTTGAGGTTGAATTGATAATGCTAGATAAAGTGGTTCGCAAGGACTTCAAACTGGGTGACCGATCCAGTACAGTGGTTGTGATACCAATCGAAAGAAAGCTCATCGAGGCTACCGGCGAAGGTACGATAGAGTACGTTGTTCTTTTCCTTATGCGGCATCAAAGCTTATTTGAATGCTAGAATGTGAAGAGTTGGATCCCACTTAAGGCAATTGAACTTCGGCAGAGTTGAAGTTCTCCAGTTCTTTGGGAAGGGCACTTGAAGCAGGCTTCGATGAAGGGGTCCGATCGAAGAATATCATTTCCTACGACTGAGTCCTCGACTTTGTTGTTGGTCCAGGGGCAAGATTGAGGGGTCTTGGTCTCCACCTTGAATTACTGTCGGGTAACTTCGATGATGAAGATCGATATTGAAGGGGAGGGATGGAGAGGATCGGCCTTTTAACACAGACTTTTTCATTCGATGCCTCACTCGTAGGTTGGGTTTCGCCTATACCTGCCTAACACAGTTGCGGCCTAAGGATGATTGCAAAGATTGGTCATCAATGCGATCCCAGACACTCTGCTTCCGAGGACTTACCGAGGGGGTTGGTTTGCGATGACTTTTCTCTTGCATTGCATGGCCGGTAGACCTCCTTTGTTCGAAATAGATGGGTTGTCATGGTAAACCAGCCTTGTCATTGATAAAAGGGATAGGAAGAATGATCCCAGCTTCGGAGGCTGTTTTCTTGATAACGTCTCTCTCAGCAGTGAGAGTGGCATTTTGTTTTGTTAACTGTAGCAGTTGGAAGTCGAGCACCGAGATTTGGTAAGTTCATAGAGGATCTTCAGTTGGAACGGGAGTAGTTTGCCCGATTGACTGTCGAAGTGGTGGTGGGATCGGTCGGTCGATCTCCCATTTTCGAAATGAGCTGCCATCTCAATGCGAGTAAGAGGCAACCCGAAATTGAGTTGCTAGCTCATCGATCAAGTTTCTGAATGAGGTTGATTCCGTTGAGTGTTACTTCCCTTTGGATGATCCTATTGCCTTATTTTCACCATTTAAAGGAAGCAACTAGATCGCTAGTGTCCAATCGGTTGTCTGCTCAACCGAGGGGGTTGGGAAGTATGACTATCAATATCGACCGTCTGCTCAACCGATCCGATGTTGTCATCGAGCGAACTGAGCATTTCGAACGGGATCCCATAGACGGCGCTAAACTGTAGGAGATGATCTCTGTATCGACCCGAAGACTCCGCCCAACCAGTCAATCGAGTCGAGTCAAAAATCTGATTGAGCATTTCGAAGTAGTCGAAAGGTTATTAATCTAAATTTAGAAGAGATAAGTTGAGAGAGAGAGAGAGAGATCAGTTGAGAGTTGACACGAGATGTGATCTCGGAGTTCAGCAGAAGCCTACATCTTCGTGCTGTAAGGAGCAACCTGAATTCACTAATACTTGAGTCGGAGTGACCTCGATAGGCCGAGTGTCACTTGTCGCTATTCAAAAAGAGATCAAAAGGTTAGGATGTCAGAGTACTAGATTTTCGAAAGTCCGATTCAGAAATCAGATATCTGATCTGTTGCACTTGTCATGTCTACTATTTATAGAGTTTTTTGGAAAGGAACCGGGGTAAGGGGTGATTTCTGCAGCAGTCGTCTGGATCTAGGCGGGGCTGGTGGGTCCCGTAGTCATCTCTGTGGACCCCCAGGCAGGGGTAGTGGGTCCCGTCGTCATTTCTGTGGACCCCCAGGCAGGGCTAGTGGGTCCCGTCGTCATCTCTGTGGACCCTTAGGCAGGGCTAGTGGGTTCCGTTGCGGGGCGTTGGCCAAATTTTGCACCCATAATGATCACGTTAAAAATATCCATGACCAAGATAAAAAGAAAGTGGGATAGCGGACATCCCTGCTTGACGCCCCTGCATATCAAAAAGGAATTGCCCTTGCAGCCGCCGATAAAACAAGATAATCTGCAGGAGGAGAGGCAATCCCAGATCCAGTTCAACCAGCTGATCAGAAATCCCTTGCAACGAAGGCTCTCTATTAGGAACCCTCATTTGAGCTTGTCAAAGGCCTTCTCGAAGTCTAGTTTCAAGAGCATAGCTTTGTTGCTAGTCTCCCTTAGAAGGAGAAGCACTTCCTAAGCGGTCGCCACGCTGTCTAGAATACTCCTCCCCTTGATGAATGTCGATTAAGAGTGACCAACTAGATCCGGGATCACACATGCCAATCTGGAAGTGATAAGCTTCATCACCGCCTTGTAGATGCAGTTAGAACGGCTAATTGGGCGGAAGTCACGGATCAAGTCAACCTTTCCCGCTTCGGGATTATGACAATCCACGAGCGGTTTAAGCTATTTAGATTCACTATCTTCGCGAAGAAGTTCGAAAGGAAGCATAAAAGGTCTGGATTCACGATCTCCAAATACCTCTGGAAGAAGAGGAAGGGGAACCCATTAGGGCTAGGGACCCCGTCCGGCGACTGATCGAAGAACGCACTCCGAAACTCCTCCTCCGTGAATGGCTTGGAAAGCGGCTCTGAGTCGGCCAGCGAGCGAAAGGGCAGGGATCCCCAATCTAGAGCCAGGGGGAATATCCGGTCCCGTGCAAATTCTCACTTGAAGAAAAAGGTGGCACCCCCGATAATATCTCGTTGGTTATCAAGAATAGAACCGTCGATGCTAAGGGAGGAAAAGAGGTTTTTGCGTCGCCGGTCATTGGAGGTGTTCTAGTCCCCCTCGGCGATCCACCGCTCCCTCGATCGTTGCTTCCACATCAACTTTTTCCGGTGCAAAAGGTCCAAGAGTTCAGAAGCTTGCCTCGCCTGATAAGAGGGATCAAGCAGACCCGCCTCCTCCTGGATCTCCAATTCCCGGATACGATCCAACAAGGAGGCCTTCTGTTTCTTGATACTTTAAAATTGATGTGACGCCCACCTGGTCATCGCTCGCTTCAAGAACCGGAGCTTCGAGGCGATGTTCTACGCTAACTTTTGCATTTGAGCACATTTCGGTCGGAGTTAATATGTGCATTAGGTTGGGCTGGACTTGAACATTGAAGCCCAAACATACTATGGGTCGGGTATGGGGAGCACCTAGCTTGGCCCAAAGCTTGAATTATTTTCCTTTTCGTTTTTTATATACAATAATATAAATTTATATACATATCTACCTTACAAATATCAATACTATAGACTTTATGGGTAATTCTTCATATATCCTTTTTAAAACCTATCATAATCAATGCTATTTTTTCCACGAAATTCAGGATTCATATGGGCCGGTTTGAGTTCGGGCTTCATAAAAAGTTTCAGACTAGACCCGGGCTTAGAGTGGCCTAATCACAACTCAACCATTTAACTCCCTAGTGAGGGATCCTCTGGTGGCGATGGTAAATGTATCCACTATAATATAGTCGACCTTGTCAACTAGAGTTGGCCCAACTTGAACTATGCTCGAAATCAACTACATGAATAATGATCCCATAATAGTGAGACCCCTCCAAGCTATAGGACTTTTTATATTTTATCCACACAGATACGGGTGTTAATGTCATATCTTTTACACAAAGATATACCCCCCTATAATGTAGTCTATCTTGTCAACTGGAGTGGATCCTACTAGAAATCCTCTTGTAATCTACTATATGATTAAGGATCCAACAATAAGGGGATCCCTCCGAGCTATATGACTCTTTATATTTTTGCACACATATGCGAGTGTTAAAGTCTCTCCCATGGTACATAGAAGTATGCCCCTATAATATAGTCGACCTTGTCAACTAGAGTGGCAACTACTTGGACTCCTCTCATAATCTACTTTATGAAAAAGGATCCCACAATATTGGGACCCCTCCTAGCTATAAGACTTTTTATATTTAGGACACACAGATACGGATATTAAAGCCCCCTATAATATAGTCGACCATGAATGGGCCCCACTTAGACTTCTCTCAAAATCTACTATATGAATAACGATCCCATAATATATAAACTAAGATCCAATACTAGTGGAACCCCTACTAGATATGGGACTCTTTATATTTTTGCCATATAGATATAGGTGTTAAAGTCACCTTTTTTACAAATAGATGTTTCCCTATAATGAGTTGACGTTGTCAATTATAAGGGGCTACACTTGGACTCCTATTGTAATATATAATATTAATATGGATCCCATAATAGTGGGACCACTCCTACCTATGGGATTCTTTATATTTTGTCCATACAGATACGGGTATTAAAATCACTTTTTTGACTCATAATTGTACCCTCTATAATATAATCGACTTTGTCAACTAGAGTGGGCCCCATAAGGACTCCTCACATAAACTATTATATAAATAAGGATCCCACAATAGTGGGACCCCTCTTAGCTATGGGACTATTTATATTTTGGCCAAACATATACGAGTATTAAAATCACCCCTTTAACACATAGATGCATCTTCTATAATAGTCATCCTTATCAACTGGAGTGGACTCCACTTGGGCACTCCTCTTGTTATCTACAAACTGAATAAGGATCCTATAATAATTTGACCCTTCCAAGCTATAAGACTCTTTATATTTTGGCCACACAGATATGGATAATAAAATCATCCCTTTAATAAATAAATATACCCCTTTATAATATAGTCAATCATGTGAACTAGATTGGGCCTTATTTGGACTCCTCTTGTAATATACTATATGAATAAGGATCCCAAACTAGTAGGACTCATCCAAGTTATGGAACTCATTATATTTTGGCCACATATATGCAGGTATTAAAGTCAACCTTTTATATAAAGATATATCCATATATAATATAGTCGACATTGTCAATTGGAGCAGGCCCCATTTGAACTCCTCTCCTAATCTACTACATGAGTAAGGATCCCACAAAGTGGTACCCCTCCTAGCTATGAGACTCGTTATATTTTGGCCACATGGATGTGGGTGTTAAAGTCACCCCTTTGACACATAGATGTACTCCCTCTATAACTTAGTCGACCTTGTCAACTGGAGTAGGCCAACTTGGACACCTCATGAAATTTACTATATGAATAAGGATCCCACAATATAGGGACCCCTTATAACTATAAGACTTTTTATATTTTAGCCACATAGATGCGGGTATTAAAGTCACCCCTTTAACATATAGATGTGCCCTATTATAATGCAGTCGACCTTATCAACTTGAGTAGGGCCCACTTAGACTCATATCATAATCTACAATATGAATAAGGATCCCATAATAATAAGATCCCTCCTTACTTTGTGATACTTTATATTTTTGCAACACAGATACTGATATTAATGTCACCCCTTTGACATATATATGTACCCGCTATAATATAGTCAATTTGTCAACTAGAGTGGGCCATATATAGACACGTCTTGTAAACTACTATATATTGTGGGATCCTTCCTAACTATGTGACTATTTATATCTTGTCTATATAGATACGGGTGTTAAACTCACCCCTCTGAAATATAGATGCACCCTTCTATAATATATTTGACTTTGTCAACTAGAGTGGGCCCTACTAGAACTTCTATCGGAATCTACAACATGAATAAGGATCTCATTATATAGGGACCCCTCCTAGCTATAAGAGTACTTATATTTTGACTCATTGATGCTAGTGTTAAAGTTACCCATTTGACACATACATGTACCCCCCTGATAATGAAGTCGACCTTGTCAACTAGAGTGGGCCCCATATAGACTTCTCTCGTAATCTATAATATAAATAAGGATTCCATAATAGTGGGACCCCTCCTTGCTACCGGACTCTTTATATTTTGGCTACATATATATGGGTGTTAAAGTCACCCTTTGACATATAAGTGTATCTTTTATAATAAAATCGTCATTGTCAACTAGAGTGGGCCCAAGTTGGACTCCTCTTATAATCTACTATATGAATAAGAATCTTATCATAGTTAGACCCCTCCTAGCTATGGGACTCTTTATATTTTGGTCATACAGATAGTGGTGTTAAAGTCACCCCTTTGACACATTAATATACCCCGCTATAATATAGTTGATATTGTTTTCCTGAGTAGGCCCATATGGACTATTCTCGTAATCTACTATATGAATTAGGATCCCATAATAGTAGGACCCCTCCAAGATTTGGGATAATTTATATTTTAGCCACATAGATGCGGGTGTTAAAGTCACCTCATTGATATATAAATGTACCCCTAATAATATAGTCGACATTATCAATTAGAGTAGGCCCAAGTTGAACTCCTCTCGAAATCTACTATATGAATAACGATCTTATAATAGTGAGACCTCTCCTAGTAATAGAACTTTTTATATTTTGGCCATACAGATATGGATGTTATAGTCATTTCTTTTACATAAAGATGTATGCCCCAATGATATAGTCAACCTTTTCAATTGTAGTGGGTCCTACTAGGACCCCTCTCATAATCTACTATATGAATAACGATCCAATAATAAGGGGACCAATCCTAGCTATGGGACTCTTTATATTTTGACACACATATATGGATTTTAAAGTCACCCCTTGTACACAGAGATATACCCCCCTTTATAATATAGTCGACCTAGTCAACTGGAGTGGACCCCACTTGGACTCTTCTCATAATATGTTATATAAGAAAGGATCCCATAATATTGGGACCCCTCCTACCTATGAGACTTTTTATATTTTGGAATTACAGATGCGTGTATTAAAGTCGCCTCTTTGACATATAGATGATATAGTCAACCATATCAACTTAAGTATAATGATAACATAATATATGAATAAGAATCCCATAATTGTGGGACCCCTCCTAGCTATGAGATTCTTTATATTTTTGCCACACAGAAAGGTTAAAGTCGAATTTTCCATATATAGGTATTCCCCTATAATATAGTTGACCTTATCAATTGTAGTGGGCCACATTTGGACTCCACTTGTAATAGAATTTGTAAATCAGGATCCCACAATAGTGGAACCCCTCATATCTATGGAATTCGTTATATTTTGTCCACGCATTTATGAATGTTTAACTCACCCTTTTGAGACATAATTATATCCCTTTATAATATAGTCGACTTTGTCAACTAGAGTGAGCCCCACTTTGACTCCTCACGTAATCTTCTAGATGAATAAGGATACCATAATAGTAGAACCCCTCCTACGTATGTGACTATTTATTTTTTGGCCATACATATACTAGTATTAAAGTCACCCCTTTGATACATAGATGTACTCTATATAATATAATTAACATTATCAACAGGAGTAGGCCCTACTTGGTTTTCTTTAGTAATCTACAACCTGAATATAGATTCTATAATAGTAGGACCCCTCCAAACTATGGAACTATTTATATTTTGGCCATAAAGATATTGGTGATAAAGTGACCCCTTTGACACTAGATGTACTCCTCTATAATATAGGCGAATGGGTCCCAATTGGACTCCTCCCGTAATCTACTATGTGAATAAGGATCCCATAATAGTGGGACCCCTTCTAGCAAAAAAAGTCCTTATATTTTTACTGTATATATACAAATGTTAAAGTCACCCTTTTGACATATAGATGTAACCCCAGCCCTTTGAATGTCATTGACCTTGTCAACTAGAATGTATCCACTTGGACTCCTTTCGTAATCTAGTTTATGAATAAGAATTCCATAATATTGGGACCCCTCCTAGCTATGAGACTCTTTATATTTTAGCCACACAAATATGGGTATTAAAGTCACTTCTTTGACACATAGATGTACTACCATATAATTAAGTCGATCTGGTCAGCTAGAGTAGGCTCCACTTGGACTTTTGTCGTAATCTACTATATGAATATGGATCCCACAATAGTAGGACCTCTCTTAGCTATAAGACTCTTTATATTTTGGCCTCACAGATGCGAGTATTAATGTCACCCATTTGACACATAGCTATACCCACCGATAATATAATCGACTTTGTCAACTATAGAGGGCCCCACTTTGACTCCTCTCGTTATCTACTATGTGTATAAGGACACTGTAATAGTGTGCCCCTTCTTGTTATAGGAGACTTTATATTTTTGGCCATAGATGTGGGTGTTAAAATCACCCACTTGATATATATATATATATATATATATATATATATATATATATATATATATATATATATATATATATCTATGGGGACGGGGAGCCTGGACCTCAGGTGCAGCCTCAATGCTGCACCGTCCGTGCATGCGTGACATCTGTCACAAAATCGGCGCCAAAAAACCGACATCCCGAATTAAATCCCGCAGGATTACCCGCAACCGTCTGATCGGTGCGATCCGGTTGTCTGAATCGCACCGGGCCATCCCTCAGCCGCCCAATCGCTCGATCCAACGGATCGGATTCCCCCGGACCACCTGTTACTGTGGCGGCCACAGTAACAGCCGGTTTTAGGTCCGGATGAATCTCGATCGTTGGATCGAGACGATCGGGTGGCTGAAAAAAATTTCGCGGTTACTGTAGCCACTACAGTAACCGCGATAATGCTTTCAGCCGTCCGATCACATGGATCCAACGGTTCAAAACAATTTCGCGGTTACTGTAGCGGCTACAGTAACCGCGAAATTTTAGTAACCGCGAAATTGTTTTGAACCGTTGGATCGTTGCGATCAGACGGATAAGAATCGGCTCCAACAATACAGCCCCGGGTTTTTGTTTCAGCCGCCCGATCGCCTGATCCAACGGCCGATTCAGACAGCTGAGGGATGGCACGGTGCGGTTCAGACAGCCGATCGCAGCGATCAGACGGCTGCGGGTAATCCTGCGGGATTTAATTTGGGATGTCGGTTTTTTGGCGCCGATTTTGTGACAGATGTCACGCATGCACGGACGGGTGCAGCATTGAGGCTGCACCTCAGGTCCAGGCTCCCCGTCCCCTATATATATATATATATATATATATATATATATATATATATATATATATATATATATATATATATATATATATATATATATATATATATATATAATATAGTTTACCTTGTCAACTAGAGTGGCCCCACTAGGACTTCATTCATAATCTACAACATGAAAAAGGATTCCAGAATAGGGGGACCCATCCTAGCTATCAAACTCTTTTATTTTAGCCACACAGATACGAGTGTTAAAGTTACCATTTGACGTATAAATGTACCCCTATAATGAAATCGGCCTTGTCAATTAGAGTGAGCCTCACTTGTTCTCCTCTCGTAATTTACTACAAAAATAAGTATCCCAAAATCGTAGGACCCTTCCTAACAATAACATTCTTTATATTATGGCCACACAGATATAGGTGTTAAAGTTTCTATTTGATACATAAATGTACCATTCAATAATATACTCGACCTTGTCAACTAGAGTGAGCCCCATTATGAATCCTCTTATAATCGACGATATAAATAAGGATCCCACAATAGTGGAACCCCTCCTAGATATGTGACTCTTTATATTTTGGCCATACTGATGCGGGAGTTAATGTCACCCCTTTGATATATAGATGAACCTTCCTATAATTTAGTCAACGTTGTCAACTTGAGTGGGCTCCACTTGACTCCTCTTATAATTTACTAAACAAATACGGATCCTACCTAGGTATAGGACTCTTATTATATTTTGGTCATACCGATGTGGTTGTTAAAGTCAGCTCTTTGACAAATAGATATACCCCTATAATATAGTCGACCTTGTCAATTGGAGTGGGCCCCACCTGGACTCTTCTTGTAATCTACTACAAGAATAAAGATCACATAATAAAGGAACCCCTTTTAGTGATAAAACTCTTTATATTTTGACCATATAGATGTAGTCGACCTTGTCAACTAGAGTGGGCCCCATTTAGACTCTTATCGTAATCTACTACTTGAATAAGGATTCTATATTAGTAGGATCCCTCCAAGCTATGGGAGTATATATATTTTGGCCATATATATGGGTATTAAAGTCATCCCTTTGACACATAGATATACCCCCTATAAAGTAGTCGACCTTATCAACTTGAGTATGCCCTACTTGGGCTATTCTAGTAATCCAGACCATGAATAAAGATTCAACAATAGTGGACCCCCTTCTAGCTATGGGATACTTTATATTTTAGCCATACAAATACAGGTGTTAAAGTCATATGTTTGATACATAGATGTATCCCCATATAATTAACTTGATCTATCAACTTGAGTGGGCTCCACGTGGACTCCTGTTGTAATCTACTACAATAATAAGGATCCCACAATATTGGGACCCCTCTTATTTATAAGACTACAAATTTGGGCCATACAAATGCAGGTGTTAAAGTTACCCTTTTGACATATAGACGTGTCCCCCTATAATGTCGTCGACCTTGTCAACTATAGAGGGCCCATTTGGACTCCTCTCATAAACTTCAATATGAATAAGGATCCCACAATAGTGGGCCCATCCAAACTATGGAGCTCATTATATTCTAGCTACACAGATACGGGTATTAAAGTCACCCTTTGACTCATAGATATACCTACCTATAATATAGTTGACCTTGTCGGTTGGAGTGGGCCCTATTTGGACTCCTTTTGTAATCTACTATATAAATAAGGACCCCATAATAGTGCATCCCCTTTTAGCTATGGGACTCTTTATATTTTGGCTACACAGATATGGGAGTTAAAATCACCCCTTTGACAATAGATGTACCCCTTATCATGTAGTCGACCTTGTCAACTTGTGTAGGCCCCGCTTAGACTTCACTCGTAATTAACTACAAGAATAAGGATCCCACAATAGTAAGATTACTTCTTGCTTTGAGACTCTTTATATTTTGGCCATATAAATATGGGTGTTAAGGCAACTCCTTTGACACATAGATGTGCCCCCCCATAATATTGTCAACTTATCAACTGGAGTGAGCTACACAGGGACTCCACTCATAATCCACTATATGAATAAGGATCCGATAATAGTGGGACCCCTCCTACCTGTGGGACTATTTATATTTTGTCTATAAAGATACGGGTGTTAAACTCACCCCGTTGACGTATAAATATACCCCTCTATAATATAATTGACTTTATCAACTAAAGTGGGCGCCAATTGAACTCCTCTTGTAATCCACTATATGAATAACGATCCTATCGTAGTGGGTGCCCTCTTAGCAATGGGAGTCTTTATATTTTGGTTTATATATACGGGTGTTAAAGTCATCCCTTTGACACATATATATCCCCATATAATATTGTCGACCTTATCAATGGAGTGGGCCTCAGTTGGAATTCTATCGTAACCTACAATATGAATATGGATTCCACAATAGTGGGACCCTACTTAGAAATAGGACTTTTTATATTTTGGCCACTAATATGCGGGTATTAAACTCACCCCTTTGACACATATATATACCCCCTATAATTTTGTCAACCTTATCAACGTTAGTGGACCCCACTTGAACTCCTTTCAAAATCTACTATATGAATAAGTATCCCATAATAGAGGGACTACTTCTAGCTAAAGGACTTTTTATATTTTGGCCACACAGATATGGGTGTTAAAGTCATCCCTTTGACATATAGACGTACCTCCCTATAAAGTAGTCGACCATGTCAACTTGAGTAAGACCCTCTTGGACTCCTCTCATAATCTACTACGTAAATAAGGATCCCATAATAGTAAGACCCCTCTTTGATTTAAGACTATTTATATTTTTGTCACACATATGCAAATATCAACTTGTCAACTGGAGTAGGCTGCACAATGACTCCTTTTGTAATCTACTACATGATTAAGGATCCCACAATAGTGGAACTCTACCTACCTATGGGATTATTTATATTTTTTCCACACATATGCGGATGTCAAACTTACCCTTTCGATACATAGATATACCCCAATATAATATAGTCGACTTTGTCAATAGGAATAGACCCCACTTGGATTCCTCTCGTAATATACTATATCAATAAGGATCCCACAATAGCGGGACCCCTTATAGCTATGGGAGTCTTCATATTTTCGTCCATAGATGAAGGTGATAAAGCTACACTTTGACACGTACATATGCCCCCTATAATGTAGTCGACCTTGTCAATTGGAGTGGGCCCCACTTGGATTTCTTTTGTAATTTCCAACATGAATAAGGAATCCATAATAGTGGGACCCCTTCAAGCTATCGGGCATTTTATATTTTGGCCATATAGATATGGGTATTAAAGTCACCCTTTTATACATAGATGTACCCCCTATAACGAAGTCGACCTTGTCAATTAGAGTCGGACGAACTTGGACTCCTCTCATAATATACTATATAAATTAGAATCCTACAATAGAGGGACCCTTCTAGTAAAGGCAATTTTTATATTTTTGCCATATATATGCGGGTGTTAAAGTCACTCCTTGATATATAGATATACAGTCTTATATTATACTCAACTTTGTCAACTGAAGTGGCTCCACTTGGACCCCTCTCGTAATATACTATATGAATAAGGATCCTATAATAGCTAGACCCCTCTTAACTATGGGATTATTTATATTTTGGCCACACATATGCATGTGTTAAAATCACCCTTTGACACATAGATGTACCCCCTATATTAATATAGTTGATATTGTCTACTATAGTGGGCCATCTTGGACTCCTCTCGTAATATATTATATGAATAAGTATCCCATAATAGTCGGACCCCGCCTAGCTTAAGGGCACTTTATATTTTGGCCACATAGATACGAGTATTAAAGTTACCCCTTTGACACATAGTTGTACCCCTTATAATATAGTCGACCTTGTCAACTATATTGGGCCCAACTTATACTCCTCTCGAAATAAACTTTATGAATAACGTACCTATAATAGTGAGACCCCTCATGGCTATAGGAACTTTTATATATTGGCCACATAGATGCGGGTGTTATAGTCACCTCTTTTACACATAGATGTAACATATATAATGTAATCGACCTTGTCAACTGGAATAGGTCCCACTAGGACTCATCTCATAATTTACTATATGGATAAGGATCTAACAATAAAGGGACCCCTCCTACTTTATGACTCTTTATATTTTGGCGACACTGGTTTGGGTATTAAAGTCACCCCATTGACACATAAATGTACCCCCTATAAAGTAGTCGACCTTGTTAATTGGAGTGGGCCCTACTTAAAATCCTATCATAATCTACTATATGAAAAAGTATCATACAATAGTGGGACCCATCTTATCTATAGGAGTCTTTATATTTTTATCATACATATGCGAGTGTTAAAGTTATCCCTTTCAAACATAAATATATACTTGATAATATAGTCAACCTTGTCAACTAGAGTGGGCCTAGCCTGGACCCCTTTTGTGATTTACTATATTAATTCAGATCCCATAAAAGTAGAACCCCTTCTATCTATTGGACTCTTTATAATTTTGGCATAAAGATATGGATGTTAAAGTCACCTCTTTAATATATAGATATACACCCTATAATATAGTTGACTATGTCAACTCGAGTGGTCCCTATATGGACTACTCTTGTAATATACTATATAAATAAAAATCCTACAATAGTGGGATACCTCCTCGCTATGGAATAATTTATATTTTGGTAAAATAGATATTGGTGTTAAAGTTATCCCTTTTATACATAGATGTACCCACCTATAATATAATCGACCTTGTCAATTAGAGTAAGTCCTAGATAGACTCCTCATATAATATGTTATATGAATGAGGATCCCACAATTGTGGTTCCACTCTTAGTTATGGGATTTTTTGTATTTTAACCACAATACAAGTACGTGTTAAAGTCATTCATTTGATACATAGATGTACCCACCTATAATATCATCGACTATGTCAAATTGAGTAGCCCCACTTGGACTCCTTTCTTAATCTACTATATGAATAAGGATCCCGTAATAGTGGGAGCTCTCTTAGCTATGGAACTTTTTATATTTTGGCCACACAGATACGGGCTTTAAAGCCACCCCTTTGATACATAGATATTATCCCCTATAATATAGTCAACCTTGTCAACTATAGTGGGCCACACTCGGACTTATCTTATAATATACTATATGAATACAGATCCCACAATAGTGGGATCCCTCCTACCTATGGAACTCTTAATATTTTGTCCACACAAATACGGGTGTTAAACTTACCCCTTTGACACATTAATATACCCGTCTATAATATAGTTAATTTTATCATCTTGAATGGGCCCCACTTGGACTCCAAACGTAATGTACTATATGAATAAGGATCGCACCATAGTAAGACCCTTCTTAGATATGGGACTCTTTATATATAGGTCATACAGATACGAGTATTAAAGTCACCCCTTTGACATATAGATATCACCCTTGATAATATAGTTGACTTTGTCAACTGGAGTGGGCCCCACTTGGACTCCTCTCGTAATCTACTATATAAATAAGGATCCCATAATAATGGGACCCCTTCTTGCTATAAGAGTCTTTATAATTTGGCCACACACATACGGGTGCTAAAATCACCCCTTTAAAGTATCGATGTACCCCCTATAATGTAGTCAACCTTGTCATGGAGTGTGTCCCACTTGGACTCCTCATATAATCTTCTTCATGAATTAAGATTCCATAATAGTAGGACCCCTCTTAGCTATAGGACTCTTTATATTTTGGCCACAATAGTAGGGGTACATAAATAAGGATCCCACAATAGTGGGATCTCTCCTACAAAAGTTGGACCTCTCCTAACTATATGACTATTTAAATTTTGTCCACACAGATACTGGTGTTAAACTTACCCCTTTGATACATATATATACCCTTCTATAATATACTCAACTTTGACAACTGGAGTGGGCCCTACTTTGACTCATCTCGTAATCTACAACATGAATAAGTACCCCATAATATTGGGACCCCTCATAGTTATGGGAGACTTTGTATTTTGACCCATAAATACTGGTGTTAGTCATCCTTATAAATTAGAGTGGCCCCACTTTGACTTCTTTCGTAATCTACAATATGAATAAGAATTTCAAAATAGTGGGACCCCTTCTAACTATCGAACCCTTTATATTTTGGACATACAGATATAGGTGTTAAAGTCACCCTTTGACACATAGATGCACCTCTAATAATGATGTCGACTTTGTCAATTGGAGTGGACCCAACTTGGACTCCTAACATAATCTACTATATAAATATGGATCTTATAATAGTGGTATGCATCCTAGCAATAGTACTCTTTATATTTTAGCTATACAGATGCTAGTTTTAAAGTCACCCCTTTGATACATAGATGTACCCCCTATAATATACTCAATTTTGTCAACTGGATTGGGACCCTTTTTGACACCTCTCGTAATCTATTATATAAATGAGGATCCTATAATAGTTAGACCCCACCTAACTATGAGACTCTTTATATTTAGGCCAAGCAGATACAGGTATTAAATACATTATTTTGACACATTGATGTACCCCCTATAATATAGTTAACATTGTTTACTAGAATGGTCCCCACTTGGACTCCTCTCGTAATCTACTATATTAATAAGGATCCCATAATAGTGGGAACCCTCCTAGATTTAGGACACTTTATATTTTTGGTACACAGATGCGGGTGTTAAAGTTACCTCATTGACACATAAATATACCCACTATAATATAGTCTATATTGTCAACTAAAGTTGGCCCAACTTGAACTGTGCTCAAAATCAACTACATAAATAATAATCCCATAATAGTGAGACCCTTCCAAGCTATAAGACTTTTTATATTTTTTTTTCACACAGATACGAGCGTTGATATCGTATTTTTTACACATAGATATACCCCCTATAATATAGTCTACCTTGTCAACGGGAATGGGTCTTACTAGAACTCCTCTCATAATTAACTATATGATTAAAGATCAAATAATAAGGGGACCCCTCCTATCTATGCGACTCTTTATATTTTGGCATACATATGCGGTTGTTAAAATCACCCCTATGACACATAGATGTACGCCCCTATAATATAATCGACCTTGTTAACTAGAGTGGCCCCTACTTGGACTCCTCTCGTAATCTACTTTATAAAAAAGGATCCCACAATATTGGGACCCCTTCTAGTTATAAGATTTTTTATATTTTGGACACATATATGCGAGTGTTAAAGTTACCCCTTTGACACATAAATATAATCACCTATAATATAGTCGACCATGAGTGTGCCCCACTTGGACTCCTCTCGAAATCTACTATATAAATGATGATCCCAAAATATATTAACAAGGATCCCATTATAATGGGACCCATACTAGATATGGGACTCTTTATATTTTTTCCACACCGATGCGAATGTTAAAGTCACCTTTTTTATACATAGATGTTTCCCCTATAATGTTGTCGACCTTATCAATTATAGTGGGCCACACTTGGACTCCTCTTGTGATATACAATATGAATAAGAATCTCATAATAGTGGGACTCTTCCTACCTATGGGATTCTTTATATTTTGTCCATATAGATACGGGTGTTAAACTTACTTCTTTGACCCATAATTATACCCCTCTATAATATAATCAACTTTGTCAACTAGAGTGGGCCCTATGAGACCTCCTCATATAAACTATTATATGAATAAGGATCCTATAATAGTGGGACCCCTTCTAGCTATGGAACTATTTATATTTTGGCCATACATATACGAGTATTAAAATCACCCCTTTTATATATAGATGCACCTCCTATAATAGTCGACCTAATAAACTGGAGTGGGCTCCGCTTGGACTCCTCTTGTTATCTACTACCTGAATAAGCATCCTACAATAATGGGACCCCTCCAAGCTATAGGACTCTTTATATTTTGGCCATACAGATATAGGTGATAAAGTCACCCTTTTGATATATAAATATACCCCTTTATAATATAGTTATCCTTGTGAACTAGAGTGGCCCCATTTGGACTCCTCTCATAATATACTATATAAATAAGGATCTTAAACTAGTAGGACCCATCCAAGCTATGGGACATATTATATTTTGGCCACACAGATGCGGGTGTTAAAGTTACCCTTTTATATAAAGATATATCCACATATAATATAGTCGACCTTGCCAATTAGAGTGGGCCCATTTGAACTCCTTTCCTAATCTACTACTTGAAAAAGGATCCCACAAAAGTGGTACCCCTCCTAGCTTTGAGACTTATTATATTTTGGCCACACGGATGTGGTTGTTAAAGTCATCCCTTGGACACATAGATGTACCCCCTATAATTTAGTCGACCTTGTCAATTGGAGTAGGCCCTACTTGGATACTTTGAAATCTACTATATGAATAAGGATCCCATAATATAGGGACCACTTCTAGCTATACGACTTTTTATATTTTGGCCACATCGATATGGGCATTAATGTTAACTCTTTAAAATATAGATATACCCTACTATAATGCAGTCAACCTTGTCAGCTTAAGTTGGGCCCACTTGAAATCCTATCATATCTACAATATGAATAAGGATCCAATAATAATGAGACCCCTCTTTACTTTGAGACACTTTATATTTTGGTAACACAGATATGGGTATTAATGTCACCCCTTTGACATATATATGTACCCCTTATAATTTAGTCAATTTATCAACTAGAGTGAGCCATATATGGAGTACTTTCGTAATCTACTACATGAATAAGGTCCCATAATTATTGGATCCCACCTAACTATGTGACTATTTATAATGTGTCCACATAGATACAGGTATTAAACTCACCCCTTTGAAAGATAAATGTACCCCTCTATAATATATTCGACTTTGTCAACTAGAGTGGGCCCTACTTGAACTCCTCTTATAATCAACAACATGAATAAAGATCTTATAATATTGGGGCCCCTCATAACTATAGGAGTCTTTATATTTTGACCCATTGATTCGAATGTTAAAGTTACCCATTTGACACATACATATACGCCCGGTAATAAAGTTGACCTTGGCAACTGGATTACGAAAGGATTTCACAATAGTCGGACCCCTCTTAGCTATCGAACTCTTTATATTTTGACCACACATATATAAGTGTTAAAGTCACCTTTTGACACATAGATGTACCCCCTATAATAAAATCATCATTGTCAACTAGAGTGGGCCCAATTTGGACTCCACTTGTAATCTACTACACGAATAAGGATCTCATAATAGTTAGACCCCTCCTAGCTATAAGATACTTTATATTTTTGTCACACATGGTGTTAAAGTCGACCCTTTGACACATTTGTTATACCCCGCTATAATATAGTTGACATTGTCTTCTAGAATGGGTCCCACTTGGACTCTTCTTTTAATCTCCAATATGGATAAGGATACCAAAATAATGGGACCCCTCATAGCTATGGGATAATTTATATTTTAGCCACACAGATGCGGGTGTTAAAGTCTCCCCATTGATACATAAATGTACCCCCGATAATATAGTCGACCTTGTCAACTAGAGTGGGCCTAAATTAAGCTCCTCTCGAAATCAAATATGTGAATAATGATCCCATAATAGTGAGACCCCTTCTAGTAATAGGACTTTCTATATTTTGGTTACATAGATACGGATGTTAAAGTTATCTCTTTTACACAAAGATGTATGCCTCTATAATATAGTCAACCTTTTCCACTGGAGTGGGTCCCACCAAGACTCCTCTCGTAATCTACTATATATATGAATAAGGATCCAATAATAAGGGAACCCCTTCTAGCTATGGGACACTTTATATTTTGACACACAGAAGTGGGTATTAAAGTAACCCATATGATAGAGAAATATACCCCCCTCTAAAATATAGTCGACCTTGTTAACTGGAGTGGGTCCCACTTGGACTCCTCTTGTAATATATTATATAAGAAAGGATCCTATAATAGTGAGACCCCTCCTACCTATGAGACTTTATATATTTTAGACACACAGATGCATATATTAAAGTCACCTTTTTGACACATAGAGGTTCCCCACTATAATATAGTTGACCATATCAACTTAAGTGGGTTCCACTTGGAGTCCTCAAAATCTACTAAATAAATATAACAATCCCATAATATATGAATAAGTATCCCATAATTGTGGGACTCCTCCTAGCTATGGGACTCTTTTTATATTTTTGCCAAATAGAGTGGTTAAAGTCACCTTTTACACACATAGATATTCCCCTATAATATAGTCGACCTTATCAATTGTATTGTCCATATTTGGACTTCTATTATAATAGAATTTATAAATAAGAATCCCATAATAGTGGACCCCCTCCTATCTATGGGACTCTTTATTTTTGTCCATATATATATGGATATTAAACTCACCATTTTGACACATAATTGTACCCCTTTATAATATAGTCGACTTTGTCAATTAAAATGGGCCCCACTTTGACTCCTCATGTAATCTTCTAAATGAATAAGGATCCCATAATAGGGGGACCCCTTCTAGATATGGGATTATTTATATTTTGGCCACACAGATACAAGTGTTAAAGTCACCCTATTGATATATAAATGTACCCTATATAATATAGTTAACATTGTCAATTGGAGATGACCCTACTTAGATCCTCTATAATCTACAACCTGAATAAGGATCCTATAATAGTAGGACCCCTCCAAACTATGGGACTCTTTATATTTTGGCCACAAAGATATGGGTGATAAAGTGACCCCTTTAACACATAGATATACCCCTCTATAATATAGGCGACCTTGTGAACTTGAGCGGGTCCTATTTGGACTCCTCATATAATCTACTACGTGCACAATAGTAGGACCCCTTCTAGCAATGGATGTATTTATATTTTTACCATACATATACAGGTGTTAAAGTCACCCCTTTAATACATAGATGTAACCCCGGCCCCTTGAATGTCATCGACCTTATTATCTAAAGTGTGCCCAGCTTGGACTCCTCTCGTAATCTCGTTCATAAATAAAAATTCCAAAATATTAAGTCCCCTCTTAGCTATGGGACTATTTATATTTTGGCTACACAAATATGGGTGTTAAATTCACTTCTTTGACACATAGATGTATCTCCATATAATTAAATCGATCTGGTCAGCTAAAGTGGGCTCCAATTGGACTTTTGTCATAATCTACTACATGAATAAGGATTCCACAATAGTGGCACCTCTCCTAGCTATAGTACTTTTTATATTTTAGCCTCACAGATGCAGGTGTTAATGTCATCCATTTGACACATAGCTATACCTATTGTAATATAGTTGACTTTGTCAACTATAGAGGCCACTTTGACTCCTCTTGTAATCTACTACCTGCATAAGGATTCTGTAATCGTGGGCCCCTCTTTGTTATAAGAATCTTTATATTTTTACCCATATATGTGGATATTAAAATCACCCATTTGATATATATATATATATATATATATATATATATATATATATATATATATATACCCCCTATAATATAGTCGACATTGTCAACTAGAGTGGGCCCTACTAGGACTTCATTCGTAATCTACAAAATGAATAAGGATTCCAGAATAGTGGGACCCATTCTAGCTATCAAACTCTTTATATTTTGTCCATACAAATATAGATGTTAAAGTTACCATTTGACACATAGATGTACCCCTTATAATAAAATCAGTCTTGTCAATTGGAGAGGCCCTCACGTGGACTCCTCTCGTTATCTACTACAAAAATAAGTATCCCATAATCTTAAGACCCCTCCTAGCAATAGCATTCTTTATATTATGGCCACACAGATATGAGTGTTAAAGTCTATAATTGACATATAGATATACCCTTCTATAATATAGTCGACCTTGTCAACTAGGGTGATCCCCACTAGGAATCCTCTCGAAATTGATGATGTGAATAAAGATCCCATAATAGTGGGACCCCTCCTAAATATTTGACTCTTTATATTTTGGTCATACTGATACGGGAGTTAAAGTTACCCCTTTGACACATAGATGAACCTTCCTAAAATGTAGTCGATGTTGTAAACTTGAGTGGGCCCCACTTGACTCCTCTTATAACTTACTATACAAATAAAAATCCCACCTAGCTAGAGGACCGTGTATATTTTGGTCATATCAATACGGGTGTTAAAGTCACATCTTTGATAAATAGATATACCCCTATAATATAGTCGACATTGTTAATTGGGGTAGGGCCTACTTGGACTCCTCTGGTAATCTACTGCAAGAATAAGGATTCCATAATAGTGGAACCCCTCCTAGTGATAAAACTCTTTATATTTTGACCATATAGATGTAGTCGACCTTGTCAGCTAGAGTGGGCCTCATTAGGACTCCCCTCGTAATCTACTACATGAATAAGGATCCCACAATAGTAGGACCCCTCCAAGCTATGAGAGTATTTATATTTTGGCTATATATATATGGGTGTTAAAGTCACTCCTTTGACAGTTAGATGTACCCCGTATAAAGTAGCCGACCTTATCAACTGAAGTGTGCCCTACGTAGGATCTTCTAGTAATCCATACCATGAATAAAGATTCAACAATAGTGGAACCTCACCTAGATATGGGATATTTTATATTTTAGCCACACAGATGCGGGTGTTAAAGTTACCCCTTTGACACATAGATGTATCCCTATATAATTAAGTTGATCTGTAAGGTTAAGTGGGCTCCAGTTGGACTTCTATTGTAATCTACTATAAGAATAAGAATTCTACAATAGTAGGACCCCTCTTAGTTAGAAGACTACAAATTTGGGCCATACAATGCTGGTATTAAAGTTACCTTTTTGACACATAGATGTGCCCCCTATAATATCGTCGACCTTGTCAATTATAGAGGTCACATTTGGACTCCTCTCGTAATCCAAAATATGAATAAGGATCCTATAATAGTAGGCCTATCCAAGCTATGGGACTCATTATATTTTTGCTACACAGATGCGGAAATTAAAGTCACCCTTTGATTCATTGATTTACCTACCTATAATATAGTCAACCTTGTATGTTGAAGTAGGTCCCACTTGGACTCCTTTCGTAATCTACTACATAAATAAGGATCCCACAATAGTGCATCCCCTTCTTGCTATTGGACTCTTTATATTTTGGCTATACAGATATAGGAGTTAAAGTCACACCTTTAACACCTAGATGTACCCCGTATAATTTAGTCAACGTTGTCAACTTGTATAGGCTGATAATACTCAATTTTGTACTTTAAATTCTATATTTCAAGAGAGCATTATTTTAGTTTTCTGGTATTAATTGCATATATTGCATAAAGTTTCAAACGTCTCACTTATATTCTCATTACGGGTGAATTTATTTATAGGTGTGTGTGGTTACGGCTCAACTCGGACTTGGAGAGCACAAATCAGCACGAGGTTGACCACTACTTAGCGATCAAATCGGGTGACGCACTTACACGTCGGCACACAAATATTATGGTGGGACTACTCGAATCAATCTGATCAAAAGCTCAGTTGTAGTTCCTAGTAAACACAGTAACTAAGTGCAGTCGAGTAATGAGAAAAGACCGATTAGGAAGTCCTTTTCTTCTACTGTGCAATTTGGTGCATGGTTATGATTGACTTGGATGCACATTTATCAGCACATAAAAGCAAAGATTGGTGTACTTGGATGTAACTCCGTACCAATGAATAGTAATTCAGCAATTAGATAACTCAAATAGAAGTACGTCGCAATACTTGGGGAGATGATAACTAGCAGTAGTGCACCTCAGTTGGGACACAAGCACTAGCCAAACGTGCCATTCAGTGGGTGCATCCAAACCCAATACAATTCAAAGCAATACAAAATGATGGACCACTGCTCTATTAGAGTCAAAATAGCCCACTACATCACAATAAATCTTCACATTATTTTACCATTAAATGCCATTTAAACGGCATTCAAATACCCTCCAAGCATTATCACCCTCTCATTTTGCTTTCAATGCCAATCAAATTAGCCACTAGCCGTTAGTCCTCATGGTTGTAACAAAATAGGACCAGCTGGGAATGCTTTTAAAGCTATTAGCCCATTTGGAATAAATCCCTATTTAAATGCCATCAATTGGTAACAGCTAGTGAATAAAATTCTCTTTGCTTTTGATTGCTCTAGGAACCCATTATAAAAAGGTGAGCACATATGTAAAAGGCGATCCCGGGGGAATTTTCATTCATCCACCTTTTTTCTTTATTTTATTGTTCTCTAATAATGAATGGCTAAAATTCATCACTAGGGTGAGAGGGGAAGTCCAAGCCCTCTCCCCTTTTGTAATTTCCAGAGGATTTACACCATGATTAAATGCTTAATGGAATATTCATTTTCTTAAATTTCTTGTTCTTGATTACTCATTTCATATTGTATGTCACGCTTGCATTATTGTTATTAGTTCAAGTTCATAAAACTTCTTGGCGTTTTCAATATCTGTGAGACGGTAAGTAGTTTTTCTTGATCAATGATGTCATGTGTCATTGATACTTGGGATTCACTCTTCGTGCCCACACCTAGAGTATTCTAGGATTTGGTTTTCAAAGATTAAAAATATATTGTTGAGAATGAATCTATATTTTCTAAATTAAAGTGCTTTAAAATTAAATATCTTTGTGGAAGGAAAACTTATTAGTTCTTCCTCCCCATCTTGGTGTATATCTCTAGAAGGAGCAAAAAGAAAGGTTTTAGGCCACTCTTAATATCCTAGTTCTCTTATCTCTATATCACTCCTTATAAAACTTCACCACTATCGGTGGAACAAACCCCTTCGGCACACTTGCACCCATTTTCACCATCGCACCTACTTACTAGCTTTCTTAAATTAGAGTAGCACTGTTCAATCGTTCACCAATCCCATTCCCTGTGGATTCAACCTTGGGACTCTCAAGTATTACTTGTTTACAACGCACTCACCCTAGTTTGCACTCTTACATTTGTTGCATACACCTTAGTGTCTAGGGAATTTTAATATTGCATTCACCATCTTTTAGCATTTGAGTGGAACATATTCTTGTGTCTCCACCGTATCATTGAGTGTGCACCTTATGGTTATACCATAGGCCCCACTTGGACTTCGCTTGTAATCAACTACAAGAATAAGGATCCCATAATAGTGAGATCCCTTCTTATTTTGAGACTATTTATATTTTGTCCATACAGATATGGGTATTAAAACAACTTCTTTGATACATAAATATACCCCCCTATAATATAATCAACTAGTCAACTGGATTGAGCCACATAGGAACTCCATTCATAATCTACTACATGAATAAGGATCCAATAATAGTAAGACCCTCCTACCTATGTGACTATTTATATTTTATCTATACAGATGCAGGTGTTAAACTTACCCCGTTGACACATAGATATACCCCTTTATAATATAATTGACTTTGTCAACTAAAGTAGGTCCCATTTGGACTCCTCTCGTAATCCACTATATAAACAACGATCCCACAATAGTGGGTGCCCTTTTAGCTAAGGGAGTCTTTATATTTTGGTCCATAGATATATGTGTTAAAGTTATCTCTTTGACACATATATATACCCCCTATAATATTGTTGACCTTGCCAATTAGAGTGGGCCCTACTTGGAATTCTATCATAATCTACAATATGAATAAGGATTCCATAAAAGTAGGACCCCACGTAGAAATAGGACTCTATATTTTTTCCACATATATGCGGGTGTTAAACTCACTCATTTGACCCATAGATATATCCCCTATAATTTTGTTGACCTTATCAACATTAATGGACCTCACTTGGACTCCTCTCAAAATCTACATATGAATAAGGATCCCAGAATAGAAGGACCACCCTAGAAAAAGGACATTTTATATTTTGGCCAAACAGATATGGGTATTAAAGTCATCCCTTTGACACATCGACATAACCCCCTATAAAGTAGTCGACCTTGTCATCTTGAGTAAGACCCACTTGGACTCCTCTCGTAATCTACTATGTAAATAAGGATCCCATAATAGTAAGTCCCCTTTTTACTTTGAGACTCTATATATTTTTATCACACATATGCAAACATTAAAGTCACCCCGTTACGCATAGATGTACCCCCCATAACGTAGTTAGCTTGTCAATTGGAGTAGACTGCACAAGGACTCCTCTCCTATAATTGCTGGACCCTTTCTAACTAAGTAACTTTTTATATTTTTACCACATATATGCAGGTATTAATAGTCAGACCCATCCTAGATTTGGGATACTTTATATTTTGGCTACACAAATACAAGTGTTAAAGTCACTCCTTTGATATATAGTTATACCCCCTATAAAGTAGTCGACCTTGTCAACTATAGTAGGTCCAACTTATACTCTTTTTGAAATAAACTATATGAATAACAGTTCTATAATTGTGAGACCCCTCATGGTTATAGAAATTTTTATATATTGACCACACAGATGCGGGTGTTATAGTCACCTCTTTTACATATAGATATAACATATATAATGTAGTCGACCTTGTAAACTAGAATAGGTCCCACTAGGACTTTTCTCATAATTTACTATATGAATAACGATCTAACAATAAGGGGACCCCTCCTACTATATGACTCTTTATATTTTTGTGATACAGGTATTGGTGTTAAGTCACCCAATTGACATATAAATATACCCCCCTATAATGTAGTTGACCTTGTCAACTGGAGTGTGCCCTACTTAAAGTCCTATCATAATCTACTATATGAAAAAGGATCACATAATAGTGGGACCTATCCGAGCCTCGCACATATATGAGTGTTAAATTTACCTTTTATGAAATATAAATGTACACCTGATAATACAGTCGACCTTGTCAACTAGAGTGCACCCTACCTTGACCCCTTTCGTGATCTACTACAGTAATATAGATCCCATAAAAGTAAGACACATCCTATCTATGGGACTCTTTATAAATTTTGCCATATAGATATAGGTATTAACGTCACCCCTTCGATACATAGATGTACCCCCCTATAATATAGTCAACTTTGTCAACTCGAGTAGTCCCCACTTGGACTCCTCTTGTAATCTACTATATGAATAAAAATCCTACATAAGTAGGACCCCTCTTTGCTATAGAACAATTTATATTTTGGCAATATAGATATTGCTATTAAAGTTACCCCTTTTGCATATAGATGTACCCACCTATAATAAATCGACCTTATCAATTAGAGTAGGTCCTCGATGGACTCCTCCCATAATCTGTTACATGAATGAGGATCCCACAATTATGGGGCCACTCTTAGTTATGGGACTTTTTATATTTTGGCCATATATGAGTATTAAAGTCATCCCTTTGACACATAGATGTACCCCCTATAATATCGTCGACTAAGTCAAATTGAGTGGGCCCTACTTGCACTCCTCTTTTAATCTACTATATGAATAAGGATTCTATAATAGTGGGACCCCTCTTAGCTATATAACTTTTTATATTTTGGCCACACAGATATGGGTATTAAAGTTACCAATTTGACACAAAGATATTCCCCCCTATAATTTGACACAAAGATATTCCCCCCTATAATATACTATATGAATACCAATCCCATAATAGTGGGAACCCTCCTACCTATGGGACTCTTTACATTTTGTCCATATAGATACGAGTATTAAACTAACCCCTTTGATTCATAGATGTACCCCTCTATAATATAGTCGACTTTGTTATATAAAATGGGCCCTACTAGGACTCCAAACATAATATACTACATAAATAAGGATCCTACCATAGTGGGACATCATTTATAGCTATGAGACTCTTTATATTTAGGCCATACAGATATGAGTGTTAAAGTCACCCCTTTGACATATAGATATAACCCCTGATAATATAGTCAATTTTGTCAATTGGAGTGGGCCCCACTTGAACTCTTTTCTACTCTACTATATAAATAAGGATCCCATAACAGTAGGAACCATTCATGCTATAGGAGTCTTTATATTTTGGCCACATATATGTAGGTGTTAAAGTCACCCCTTTGAAATATAAATATACCCCATATAATGTCGTGGAGTATGTCCCACTTAGACTCCTCACGTAATCTACTTTATGAATAAAAATTCAACAATAGTAGGACCCATCCTAGTTATAGGACTCTTTATATTTTGAACACATAGGTACGGGTACTAAAGTCATTCATTTGATGTACCCCTATATAATTAAGTCGATCGGGTCAGTTGGAGTGGGCTCTACTTGGACTCCTGTCATAATCTATTATATATATAAGGATCCCGCAATTATAGAATCCCACCTAGCTATAGGACTCGTTATATTTTGACCACACAGATATGGGTGTTAAAGTCTCCCCTTTGACACATAGATATATGAATAAGGATCCCACAATTATAAGACCCCTCCAATATATGGGACTTTTTATATTTTGTCCATACAAATACAGGTGTTAAACTAACCCCTTGTACACATAGATATACTCCTATATAATATAATCGACTTTGATAACTGGAGTGGACCCTACTTGGACTCTTCTTATAATTTACTATTTGAATAATGATTCCATAATAGTGGACACTTCCTAGCTTCGGAAGTCTTTATATTTTGGCCCACAGATGCGGGTGCCCTTTGACACATACAAGTACCCCCCTATAATGTAGTCGACCTTGCCAAGTAGAGTGGGCCTACTTGGACTTCTGTCATAATCTACAATATTAATAATGATTCCATAATAGTGGAGCCCCTCCTAACTATAAAACTCTTTATATTTTGGCCACATAGATATATGTGTTAAAGTCACCTTTTGACACATAGATATACCCCCTTTAATGAAGTTGACCTTTTCTAGCAATGACACTCTTTATATTTTGGCAATACAGATACTAGTATTAAAATCACCCCTTTGACACATATATACCCCTCTATAATGTACTCGACCTTGTTAACTGGAGTGGGCTCCATGTAGATTCCTCTCGTAATCTACTACATTAATAAGGTTTTTATAATAGTTGGACCCCTCCTAACTATGAGACTCTTTATATTTTGGCCGAACATATAGAGGTGTTAAAGTCACTCCTATGACACATAGATATACCCCCTATAATGTAGTTGATATTGTCTATTGGAGTAGGCCCCTCTTAGACTCCTCTCGAAATCTACTCATTAATAACAATCCCTTAATAGTAAAACCCTACTAGTTATGAGATATTTTATATTTGGGTTGCACAGATGCGAGTGTTTAAGTCACCTCTTTCATACATAGATATACCCCTTATAATATAGCTGATCTTGTCAATTGGAGTGGATCTCACTAGGACTCCTCTCGTAATCTGCTATATAAATTTGAATCCTAAAATAGTAGGACATCTCCTAGCTATGGGCCTTTCTATATTTTGACAACACAGATGCTGATATTAAATTCACCCCATTGACACAAAAATGTACCTTTTATACTATAGTCAATCTAGTTAATTTTAATGAGCCCCACTTGGACTCTTCTCGTAATTTACTAAATAAAAAAGGATCCCACAATAGTAAAACCCCTCGTAGCCATGAGACTATTTATAATTTATCCATACAGATACGGGTGTTCAAGTCATCCCTTTGATACATAGATATACCTCCTATAATATATTCGACCTTGTCAACTGGAGTGGGCCCCACTAGGACTCCTTTTATAATCTACTATATGAATAAGGATCCTATAATAGTGGGACCCCTCCTAACTATGAGACTCTTTATATTTTTGCCTCACAGATACGAGTGCTAAAATCACCCCTTTGATACATAGATAGATATATCCCCTATAATAAAGTTAATTTTGTCAATTGAAGTGTGCCCTACTTACACTCCTCTCATAATCTACCATATAAATAAAGAAACCGCAAGAGTGGGATCCCTCCTTGCTATGGGACTCTTTATATTTTGGAGACACTGATAAAATTAAAGTCACCCTTCTGATATGTAGTTATACTCACCTCTAATATAGTCGACCATATCAACTATATTATGTCATATATGGACTCCTCTCGTAATCTGTTACATGAATAAGGATCCCACAATAGTAGGACCCCATATATCTATATCAATCTTTATACTTTGGCCACATAGATATGGGTATTGAAGTCACCCCTTTGATATATAGATATACCCCTCTATAATATAGTCGACCATGTCAACTTGAGTGGGCCCCACTTGTACTCCTAACTATGTGACTATATTTTTGCTACAAAGATACGGGTGTTAAAATTACCCCTTTAATAAATAGATGTACTCCCATATAAATAAGTTGATCCTGTCAACTGCAGTGGGCCCTACTTATACTCTTCTCGTAATTTACTATATGTATAAGTATCCGACAATAGTGGCAGCTCTCATAACTGTAGGACTCTTTATATTTTGGCCACAAAGATGTGGATGTTAATGTCACACCTTTAACATATTGATGTACCCCCCTAAAACGTAGTCGACCTAGTCAACTGGAGTATGATTGGTTTGGACTCCTCTCATAATGTATTATATCAATAAGGATCCCACAATCTGGGACTCTCAATATTTGGCCACGAAGATGTAGGTGTTAAAGTCACCCTTTTGATATATAGATGTACCCCCCTATAATGTAGTCGTCCTTGTCAACTTGAGTGAGCCCCATATGGAATCCTCTCGTAATCTACTTCATGAATAAAAATCCCACATTAGTGGGACCCCTACTAGCTATAGGACTATTTATATTTTGGCCTCACTGATAAGGGTGATAAAGTCATCCCTTTGACACATAGATGTACCCCTGTATAATATAGTTGACATTTATATATATCTATACTAAAACGGAAAACTCTCTCCCGTGTTGGGACACGTGGAGGTATTTTAAGAAACCTGAATCATTATTCTCTGTGTGAATGCGGCTCATTTTTAAATCCTATTAAAAACCAACCATAAATATGATAAATACTCATTCAATGGGATTTAATATTAATATCTATTTCTCAAATAAGTGAATTACACTTATTTTATATTTCACACTTCTTCGAACAAATGTAATGTCGTCTATGCCAAATAGCATGTATCAAGCTCATCCAGGCATTACCCGGGTTTCTTACTAGTTATTGACTAAAGTGGGCCCCTCTTGGACTCCTCTCGTAATCCACTAATTGCTTTAATTAGCATTCGTCGTTTTAAATGTTAGATCTTTCAATGCATCTCACTAGATTTATCATTTATGACCATATCTAAGTATTTCCAAAATTGTTCTAGCAAACCAGCACCGTACTTTTCCATCAAATATGAAAGGCAGACGTCGGTAGGAAATCTGCTGCTTCATTGGCTTCTTTCCACATATAGAATCTGACCCAGCTTATGAGAAGTGAAAATATTCCAAATTTTCCTCATCCGATCGAGGATCAATAGTCACTCGGGGTGACAATGGACTCCAAAACCCAAAAACCTGACCAAAACCTGGCCTAAAACATTGGGTATGGGTATAGATTTTGTACCAGAAACATGGTTTAGGTAGGGTATGGGTATAGGACCTCTACTCGATTAACTTTTGGGTATGGGTATAGGTACCTTAATACCCATATCCGAAACCCGGTTGTCTTTCTAACAAGTGTATACTAGATAATACAGTTCGACTCCAAACTCATGGTCATATACCCAAATTCTAACTGAACTCATATCCCTACCCAAACTTAAAACCATTGTAATCATAAACCAAAAGAGCTTCTTAGCATTGCATTATGATACCTTGATTTTTCTTCTCAAATAATTGAATATATGATGGAGAAAAATAAATAAAATTATACTCAATTCATACCCGAAACCTGAACCAAAACCCAAAACCCAATTGGGTATATATGGAACCTCTTCTAATTGAATAGATATGGGTTGGGTATGGATCCTGCCATACCCGAATGGGTATAGGTATGGATAGGTGTAGGGTCTAACCCGAACCCGATCGATTGCCACCCTTAATAGTCACCCTCCGTAATAAAATATGCCCTCAACCCACTGTAATCTATATAGCTTTGCCATACTGTTTAGCATACCACTTATTTCTAATAATTAACTTACCTCTCGAGTTTGATGCGTAATTTTTATATTTTTTGGTATGTACCACTCATGTTGGATTCTACGATTAAATAGGTTTTGACTATTACTTCGCTCTAAAGATTATGTAATTGTCATATGTTTTGTTTCAGATATTATGATCCATGTTCTAATGTGCGTTTGCATATGCACATATGCGGCATGGATGCATGTAACTTTAAATCCAGAGCCCACATATGCAAAACACATATGCGGCCGCATGTTATGTGCGGCCTCCTCATGTGTTTGTCCGGCCTCGCAAAACCAACATTCAAATTTTGGACCATTATGCTTGTGTTACCGCATAGGCACTTGTGCGACGACATAATCACTAGTGCAACCGCATATGTACAATTATAACGGTCCAAAATTTAACCATAAACTTGTGCGGCTGCACAAACACATATGTGACTGCACATGTTTAGCAGCTGTTTTGCCGCTTCAAACCTTTAGGCCTTCAATTCAACCATTCTTTACCTAAATCCATCCTACCTCTCGTCTAACAACTTCCAAACCTCCTCTCCTTTCATTTGATTAATGGCTATCATGGGTAAGGGATAGGGCTGTAAATGGGCATGGGCCAACCCGAGGCCCGTCGGTCGGCTCAATTTGAGCACATTTTTTTTTTTTGAGAAATCCCTCTCTGTGTCTTAGGGGGGGGGGGGGTTTGGCCTAGACCCCTACCTATTTATTAGATTAAGAGGAAGGTACAGAGAATCACTAGCCAACTGACTTAGGTACAGAAACTAATAAGGAAAGCACGCACTCCAAGTATTGCGTTATAAGCCCAAACGTGAACCAAGGGTATATTCAAGATGGCGTCCTCTGGCGTGCAGATCTTCCCTTAAAAGGACCTGCGGTTGTGCTCGAGCCAAATTGCCCACGAGATTCCAATAGCGAGAATGTCTTAGCCCATTCTGTCCGGGCCCCGAAACTGTCTCCGTCTCTAGGTCCCCCACAGAGCCTTGACAGATCTCAATGAAGGGCACTGTCTTAGCCTGCCCAGGAAATGATCCTACACCAGCCGAAAGAAGTCACAACATAGGAGCAGGTGGTGCCCGCACAAGAACTTCCCAGGGGGGTCACCCATCCTGGTACTACTCTCGCCCGAGCACGCTTAACTACGGAGTTCTTACGAATTCCGTAGCGGCGCACGGTTTTAAAGTGCATCTTCTATGTTTGGGAGGGAAAATTATATAAGTAGCTCAAGATTTCCTTCTCTCCAGGCGATGTGGGGCTAACTCATAACCTTGTACACCTCACCTCACCTCATCCATCTTGGCATTCCCGCCTCAGGAGTCTTGGCTCTTGGCTCTTGGCCTATTGGATCTTGGTCGTCACAAGGAGTCTTTATATTTTGGCCGCACACATATGGATGTTAAAGTCACCCTTTAAAATCATCGATGTACCCCCTATAATGTATCGTGCATGTCATGGAGTGTGTCCCACTTGGACTCCTCACGTTATATTCTTCATTAATAAAGATTCCATAATAGTGGGACCCTTTTAGCTATAGGAATTTTTATATTTTGGCCACAATAGTAGGGGTACTAAAATAAGGATCCCATAATAGTTGGACCCCTCCTAACTATGTGACTATTTATATTTTTTCCACATAGATACTGGTATTAAACTCCCCCCTTTGATACATATATGTACCCCTCTATAATATATTCAACTTTGACAACTGGAGTGGGCCCTACTTTGACTCATCTCATAATCTACAATATGAATAAATACCCTATAATATTGGGACCCTTCCTAGTTATAGGAGTCTTTATATCTTGACCCATAAATACTGGTGTTAGACATCCTTATAAATTGGAGTGGGCCCCACTTTGACTTCTTTCATAATCTATAATATGTATAAAACTTTCAAAATAGGGGGACCCCTCCTAACTATTGGACCCTTTATATTTTGGCCACACAGATATAGGTATTAACGTTACCATTTAACACATAGATGCACCTCTAATAATGAAGTCGACCTTGTCATTCATAGTGGGACCAATTTGTACTCCTCATGTAATCTACTATATAAATATGGATCCTATAATAGTGGTATGCATCCTAGCAATGACACTCTTTATATTTTAGCCATACAAATACTGCTTTTAAAGTCACCCTTTTGACATATAGATGTACCCTCTATATTGTACTCAACCATGTCAACTAGATTGATCCCCACTTTGACACCTCTCGTAATCTACTATATGAATAAGGATCCTATAATAGTTGGACCCCTCCTAACTATGAGACTCTTTATATTTAGGTCACGCAGGTGCAGGTGTTAAATGTATTATTTTGACACATTAATATACCCCGCTATAAAGTAGTTGACATTGCCTATTGGAGTGGTCCCCACTTGGACTCCTTTCATAATTAACTATATGAGTAAGGATCCTATAATAGTAAGACCTCTCCTAGATTTAGGATAGTTTATATTTTGGCCACATAGATGCGGGTGTTAAAGTTACCTCATTGAAACATAAATGTACCTACCATAATATATTCGACCTTGTCAACTAGAGTTGGTCCAACTTCAACTCCGCTCAAAATCAACTACATGAATAACGATCCCATAATAGTGAGACCCTTTCAAGCTATAAGAATTTTTATATTTTTTTCACACAGATACGGGTGTTAATGTCTTATCTTTTACACATAGATATACCCCCCCTATAATATAGTCTACCTGGTCAACTAGAATGGGTCATACTAGAACTCCTCTCGTAATCTACTAAATGATTAAGGATCGAACAATAAGGGGACCCCTTCTAGCTATGCGATTCTTTATATTTTGGTACAAATATACGGTTGTTAAAGTTACCCCTATGACACATAGATATGCGCCCCTATAATATAGTCGACCTTGTTAACTAGAGTGACCCCTACTTGGACTCCTCTCGTAATTTAAGTTATAAAAAAGGATCCCATAATATTGGGACCTCTCCTAGCTATGATATTTTTTATATTTTGGACACATAGATGCGAGCGTTAAAGTTACCTCTTTGACATATAAATATAACCCCCTATAATATAGTCGACCATGAGTGCGCCCCACTTGGACTCCTCTCGAAATCTACTATATAAATAACGATCCCATAATATATGAACAAGGATCCCATTATACTGGGTCCCCTACTATATATGGAACTCTTTATATTTTCTTCATATGGATATGGGTGTTAAAGTCACCTTTTTTATACATAGATGTTCCCCCTATAATATTATCGACCTTCTCAAATATAGTGGGCCACACTTGGACTCCTCTTATAATATACAATATGAATAAGGATCCCACAATAGTGGGACTCCTCCTACCTATGAGATTCTTTATATTTGTCCATATAGATATGGGTGTTAAACCCACTCCTTTGACCCATAATTGTACCTTTTTATAATATAATCGACTTTGCAAACTACAGAGGGCCCCATGAGGACTCATCACATAAACTATTATATGAATAAGGATTCCATAATAGTGGGACCCCTTCTAGCTATGGGACTATTTATATTTTGGCCAAACAGATATGAGTGTTAAAATGACCCATTTTACACATAGATGCACCCCCTTATAATAGTTGACCTAATAAACTGGAGTGGGCTCCGCTTGGACTCCGCATGTTATTTATTACCTGAATAAGCATCCTACAATAATAGGACCCCTCTAAGCTATAAGACTCTTTATATTTTGGCCACACAGATGTGGGTGATAAAGTCACCCTTTTGATATATAAATATACCCTTTTATAATATAGTCAACCTTGTGAACTACAATGGGACCCATTTAGACTCCTCTCATAATATACTATATGAATAAGGATCTCAAACTATTAGGACCCATTCAAGCTATGGGACTCATTATATTTTGGCCACAAAAATATGGGTGTTAAAGTTACCATTTTATATAAAGATGTATCCATATATAATGTAGTCGACCTTGTCAATTAGAGTGGGCCCATTTGAACTCCTCTCATAATCTACTACATAAAAAAAGGATCCCACAAAAGTGGTACCCCTTCTATCTTTGAGACTAATTATATTTTGGCCATACGGATGTGGGTGTTAAAGTCACCCATTGGATACATAGATGTATCCCCCTATAATTTAGTTGACCTTGTCAACTGGAGTAGGCCCCACTTAGATATATTGAAATATACTATATGAATAAGGATCCCATAATATAGGGACCACTCCTAGCTATAAGGCTTTTTATATTTTGGCCACATCGATGCGGGTATTAAAATCAACCTTTTAAAATATAGATGTACCCTACTATAATGCAGTCAACCTTGTCAACTTGAGTTGGGCCCACTTGGAATCCTATCATAATCTACAATATGAATAAGGATCCCAAAATAATGAGACCCCTCCTTACTTTGAGACACTCTATATTTTGGCAACACAGATACGGGTATTAATGTTACCACTTTGACACATATATGTACCCCTTATAATTCAGTCAATTTATCAAATAGAATGAGCCATATATATAGTCATTTCGTAATCTACTACATGAATAAGGATCCCATAATAGTTGGATCCCTCCTAACTATGTGACTATTTATAATGTGTCCACATAGATACAGGTATTAAACTCACTTCTTTGAAACATAGATATACCCCTCTATAATATATTTGACTTTGTCAACTAGAGTGGGCCCTAATTGAACTCCTCTCATAATCTACAACATAAATAAAGATCTTATAATATTAGGGCCCTCCTAACTATGGGAGTCTTTATATTTCGACCCATTGATGTGGGTATTCAAGTTACCTTGGCAACTGGAGTGGGCCCCATATTGACTTCTCTCATAATCTATAATATAAATAAGGATTTAACGATAGTCAAACCCCTCTTAGATACCGAACACTTTATATTTTGGCCACACATATATCGGTGTTAAAGTCACCGTTTGACATATAAATGTATCCCTTACAATGAAATCGTCATTGTCAGCTGGATTGGGCCCAATTTAGACTCCTCTTGTAATCTACTACATGAATAAGGATCTCATAATAGTTAGAACTCTCCTAGCTATGGGATACTTTATATTTTTATCACACAGATGCTGGTGTTAAAGTCGGCCCTTTGATACATTGATATACCCCGCTATAATATAGTTGACATTGTTTGCAAGAATGGGTCCCACTTGGACTCTTCTCTTAATCCACTATATGAAAAAGGATACCATAATAGTGGGACCCCTCCTAGCTATGGGATAATTTATATTTTAGCTACACAGATGAGGGTGTTAAAGTCACCCCATGGATACATAAATGTACCCCCGATAATATAGTCGACATTGTCAACTAAAAAGGGCCTAAATTGAACTCCTCTCAAAATCAAATATATGAATAATGATCCCATAATAGTAAGACCCCTCATAGTAATAGGATATTTTATATTTTGGCCATACTGATACGGATGTTAAAGTTATCTTCTTTACAAAAAGATGTATGCTCCTATAATATAGTTGACCTTTTTTACTGGAGTGGGTCCCACCAAGACTCCTCTTGTAATCTACTACATGAATAAGGATCCAACAATAAGGGAACCCCTCATATCTATGGGATACTTTATATTTTGATACACAGAAGTGGGTATTAAAGTCGCCCATATGATAGAGAAATATACCCCCTAAATAATATAGTCGACCTTGTTAACTAGAGTGGGCCCTACTTGGACTCCTCTTGTAATATATTATATAAGAAAGGATTCCACAGTAGTGAGACACCTCCTACATATGAAGCTTTTTATATTTTGGATACACAGATGCATATGTTAAAGTCATCTCTTTGACATATAGATGTTCTCTACTACAATATAGTCGACCATATCAACTTAAATAGGCCCCACTTGAAGTCCTCGAAATCTACTAAATAAATATAATAATTCTATAATATATGAATAAGTCTCCCATAATTGTGGGACCTCTCCTAGCTATGAGACTCTTTATATTTTTGCCAAATAGAGTGGTTAAAGTCACCTTTTACACACATAGATGTTCCCCTATAATATAGTCGACCTTATCAATTGTATTAGGCAATATTTTGACTTATTTTGTAATAGAATTTGTAAATAAGGATCCCATAATAGTGGACCCCCTCCTATCTATTGGACTAATTATTTTTTATCCATATATATGTGGATATTAAAATCACCCATTTGACACATAATTGTACCCCTTTATAATATAGTCGACTTTGTCAATTAGAATGGGCCCCACTTTGACTCCTCACATAATCTTCTAGAGGAATAAGGACCCCATAATAGGGGGACCCTTCCTAGCTATAAGACTATTTATATTTTGGCTATACATATACAAGTGTTAAAGTTACCCCATTGATACATAAATGTACCCTATATAATATAGTTAATATTGTCAATTGGAGATGGCCCCACTTGGATCCTCTTATAATCTATAACCTGAATAAGGATCCTATAATAGTAGGACCCCTCCAAACTATGGGACTTTTTATATTTTGGCTATAAAGATATGGTTGATAAAGTGACCCCTTTAATACATAGATGTACCCCTCTATAATGTAGGCGACCTTGGGAACTAGAGTGGATCCCATTTGGACCCTCCCGTAATCTACAACATGAATAAAGATCTTATAATAATGGCACCCCTTCTAGTAATGGAAGTATTTATATTTTTACCATACATATGCAGGTGTTAAAGTCACCCCTTTAACACATAGATGTAACCCCGGCCCCTTAAATATCATCGACCTAGTTAGCTAAAGTGTGTCCCACTTAAACTCCTCTCGTAATCTCGTTCATAAAAAAGAATTTCATAATATTAGGAACCCTCCTAGCTATGGGACTATTTATATTTTGGCTATACAAATATAGGTGTTAAAGTCACTTCTTTAACACATAGATGTACCTCCATATAATTAATTCGATCTGGTCAGCAAAAGTGGGCTCCATTTGGACTTCTATCGTAATATACTATATGAATAAAGATCCCACAATAGTGGGACCTCTTCTAGCTATGGGACTCTTTATATTTTGGCCTCACAGATGCAGGTTTTAATGTCACCCATTTGACACATAGCTATACCCACTGTAATATAGTTTACTTTGTCAACTATAGAGGGCCCCACTTTGACTCCTCTCGTAATCTACTACTTGCATAAAGAGTTCGTAATAGTGGTCCCCTTCTTGTTATGAGAATCTTTATATTTTTACCCACAGATACAGGTATTAAAATCATACATTTGATATATATACCCCATATAATATAGTCGACCTTATCAACTAGAGTGGGCCCCACTAGGACTTCATTCGTAATCTACAATATGAATAAGGATTCCAGAATAGTGGGACCCATCCTAGTTATCAAATTCTTTATATTTTGGCCACACAGATACTAGTGTTTAAGATACCCTTTGACATATAGATGTACCTTTTATAATAAAATCAGCCTTGTCAATTGGAGAGGGCCTTACTTAGACTCCTTTTGTAATTTACTACAAAAATAAGTATCCCATAATCGTAAGACCCCACCTAACAATAACATTCTTAATATTATGGCGATATAGATATGGGTGTTAAAGTCTATAATTGACACATAGATGTACCCATCTATAATGTAGTCGACCTTGTCAACTAGGATGATCCCCACTTGGAATCCTCTCAAAATTGACAATGTAAATAAGGATCCCACAATAGTGGGACCATCCTAGATATTTGACTATTTATATTTTGGTCATACTGATGTGGGAGTTAAAGTTGCCTCTTTGACATATAGATGAACCTTTCTATAATGTAGTCGACGTTATCAACTTGAGTGGGCCCTATTTGACTCCTCTTATAACTTAATACACAAATAAAGATCCCACCTAGCTATAGGACTGTGTATATTTTTATAATACTGATGCAGGTGTTAAAGTCACATCTTTGACAAATAGATATACCCCTATAATGTAGTCGACATTGTCAATTGAGGTGGGGCCCACTTAGACTCCTCTGGTAATCTACTACAAGAATAAGGATTCCATGATAGTGGAACCCCTCCTAGCAATAAAACTCTTTATATTTTGACTATTTAGATGTAGTCAACCTTGTCAGCTAGAGTGGGCCTTATTTGGACTCCCATCGTAATCTACTACATGAATAAGGATCCCATAATAGTAGGACCCTTCCAAGCTATGAGTGTATTTATATTTTGGCCATATATATATAGGTGTTAAAGTCACTCCTTTGACAGTTAGATGTACCCCCTATAAAGTAGCCGACCTTATCAACTGGAGTGTACCCTACTTAGGCTCTTCTAGTAATCCATACCAAGAATAAAGATTTAACAATAGTGGAACCCCACCTAGCTATGGAATACTTTATATTTTAGCCATACAGATACAGGTGTTAAAGTTACCCCTTTGACACATAGATGTATCCCTATATAATTAAGATAATCTGTCAGCTTAAGTGTGGTCCACTTGGATTTCTATTGTAATCTACTACAAGAAGAAGAATCCCATAATAGTAGGGCCCTCTTAGTTATAGGACTATATATTTGGGCCACACAATATAGGGGTTAAAGTTACCCTTTTGACACATCGATGTGCTCCCCTATAATATCGTTAACCTTGTCAATTACAGAGGCTCTATTTGGACTCCTCTCGTAATCCACAATATGAATAAGGATCCCATAATAGTAGACCCATCCAAGCTATGTGACTCATTATAATTTAGCTACATAGATACGGGAGTTAAAGTCACCCTTTGATTCATAGATTTACCTAGCTATAATATAGTCAACCTTGTCTATTGAAGTGGGTCCCACTTGGACTCCTTTCATAATTTACTACATAAATAAGGATCCTACAATAGTACATCCCCTTCTAGCTATTTGACTCTTTATATTTTGGCTACAAAGTTATGGGAGTTAACATCACACCTTTGACACATAGATATACCCCCTATAATATAGTTGACTTTGTCAACTCGTGTAGGTTGATAATGCTCAGTTTTGTGCTTTAAATTCTATATTTCAAGAGAACATTATTTGAGTTTTTCGGTATTAATCGCATATACTGTATAAAATTTCAAACGTCTCACTTATTTTCTCATTACGGGTGAATTTATTTGTAGGTGTGTGTGGTTACGGCTTAACTCGGACTCGGCGAGCACAAATCAGCACGAGGTTGACCACTACTTAGCAATCAAATCGGGTGATGCACCTATACGTTGGTACACGAATATTATGGAAGGACTACTCGAATCAGTCTAATCAAAAGCTCAGTTGTAGTTCCTAAGAAACACATTAACTAGGGGCAGTCGAGTAATGAGAAAAGATCGATTAGGAAGTCCTTTTCTTCTACCTTGCAATTTAGTGTGTGGTTATGATCGACTTGGGTGCACATTTATCAGCACATAAAAGCAAAGATTGGTACACTTGAATATAACTCTGTACCAATGAATAGCAATTCAGCAATTGGATAACTCAAATAAAAGTACATTGCAGCACTTAGCAAGAGGATAACTAGCAGTAGTGCACTCCGGTTAGGACTCAAGCACTAACCAGACGTGGCATTCAATGGGTGCATCCAAACCCAATACAATTCAAAGTAATATAAAATGATGGACCACTGTTGCATTGGAGACAAAACAGCCCACTACATCACAATAAATCTTCATATTATTTTACCATTAAATGCCATTTAAATGGCATTCAAATACCCTCCAAGGTAGCCATGTTTTCAACTGGGCGGATATGCGAAGCAATATCACCCTCTCATTTTGCATTCAATGCTAATCAAATTAGCCACTAGCCGTTAGTCCTCATGGCTGCAACAAAATAGGACTACCTGGGAATGCGTTTAAAGCTATTAACCTGTTTGGAATAAATCCCCATTTGAATGCCATCAATTGGCAATGGCTAGTGAATAAAATTCTCTTTGCTTTTGATTGCTCACGGAACCCATTATAAAAAGGTGAGCACATATGTAAAAGGGGATCCGGAGGGAATTTTCATTCATCCACCTTTTTTCTTTATTTTATTGTTCTCCAATAATGAGTGGCTAAAGTTCATCACTAGGGTGAGAGAGGAAGTCCAAGCTCTCTCCCCTTTTGTAATTTTTGGAGGATTTACACCATGATTCAATACTTAATAGAAGGTTCATTTTCTTAATTTCTTATTCTTGATTACTCAATTCACATTGTATGTAACACATGCATTGTCGTTATTAGTTCAAATTCATAAAACTTCTTGATGTTTTCAATATCTGTGAGACGGTGAGTAGTTTTTCTTGATCAATGATGCCATCTTTCATTGATACTTGGGATTCACTCTTCGTGCCCACAACTAGACTATTCTAGGATTTGGTTTTCAAAGATTAAAAATATCTTGTTAGGAATGAATCTATCTTTTCTAAATTAAAGTGATTCAAAATTAAATATCTTTTAGGAAGGAAAACTTATTAGTTCTCCCTCCCCATCTTGGTGTATATCTCTAGAAGGAGCAAAAGGGAAGATCCATTTGGACTCCTCTCGTAATCTAATACGTTAATAAGGATCCCATAATAGTAAGACCCCTCCTTGATTTGAAACTCTTTATATTTTTGTCATACATATGCAAATGTTAAAGTCACCCCTTTGACGCATAGATGTACCCCCTCATGATGTAGTCAACTTGTCAACTGGAGTAGACTGCACAAGGACTTCTCTTGTAATCTACTACATGATTAAGGATCCCATAATAGTGGGACCCCACCTACCTATGGGACTAATTATATTTTTTCCACACAGATGCGGATGTTAAATTCACCCTTTTGATACATAGATATACTCCTATATAATATAGTCGACTTTGTCAACTGGAGTGGACCCCACTTGGACTCCTCTCGTAATCTACTATATTAATAAGCATCTCACAATAGCGGGACCCCTTATAGCTATGGGACTCTTTATATTTTTACCCATAGATGCAGGTGATAAAGCCACACTTTGACACGTACATATACCCCCTATAATATAGTCGACCTTGTTAACTGGAGTGGGCCCCACTTAGACTTCTTTCGTAATCTTCAACATGAATAAGGATTCCGTAATAATTGGATGCCTTGAAGTTATCGGGCGTTTTATATTTTGGTTATATAGACACGGGTGTTAAAGTCACCCTTTTATATATAGATGTACCCCCTATAACGAAGTCGACCTTATCAATTAGAGTCGGACCAACTTGGACTCCTCTCATAAAATATTATATAAATTAGGATTATACAATAGTAGGACCCTTCCTAGCAAAGGCACTTTTTATATTTTTGCCATACCTATGTGGGTGTTAAAGTCACCCCTTGACATATAGATATATAGTCTTATATTATACTCGATCTTGTCAACAGAAGTGGGCCCCACTTGGACCCCTCTTATAATCTACTACATGAATAAGGATCCTATAATAGCTGGACCCTTCCTAACAATGAGACTCTTTATATTTTGGCCGCACATATGCAAGTATTAAATTCACCCCTTTGACATATTGAGGTACCCCCTTATATTAATGTAGTTGATATTGTCTACTAGAGTGGGCCTTCTTGGACTCCTCTCGTAATATATTAAATTAATAAGGATCCCATAATAGTTAGACCCCTATTAGCTTTAGGGAACTTTATATTTTGGCCACACAGATACGAGTGTTAAAGTCACCCCTTTGACACATAGTTGTACCCCAATAATATAGCCGACCTTGTCAACTACAGTAGGCCCAACTTATACTCCTCTGGAAATAAACTATATAAATAATGTTCCTATAATAGTGAGACCCCTCATGGCTATAGGAATTTTTATACATTGGCCACATAGATGCGGGTCTTATAGTCACCTCTTTTATACAAAAATGTAATACATATAATGTAATCGACATTGTCAACTGGAATAGGTCCCACTAGGACTCCTCTCGTAATTTACTATATGGATAAGGATCAAACAATAAGGGGACCCCTAATACTATGTAACTCTTTATATTTAGGTAATAGTGGAATGGGTGTTAAAGTCACCCCATTGATACATAAATATACCCCCTATAATGTAGTCGACCTTGTCAACTGGAGTAGGCCCTACTTGAAGTCCTATCATAATCTACTATATGAAAAAGGATCACACAATAGTGGGACCCATCTTATCTATGGGACTCTTTATTTTATTATCACACATATGCAAGTGTTAAAGTCACCCCTTTCAAACATAAATGTACACCTGATAATGCAGTCGACTTGTCAACTAGAGTGGGTCCCACCTGGACCCCTCTTATGACTTACAATATTAATACAGATCCTATAAAAGTAGGACCCCTCTTATCTATTGGACTCTTTATAATTTTGCCATAAAGATGTTGGTGTTAAAGTCACCCCTTTGATATATAGATATACCCCCCTATAATTAGTTGACTTTGTCAACTCGAGTGGTCCCCATTTGGACTACTCTTGTAATCTACTATATGAATAAAAATCCTACAATAGTGGGATCCCTTCTAGCTATGGAACAAATTATATTTTGGCAATATAGATATTGGTGTTAAAGTTACTCCTTTTATACTTAGATATACCCACCTATAATATAATCGACCTTGCCAATTAGAGTAAGTCATAGATGGACTCCTCACATAATTTGTTACATAAATAAGAATCCTATAATTGTGGTGTCACTCTTAGTTATGGGACTTTTTATTATATAACTATATAAATGTGAGTATTAAAAGTCATCCCTTTGATACATAGATATACACACCTATAATATCATCGACTATGTCAAATTGAGTGGGCCCCACTTGGACTCCTCTCTTAATCTACTATATGAATAAGGATCCTGTAATAGAGGGAGCCCTCTTAGCTATGGAACTTTTTATATTTTGGCCACGCAGATGCGGGTGTTATAGTCACCCCTTTGATACATAGATATTCCCCTCTATAATGTAGTCAACCTTGTTAACTATAGTGGGCCACACTCAGACTCCTCTTACAATATACTATATGAATACAGATCCCATAATAGTGGGATTCCTTCTACCTATGGAACTCTGAATATTTTGTCCATATATATGCGGGCGTTAAACTTACCCCGTTGACACATAGATATACCCCTCTATAATATAGTCAACTTTGTTATCTAGAATGGGCTCCACTTGGACTCCAAACGTAATGTACTATATGAATAAGGATGCCACCATAGTGAGACCATTCTTAGCTATGGGACTCTTTATATATAGGCCATATAGATACGAGTGTTAATGTTACCCCTTTGACATACAGATATAACCCCTTATAATATAGTCGACTTTGTCAACTGGAATGGCTCTACTTGGACTCTTCTCGTAATCTACTATATACAAAAGCATCCCATAATAGTGGGACCCTTTCTTGTAATGGGAGTCTTTATATTTTAGCCACACACATATGGGTATTAAAGTCACCTCTTTAAAACATCGATGTACCCCCCTATAATATAGTCGACCTTGTCATGGAGTGTATCCCACTTAGACTCCTCACGTAATCTTCTTCATGAATAAAGATTCCATAATAGTGGGACCCTTCTAAGCTATAGGACTTATTATATTTTTCCACAATAGTAGGGGTATATAAATAAGGATCCCACAATAGTGGGACCCCTCCTACAATAGTAGGACTCCTCCTAACTATGTGACTATTTATATTTTGTCCACATAGATACTGTTGTTAAACTCACCCCTTTGATACATATATGTACCCCTCTATAATATATTCAACTTTGACAACTAGAGTTTGGCCCTACTTTGACTCATCTCATAATCTACAATTTGAATAAGTACCCCATAATATTGGGACCCCTCCTAGTTATAGAATTCTTTGTATTTTGATTCATAAATACTGGTGTTAGTAATCCTTATAAATTGGAGTGGGCCCTATATTGACTTATTTCGTAATATATAATATGAATAAGACTTCCAAAATAGTGGGACCCTTCCTAACTATCGGACCCTTTATATTTTGGCCACATAGATATAGGTGTTAAAGTCACCCTTTAACACATAGATGCACCTCTAATAATGAAGTCGACCTTGTCAATTGGAGTGGGCCCAACTTGGACTCCTCACATAATCTACTATGTAAATATGGATCCTATAATAGTGGTATGCATCCTTGAAATGACACTTTTTATATTTTAGCCACACAGATGCTAGTGTTAAAGCCACCCCTTTGACACATAGATGTACCCCCTATAATGTACTCAACCTTGTCAACTGGATTGTTCCCCAGTTTGATACCTCTTATAATCTACTATATGAATAAGGATCCTATAATAGTTGGACCCCTCCTAACTATGAGAATCTTTATATTTAGGTCATACAGATGCAGGTGTTAAATGTATTATTTTGACACATTGATGTACCCCCTATAAAGTAGTTGATATTGCCTACTAGAGTAGTCCCCAGTTGGACTCCTCTCGTAATTTACTATATGAGTAAGGATCCTATAATAGTGAGAACCCTTATAGATTTAGGATAGTTTATATTTTGGCCACATAGATACGAGTATTAAAGTTACTTTATTAACACATAAATGTACCCACTATAATGTATTCGACCTTGTCAACTAGAGTTGGCTCAACTTGAACTCCGCTCAAAATCAACTACATGAATAACGATCCCATAATACTAGTAAGACCCTTCCAAGATATACGACTTTTTATATTTTTTTCTCACATATACGGGTATTAATGTCATATCTTTATACATAGATATACCCCCCTATAATATAGTCTACCTTGTCAACTGGAATGGGTCCTACTAGAACTCCTCTTGTAATCTACTATATGATTAAGGATCAAACAATAAGGGGACCCCTTCAGCTATGTGACTCTTTATATTTTGGCACATATATGTGGTTGTTAAAGTCACCCCTATGACACATAGATGTGCGCCCCTATAATATAGTCGACCTTGTTAACTGGAGTGGCCCGTACTTGTACTCCTCTCATATTCTACTTTATAAAAAAGGAACCCATAATATTGGGACCCTTTCTAGTTATGAGATTTTTTATATTTTGGATACATAGATACAGGCGTTAAAGTCACCCCTTTGATATATAAATATAACCTCCTATAATATCGTCAACCATAAATGCGCCCCACTTGGACTCCTCTCGAAATCTACTATATAAATAACGATCGCATAATATATGAACAAGGATCCTATTATAGTGCGACCCCTACTAGATATGGAACTCTTTATATTTTTTTCACACAGATACAGGTGTTAAAGTCACCTTTTTTATACATATATTTTCCCCCTATAATGTTGACGACCATGTCAATTATAGTGGGCCACACTTGTACTCTTCTTTTAATAAATAACATCAATAAGGATCCTACAATAGTGGGACTCCTCCTACCTATGGGATTCTTTATATTTTATCCATATAGATATGGGTGTTAAACTCACTCCTTTGACCCATAATTGTACCCCTCTCTAATATAATCAACTATGTAAACTAGAGTGGGCCCTATGAGGACTCATCACATAAACTATTATATAAATAAGGATCCCACAATAGTGGGACCCCTCCTAGCTATAGGACTATTTATATTTTGGCCACACAGATATGAGTATTAAAATCATCCCTTTTACACATAGATGCACCTTCTTATAATAATCAACCTAATAAACTGGAGTGGGCTCCACTTGGATTCCTCTTGTTATCTACTACCTGAATAAGCATCCTACAATAATGGGACACATCTACGCTATAGGACTCTTTATATTTTGGTCACACAGATACGGGTGATAAAGTCACCATTTTGACATATAAATATACCCCTTTATAATATAGTCTACCTTGTGAACTAGAGTGGGCCCTATTTGGACTCCTCTCGTAATATATAATATGAATGAGGATCTCAAACTTGTAGGACCTATCCAAGCTAAGGGACTCGTTATATTTTGGCCACACAGATGCGGGTGTTAAAGTTACCCTTTTATATAAAGATGTATCCACGTATAATATAGTCGACCTTGTCAATTAGAGTGGGCCCATTTGAACTCTTCTCCTAATCAACTATATGAAAAAGGATCCCATAAAAATGGTACCCCTCCCAGCTTTGAGACTCATTATATTTTGGGCATACGGATATGGGTGTTAAAGTAACCCCTTGGACACATAGATGTACCCCCCCTATAATTTAGTTGACCTTGTCAATTGGAGTAGGCCCCACTTAGACACATTGAAATCTACTATATGAATAAGGATCCCATAATATAGGAACCACTACTACCTATAAAGCTTTTTATATTTTAGCTAAATCGATATGGGTATTAAAGTCAACCCTTTAATACATAGATGTACCCTACTATAATGCAGTCGACCTTGTAAACTTGAGTTGGGCCCACTTGGAATCCTATCATAATCTACAATATGAATAAGGATCCCATAATAATGAGACCCCTCCTTACTTTGAGACACTTTATATTTTGGCAACACAGATACGGGTATTAATGTTACCCCTTTGACACATATATGTACACCTTATAATTCAGTCAATTTATCAACTAGAGTGGGCCATATATAGAGTCCTTTCGTAATCTACTACATGAATAAGGATCCCACAATAGTTAGATCCCTCCTAACTATATGACTATTTATAATGTGTCCATATAGATACGGGTATTTAACTCACCGCTTTGAAACATAGATGTACCCCTCTATAATATATTCGACTTTGTCAACTAGAGTGGGCCCTACTTGAACTCCTCTCCTAATCTACAACATGAATAAATATCTTATAATATTAGGATCCCTCCTAACTATAGGAGTATTTATATTTTGACACATTGATGTGGGTGTTCAAGTTACCCATTTGACATATACTCGATAATAAAGTCGACCTTGGCAACTGGAGTGGGCCCTACATAAACTTCTCTCGTAATCTATAATATAAATAAGGATTTCACGATAGTCGAACCCCTCCTAGCTACCAAACTCTTTATATTTTGGCCACACATATACAGGTGTTAATGTCACCGTTTGACACATAGATGTACCCCCTATAATGAAATCGCCATTGTCAGCTGGAGTGGGCCCAATTTGGACTCCTCTTGTAATCTACTACATGAATAAGGATTTCATAATAGTTAGACCCCTCCTAGCTATAGGATACTGTAGACATATGAATTTCGTCTGACCTGGACCCAACTTACGTGTGCCAACGCGGATGCAAACCCGACACGCGTTTCGACTCGGACCCGACTTGCACGCACCAGTGCGGACCCGGACCCGATTCGTGCCCAACAAAAGAGGAGAGGACCCCACACTCAAAGGGGGCCGGCCCCTACTAGGGATCCGAACCCCATGGGGCCGGCCCCTACTATGACCCGAACCCCATGGGGGCTGGCCGGCCCAAGGAAAAAGAAGAGAAAGGCAAGAAAAGAAAAGGAAAGAAAAGAAAGAAAAGAAAAGAAAAGGAAAGAAAAGAAAAAGGAAAGAGAAGAAAGAAAAGGAAAGAACTACCGCCATGCGCGGGGGAAGGTTGCGTACGACGTCTGCTCACGCGCGGATCTGTGCCGATCCCTCGATCCGACGAACAAGAAGAAGCGCCGGATCGCCATCGATTTCGTGTGCAAAATCCAGCCTTAATTGACTCGCCAGGAAAGGAAAGCAAATAAATGTTATTCCCCTCATCAATGGATGAATAAATCCATAGCAATTATGGGGGAGATATTAAAGGGATTTAAAATTAAAACTTCCCATATCTTCCCCCCCCTCCTTTTGCCTATAAATAGAGGGGGAGGGGGAAGGCTCAAAGGGTCGAAGACTGAAGACGAAGTGCGGGAGCTCTGCAGAAGAGGAGACGCTACTTCATCGACCCAAGGCTTCACGAGGCACGGGCAAACCTGTCCCTTCGGGATCGGCTTAGTCCATTGAAAGCCCTTATCAACGTGAAGACCCTTGCACAAGAAGATCAAGACTTCGACTCCGTGCACGAAGAAGAAAGCTCGAAGAAGAAGAACCCTTCGACTCCGAAGACGCCAGAAGCAAAGGCCGGAGAAGAAGATCGGAGCGACACTACCCCGTCGTCTCCAACAAGCCTTCGACTCCGATCAAGCCCAAAAGCCCGGAGAAGAAGAGAAGCGGCGCTACACCCGTCATCTTCAACAAAGCCTTCAACTCCGATTACGCCAAATACGCCCAAAGAAGAAGCCGACGCCACAACCGTCGCTTGGTAGAAAAGGTCGAAGAAATCGCAAGACGAAGTATGAGAGCTCTGCAGAAGAGGAGACGCTTCTTCATCGACCCAAGGCTTCACGAGGCGCGGGCAATCCTGTCCCTTCGGGATCGGCTTAGTCCCTTGAAAGCCCTCATCAACGTGAAGACCCTTGCACAAGAAAATCAAGGCTTCGACTCCGTGCACGAAGAAGAAAGCTCGGAGAAGAATACCCTTCCACTCCGAAGACGCTAAAAGCAAAGGCCGGAGAAGAAGCTCAGAGCGGCACTACCCCGTCGGCTCCAACAAACCCTCTACCCCGATCAAGCTCCAAAGCCCGGAGAAGAGGAACGAAACATCATCACCCTATCGCCTTCGACAAACGTCTGCACTATCCACGAAGAAGAAAGCCTGGAGCGGACTGCCTGAAGCGTTGCTACCCCCACCGTCTTCATCGATAAAAGCCGACGCTACAACCGTCGCACGGAGACCGTCGCTACCCCGCTGTCTTCATCAAGCCTCGGTCTTTTGAAGAACTCACGACTCGGGCTCACGATATGGAACTCAGCCTAGCAAACCGCGGAGACTCGAAGAACAAAGACTTCTTGAAGGTGGAGAAGAAGGACAAGCCACCAGCACCGAAACCGAAACAAGTCAATGTTGCGGACGTCGCTTCAACCTCCAAACCACTCAAGATCGGTGGCAAGCCGGATCAGAAGAAGGGAGTCGCTATACCACCGCCTCCGCCGCCAAGACAAAGGATGACTCTCGAGGAGCTCGAAGCCAAGGAGTACCCCTTTCCAGACTCGGAAGTCTCCTCCATGTTCGACCAATTGCTGCAAGAGAAGATGATAGAGCTCCCTCATTCGAAGAGGCCCGAGCAGATGTATCGCGTCGATGACCCTCTCTTCTGCAAATACCACCGAGTGGTAAGTCATCCCATCGAGAGATGCTTCGTCTTCAAGGAGAAAATAATGGCACTCGCAAAGCAAGGGAAGATAGAGATCGACTTCAGAGAGATTGCTACGGCCAATATGACGTCCATCGCCTTCGGTTCCTTCTCACCGGTACTCGTCGCTGCACGATAAAGTACGCCCAAATTGCGCATCAATCGTCAGAGGCGAACCGCGAAGTCAACTTTCCAACCGAAAATCTCGAAACGACACCAACATACTCCTGCGCTCGCTGAGGAACAAATGCCGCTGCCCTGGGGGCAATCATCGCTCATGCCAGTACCTCTTCCAAGCAATGCCACATCCCAACGAACGCTCCAAAGGAGATACGAGCAAGGAGATCCCGAAGTCAGTCTGCTGGGCCAGCCTTCGGGGAAGTTCGACTATTACGTCCTCTACTCAAGGCCTCCATCCGTTTCAATCGATGAAATCAAGCCCACCGGCTGGGAATCGGAAGATGAGCCAATGGAGCTTCAGGAAGAGCGAGTCCCTTTCAGTCGAGCTACGTCCTAATACGCTCTCCGGAAAAGATACAAGCAGGGAGATCTAGAAGTCAGTCTGCTGGGCCATCCTTAGAGGAAGTTTGACTATTACGTCCTCTACTCAAAGCCTCTATCTGTTTCGATCGAAGAAATCAAGCCCACCGGCTGGGGATCGGAAGACGAGCCAGTAGAGCCTCCGGAAGAACAAGTGCCTTCAAGGGAACCAGTTGCTGCTACCGATCATCATCTTAGCAGAGGGGAATCCACCGACAAAGAGGCATGGGTCATGCTACCACGGTGGCGAAAGCCACGACAAGAAAGGCAACAGAAGCAAGACCGTGTGATGAGGAGATTTCCAGAACGACAAACCTACAAGAAGAAAAGCAAGACTCCAGGAAGGAAGGTGTTCAAAGTGCCGCCAGCAAGCCAAAACGATCTCCTCCAGCAAAGCCTTTCAGAACCTGCAACACTGCAAGAATTCTTCCCGGATCACTTCCTCCCAGTCGATCAGCACATCAGGGTGTCTTGTTGCATGGTCGAAGTTCATGAGGCATCGGAAGGAAAATACGAAAGCAAAACTTCTGAAGAAGGCGACTCCACCGACGAGGGAGATGATTCCAACCAAGGGGGCACTGTCTCTCATGACGAGGCAATCCTGCACTTGCCTCTCGTAGAAGCTTTGCATCTCCCGAAGAAGGCTCGCCTGGCAATGGCTGCAGCCTTGGCCGATCCAGACAGCTACAAGAGGAAAAGGAAGGATGACAAGAAGATCAAAGCTGTGGCCTCGTACGATGCAACGATAACCTTTTCCGATAAGGACTTGCAACTTGGAACGCGACTGCACAACCGGCCTGTCTACGTTTCGGGATACATCAAGGAGAAGCCAGTGAATTAAATCCTGTTAGACTGTGGCTCCGCCGTCAATATCATGCCTATCCAGATAATGTGGCAACTCAGCATCACCAACGACCAGCTCTCGCCAAATCAGTTGGTCATTCAAGAGTTCAACCAGGGCGGACAGTCCACCGTCGGAATCATCCGTTTGAAGCTTTCCATCGGCCCGCTAGATACAACTGTCCTCTTCCACATCATCAATTGCCAGACGTCATATCGCCTCCTGTTAGGAAGGCCATGGCTGCACGAGAATGGCGTCGTAGTATCCACCTGGCACCAGTGCCTCAAGTACTATGAAGAAGGCATGGAGAGGTACATAGTTGCGGACGACAAGCCATTCAACGAGGCCGAGGCACACTTGGCCGACGCTAAGTTCTACCAAGCAAAGGACCTAGTCGTGGAAGTTCTTCCAGCTAAAGCCCCTCGAGCCCAAAAGATTGAAGAAGTGAAGCAGGATAAGACTCTTCTTCCCGCAAATCCGATGCCACCTTCCGACGAAGCAAGACTCAAGGTCCAAGGAACGCCAAAACCTAGGCAAAGGATGCGCATCAGTTCTGAGTCAAGAGCAATGCAACATACCCCGTTGCCCATCCAAACAACGCTAATCCTGCGTCTCGTGCCTCAATGGCTTCGCAAATCTGAACGATCACCTTCTACTCCGGCAAGAAATCTGGCCCCGTCGTTATCGCAGGCCAATGTCATCACTCTGCAAGAAATGATGTTGCCACTACCTAGCCTGATGCAAGCTCCGAACCTGAGCAGACCTGTCAAATCCATCGATCCCAACCAGCTTGGATTCAAGCCGAAAGGAAGTTGGGGGCAAAATGCTGCTAAGTTGTTGTTCAAATCCGGCTATGACAGAGAAAGCGCCATAGGCACACTTCCCCCAGCAGCAACTCCACATGGGATGACGAGAACTCAAGCTCGGCTATTTCAAAACGGTAAACAAATTCTCCCGAACCGTCGAGGCATCAGCTCCAGTCAAGCTCCGTTGGTCATCAAAACCGCAGCAAAGAAGACCTTCACCTCAAACTACATCGGGGCAAAAATGGTGGACGAAGTAGCTGAAGGATCGACAATCTCCGATGCACGCTCCACCTACCCCAGCCATCCCGACAGTAGAAGAAGAAGGCGACGACGGGCTCGATGCCAAGCCTTGCTTCAGAAGCAAATCAGAGGTGGTAAAAACCGGTCGAATCGAAAATGCACGTCTGTGTTCGAAAGACTCAGGCCAGTTAAGCAATCAAAGAAGAAGTCAGTGCTTGATCATCTGGGAATGCCAATCGAGGACTTTGTTTCAACACCCACCCACCCACCCATGGCTGCCGTCAATCATATCTCCATTATGGATCCCGACAACGGTGATACTTCTACTTCGGATGACGAGTTGCCAGCCGCCCCGCCAGTCCTCGAAGAAGGGGGGCAGTCCACCGTTGATGACTTGAAGGAAATCAACTTGGGCACAGAGACGGAGCCTTGGCCTACATTCGTCAGCACACTCTTGACCCCTGAGGAAGAAGCCGCATACATCAAACTGCTTAAAGAATACAGAGACGTCTTCGCATGGTCCTACAAGGAGATACCGGGCCTCGATCCCAAAATCGTTGTACACCAGCTTAGCGTCAAACACGGAGCCAGTGCTATTAAGCAAGGACAAAGACGCTACCGGCCAGAACTTGTACCCCAAATAGAAGGCGAAGTTAACAAGTTGATCGAAGCCGGCTTCATCCGAGAGGTCAAGTACCCGACATGGATCTCTAGCGTCATCCCGGTCAAAAAGAAGAATGGTCAAATCCGAGTGTGCGTGGACTTCAGAGACTTGAACAACGCATGCCCAAAGGACGATTTTCCCTTGCCAATCACGGAGCTAATGGTGGACGCAACAACAGGCCATGAGGTACTAACTTTTATGGATGGATCATCGGGCTACAATCAGATTCGGATGGCACCCAAGAACGAAGAGCTCACAGCATTCCGCACACCGAAAGGAATCTACTGCTACAAAGTTATGCCATTCAGCTTGAAGAACGTATGAGCCACCTACCAGCGAGCTATGCAGAAAATCTTTGACGACATTCTTCATCAAAACGTGGAGTGTTATATCGATGACTTCGCGGTGAAATCTAAGAAGAAGTCGGCACATCTACAAGATCTCGAGATAATCTTCAAACGGCTTCGAAGGTACCAACTCCGTATGAATCTACTCAAGTGCGCATTCGGAGTCTCCTCAGGCAAGTTCCTCGACTTCGTTGTACGACATCGAGGTATTGAGATAGATTAATCCAAGATAGATGCTATCGTCAATATGCCCGCGCCGAAGACAGTACGAGACCTCAGAGGCCTCCAAGGGCACTTGGCGTATATCTGGAGATTCATCGCCAACCTAGCTGGAAAGTGCCACCCTTTTGGTCGCCTCATGAAGAAAGGAGCGCCGTTCAAATAGGATGAAGCTTGCCAAGAAGCACTCCAAAACATTAAAGCCTATCTACTGAAGCCACCAGTTCTATCAGCACCAGTTCAAGGAAGGCCGCTCATCCTCTATATTACTGCCCAGGAGCAATCCTTTGGGGCACTCCTGGCTCAGAACAATGAACTTGGCAGGGAGACGGCTTGCTACTACTTGAGTCGCACTCTCGTCGGCGCAGAACTGAATTACTCCCCAATCGAGAAGGTCTGCTTAGCGCTTATCTTCGCCACGAAAAAGCTGCGACACTATATGCTGGCTCACACCATCATACTCGTCTCGAAGGCTGACCCCCTCAAGTACATCATGTCAAGACCAGTGCTTTCCGGACGTCTGGCCAAGTGGGCCCTGCTTCTACTTGAATTTGATATCACCTTCGTACCGCAGAAAGCGGTTAAAGGGCAGGCCCTCGCGAGCTTCCTCGCAGAATACCCTCTCCCGGCAGAATGGGAGGTATCAGAAGATCTCCTAGATGAAGAAGTGTTCTCCATCGACGTTGCCCCATCCTGGAAAATGTTCTTTGACGGCGCAGCAAGGCAAGACATAGCGGGAGCCGGAGTCATCTTCGTCACTCCGGATAACGAAATACTCCCCTTCTTATTCCTACTGTCGGAATCATGTTCCAACAACGTGGCAGAATATCAAGCCCTGCTCATCGGTCTCGAGCTGGCCGACGAAATGAAGCTTCAAGGACTAGAGATTTTTGGAGACTTCCAACTCGTGATCCAGCAAGTCCTGGGGGCATACGAAGTCAACAAAGAAGACCTGGTGCCGTTGCATGCGTGGGCTATAGAGCTCCTCGGCAAACTCAAGGCTGCTTCCATTCAGCATGTCTCCAGGAACCTCAACCAGCAAGCTGACGCACTCGCAAATCGGGCGGCTACACTCCCGTTTCCAGAAGAACCTTCGCTCATCGTCCCCGTCTGCAGAATATTCGTGATCACCGAAGAGGAAGGTCCGCTCGAAGTACCAGTTCAAACCAACACGGTGCATGTCCTCGAGATTAAAGAACAAGACTGGAGGCAACTGTTTATGGATTATCTCGTTCATGGTAAACTCTCCGAAAATCCGAAGCGCAAAGGTGACATCCGTCGAAGGTCTCTAAGGTTCTACCACTTCAACGGCGAGCTATACCGACGAAGCTACGATGGCACACTCCTGAGGTGCCTCGTGAAAGAAGAAGCAGAAGCCGCACGGGAAGAAGTACACGCTGGAATCTGCGAATCGCACCAGTCCGGTCCAAAACTTTACTTCCGCGTCAAGAGGATGGGATATTACTGGCCTACCATGATCAAGGACATCTTGGAGTACGCGAGAAGATGTCACGCTTGCCAGATACACGGGGTCTACATCCGCCAACCTCCGGAGCCTTTGCACCCAACAATCGCGTCTTGGCCCTTCGACGGATGGGGACTCGATATCGTCGGCCCCCTGCCCAAGTCATCCAAGCAATATCTTTACATTTTGGCAGCAACGGATTATTTCTCCAAGTGGGCTGAAGCAACACCTCTGCGGGAAGGTACAAAGCACTCCGTCATCAGCTTTATCCAGAATGACATCATCTTCCGCTATGGAGTCCCCCGCTACCTCGTAACAGATAACGGGAAGCAGTTCAAGAATGCTGCCGTCAGCCAGTTCTGCGCATTGTACAATATTAAGCAGAATTGTTTAACGATGTACAACGCTCCGGCCAACGGTCTACCAGAAGCCTTCAACAAGACTCTGTGCAAGCTGCTGGAGAAAACCGTCTCGAAGACAAAGAAAGATTGGCACGAACGCATGGGCGAAGCACTATGGGCTTACCGGACATCCTTCCGTACACCAACGCAAGCAACACCATACTCCCTCGTCTATGGTGTAGAAGCTGTTCTTCCCCTCGAGCTCCAGATCCCATTGCTCAGGATAGCAATCCAGGAAGGCTTCACCAGCGATGACAACATCCAGCTCTGCCTAGCAGAATTGGAAGCATTGGACGAGAGACGCCTCGAAGCTCAATAACGTCTGGAATGTTATCAGGCCCGACTGTCTCGCGCCTTCAACAAGAAGATCCATCCTCGATCATTCCAGATGGGGGAACTGGTGCTGGCGGTCAAACGCCCCATCATCCTCTCGCATCGAGGAGGGAAGAAATTTGACGCCAAATGGGATGGCCCGCACTCTGTCAAGGATGTCTACTCCAACGACGCCTATCTCCTCACCACGCTAGAAGGGCTGACACTCGGCCCTATCAACGGCAAGTACCTCAAAAGGTACTATACCTAAAGCAAGGCCACACCCCTTGCGCAAAAAAAAAAAAGATATGAACTACGTGCGACTTGATCCCCCTTAGGGGGGTACGTAGGCAGCCTGAGAAGTTACTTCAGGTTCAGTCCGACCAAAAGAAAAGTCAAAAATGGTCCATGCAAAGGATGTGGCAAAGCGAGGTAATATTATTAGATCATGGAGAAAAGGCGATACAAGGCGCACAATATGGCCGGGGCTAGATTGAAAAGCTCCCCCCTCGCCATCCTGGAAGCTGCAAGGAAGGTCCCCGGATGGATAACCTCACCAAAACAGGGAAGCACGAATCGGCAGAGGAAGATGACCAGCCCGGCGGCTCGGTAAACCGCTCGCCACTCCTCGCTATCACGCCTCAAGCCGAGGATTTCCCAGGGACACTACTTTCCCTCCATTGAGTGCTTCTCTCGAGCCAATGACTCAATGGGCCTCACGAAAGAACGAAGCGAGGGCCTTTTCATTTGAGCGACCTTCCACATCGGGTGAGCCGAAGGTGCCGGAGACCTATACTCGCCTCTGAACCAAAAGTCAACCCAAGAAGAAGGACGTACTTGATCTGACTGATCCCGCACCACGATAATAGCGTATGCCTTGAACAAAAGAAGGTAGGAACTCGGATCGAAGCTGCTGTCCAACAGATCCTTCAAAGCTGACACCTCCTCCTGATAGTAATACCGCACTTCGGGGCACCCGGAGACTATGTGGACGTCGCGAAGTGAGATTCCTATCTCCCCCGCTCCAGTAAGGAAAGTATTGGTGGTCGGACACCAGAGTTCGCAAAGTGCACAATACATCCCCTCAGGACAGCTGTATTCTCGACGAGCCGGCGCTAGAAACTTGGCTAATAAGTTCATCTCGGGTTCCGCGCCAAAGACCTCGTAGAGCTCGCCCATCCATTCACGAAAACCGCAAAGGACGTCTCCCCGAGGCCAAGAATCGGTACCCCATCGGGTCAATCGGGAGCATATCTTTGAGGCAACAACCGGAGTGGGCACGAAATCTTCATCACAATGGTGGAAAGGAGTACTCAAACTCGGCCAGAGAAGCTTCATGGAAATCCCTTCGTCAGTATAGATCTTCTCGCTCAATTTCAGCATCCCACAAGTCGCATCTGCAACTCCATCTTCCGTGATACGCTCATGGACAAAGACACGGAGCAACGACAGAAGGTCTTCCCGCCTCGAGTTGCGGTAATGGTGCACCCGAGAAAGGGGGAAGCAAAGGCACCTCCTCCCATCGGAGAGGTCCTCAGCTATCCACCCCGGCGAAGTCAAGCTCTCAAAGACGCGAACCCTGGAGAACCATGAAGGGAAGCAAGTCAAGACAAGTGCAAAAAAAAAAAAACGTCATTATCACCCGACTCTGGGCGCGCACCACACTCTCGCGGGTCCGCACACCACCCACGCCGACCCAACTACGCTGACACGACTCGCGCCGGCCCGACTGCGCCGACACCACCCGTGTCGGTCGACGACGCCAGCGCCACCCAGCCAGGGCCGCAGCCACCTGCGCACCCGGCCGCCACACGACACTGTGTCACTCGCCAGTCAACCCGCACCTGTGTCGCAGTCCGTGTGCCACGAGCCAACGCTGCTACCACCGGTGCCTTCGCAGACCAGAAGAAAAAAAAGGAAAGAAAGAGAAAGTGCAAAAGGAAAGAAAGAGAAAGCCTCGAAAAAAAAAAAAAAACAGACAGAATGCAGAGAGGCGGGGCCCGCACGCACCCCCCTCCTTCGATCTGGTCGGGGCCGACCCGACCCCGTCGCCAACGCAGCCGGAGGGGGGGGGGGGCGCCCAACTCGGGGACGCCGCCGCCCTCCCCTCTCTGATCCGGTCGCGGCCGAGCCCGACCCAGCCGCCGCGACCCCCGCGCCCGCACCCGGCCGCCGCGCACCCCGCGCTTCGTCGCAGCCCCACCGCCGCCCGCGCGCCAGCCCCCGCTGCTGCCGCTGCTGCTTCCTTAGCACGGGCCGGAGCCGAAGAAGAAGAAGAAAAAGAAAAAAAAAAGAGAAGAAAGAAAAAGAAAAAGAAAAAGGAAAATAAAAAGAAGAAAAAGAAGAAGAAGAAGAAAGAGGAAGAGAGAGGCGGCGAAGGCGACCCGCACCTCAGCTGCGCTCCTCCATCCTCCTCGCCTCGGTCCTCGCCGCATCGTCGCTTCGAGCCCGTCTTTGCAACGACCTCCAAATCGCGCACCATTGCAGCCGACGAAAGAGGCGACACCGGGAAGACGGAGCAAGTCACGTGCAACCCCAGGCAGCTCTCTTCCGACGGCGGTCTCCAGAAGCTGTCAGAACCTTCGCAAAGAAGCACAATGGCGGATGAAGGGGGTAGGGGTCCTTAAATAGACCCCCAACCCCGCCTACAAAAGGAATCAAGGACAAGCACTCTTCGACTCCTACGTGTCCAAACACTACACGCTCTCACTGACGCACTCGTCCTTGAGGGGGCATTTATAGACACACGAATTTCGTCTGACCCGGACCCGACTTACGTGTGCCAACGCGGATGCATACCCGACGCACGTTTCGACTCGGACCCGACTTGCACGCACCAGTGCGGACCCGGACCCAATTCGTGCCCAACAAAAGAGGAGCGGACCCCACACTCAAGGGGGGCCGGCCCCTAATAGGGATCCGAACCCCATGGGGGCCGGCCGGCCCTGCAAGGAAAAAGAAGAGAAAGGCAAGAAAAGAAAAGGAAAGAAAAGAAAGGAAAGAAAAGAAAAAGAAATAAAAGAAAAAGGAAAGAGAAGAAAGAAAAGGAAAGAATTACCGCCATGCACGGGGGGAGGTTGCGTACGACGTCTGCTCACGCGCGGATCTGCGCCGATCCCTCGATCCGACGGAGTAGAAGAAGCGCCGGATCGCCATCGATTTCATGTGCAAAATCCAGCCTTAATTGCCTCGCCAGGAAAGGAAAGCAAATAAATGTTATTCCTCTCATCAATGGATGAATAAATCCATGGCAATTATGGGGGAGATATTAAAGGGATTTAAAATTAAAACTTCCCATAACTTCCCCCCTCCTTTTGCCTATAAATAGAGGGGGAGGGGGAAAGGCTCAAAGGATCGAAGACTGAAGATGAAGTGCGGGAGCTTTACAGAAGAGGAGATGCTTCTTCATCGACCCAAGGCTTCACGAGACACGGGCAAGCCTATCCCTTCGGGATCGGCTTAGTCCATTGAAAGCCCTCATCAACGTGAAGACCCTTGCACAAGAAGATCAAGACTTCGACTCCGTGCACGAAGAAGAAAGCTTGGAGAAAAAGAACCCTTCGACTCCGAAGACGCCAGAAGCAAAGGCCGGAGAAGAAGATCGGAGCGGCACTACCCCGTCGTCTCCAACAAGCCTTCGACTCCGATCAAGCCCAAAAGTCTGGAGAAGAAGAAAAGCGGCGCTACACCCGTCATCTTCAACAAAGCCTTCAACTCCGATTACGCCAAATACGCCCGGAGAAGAAGCCGACGCCACAACCGTCGCCAGGTAGAAAAGGTCGAAGAAATCGCAAGACGAAGTGCGGGAGCTCTGCAGAAGAGGAGACGCTTCTTCATCGACCCAAGGCTTCACGAGGCACGGGCAAGCTTGTCCCTTCGGGATCGGCTTAGTCCCTTGAAAGCCCTCATCAATGTGAAGACCCTTGCACAAGAAAATCAAGGCTTCGACTCCATGCACGAAGAAGAAAGCTCAGAGAAGAAGACCCTTCGACTCCGAAGACGCCAAAAGCAAAGGCCGGAGAAGAAGCTCGGAGCGGCACTACCCCGTCGGCTCCAACAAACCCTCTACCTCGATCAAGCTCCAAAGCCCGGAGAAGAGGAACGAAGCGTCATCACCCTGTCGCCTTCGACAAATGTCTGCACCATCCATGAAGAAGAAAGCCTGGAGCGGACTGCCTGAAGCGTCTCTACCCCCGCCGTCTTCATCGACAAAAGCCGACGCTACAACCGTCGCACAGAGACCGTCGCTACCCTACCATCTTCATCAACAAAAGCCGACACTACAACCGTCGCACGGAGATCGGTGCTACCCCCACTATCTTCGAAAGCATTCTTCGACTCCGATCACGCCAAAGAAGCCTGGAGAAGAAGAGAAGTCCAGCCGACACCCAAACTGTCGAAGCACCGAAGAAGTAGCCTACGTCGTTCGAGAAGAAGACTGAGTTGACGTTGAAGCCAAAGCCCACGCAAGAAGCCAAAGCAAAAGCCCCAGTAAAGCCAGCGCCAAAGCAACGCAAGTGCCAAAGCCAAGCGACTATGCCGGTCACGAGCAAAAGCACCGCACGTTCTAGCCGATACGACGCGAAGTCCGGAAGAACGAAAGCATCGCAAGCCTCCCCGTCTACGTCCAAGCGCACGTGCCAAAGCAAAGCAAAAGCCATAGCCATGCCAAAAGCCAAAGCCAAAGCCGATGCCAAAAGCACGATCGACGCCGCGAACCGACGATCAAGGACACTGAGGTCAAAGCAAGGAACGAGAAAGATACGAAGACCGAGGAACGAAGCCAAAAACCCCTACCCGAGAAAGCGTGAAGCACGGAAGGGACAAAAGCCACGGCGGACACTCCTTAGCCTCTCCAAAACCCCCCCTTGTAAAGACCTCTGTCCTGGGCAACCCCTTCAGAGCTATCGCACGAACACTACGTAGAGACGCGGATGAAAGGGACCCTCCAGAGGATCTCTCCCACAAATCCCCTGATCAATACTCGCCGCAACCCGGACTTGCCACACCCGAGCCACCCGGGTCCTGGCCACACTTGTAATCTGGTTTTGTGCAACAAAGACGACCCGTACCTTTTTTGCGCATACAGATACTTTATATTTTTATCACACAAATGCTGGTATTAAGGTCGGCCCTTTGACACATTAATATACCCCGCTATAATATAATTGACATTGTATTCTAGAATGGGTTCCACTTAGACTCTACTCTTAATCTACTATATGAATAAGGATACAATAATAGTGGGACCCCTCCTAACTATGTGATAATTTATATTTTAGCGACATAAATGCGGGTATTAAAGTCACCCCATTGATACATAAATATACCCCCGATAATATAGTCAACCTTGTCAACTAAATTGGGCCTAAATTGGACTCCTCTTGAAATCAAATATATAAATAACGATCCCATAATAGTGAGACCCCTACTAGTAATAAGACTTTTTATATTTTGGCTACACAGATATGGATGTTAACTCTTTTACACAAAGATGTATGCCCCTATAATATAATCGACCTTTTTACTGGAGTAGGTCCTACCAAGACTCCTCTCGTAACCTACTATGTGAATAAGGATCCAACAATAAGGGAACCCCTTCAATCTATGGGACACTTTATATTTTGACACACAGAAGTGGGTATTAAAGTCACCCCTATGAAAGAGAAATATACCCCCATCTATAATATAGTCGACCTTGTTAACTAGAGTGGGCCCTACTTGGACTCCTATTGTAATATATTATATAAGAAAGGATGCAACAGTAGTGAGACCCCTCCTACATATGAGACTTTTTATATTTTGGACGCACAGATGCATATATTAAAGTCACCTCTTTGACACATAGATGTGCCCCACTATAATATAGTCGACCATATCAACATAAGTGGGCCCCACTTGGAGTCCTCGAAATTTACTATATAAATATAACAATCCCATAATATATGAATAAGTATCCCATAATTGTGGGACCCCTCCTAGCTATGAGACTCTTTATATTTTTGCCAAAGAGAGCGGTTAAAATTACCTTTTACACACATAGATGTTCCCCTATAATATAGTCGACCTTATCAATTATATTGGGCCACATTTGGATTCCTCTTGTAATAGAATTTGTAAATAAGGATCCCACAATAGTGGGCCCCCTCCTATCTATGGGACTCTTTATTTTTTGTCCACACTTATATAGATGTTAAACTCAACCCTTTGACACATAATTATACCCCTTTATAATATATATAATTGATTTTGTCAATTAGAATGGACCCCTCCTAGCTATGAGACTATTTATATTTTGGCCACATAGATATAAGTGTTAAAGTCACCCCATTGACGCATAGATGTATCCTATATAATATAGTTAACATTGTCAACTGGAGATGGCCCTACTTGGATCCTCTTATAATCTACAACCTAAATAAGAATTCTATAATAGTAGGACCACTCCAAACCAAAAGACTCTTTATATTTTGGCCATAAAGATATGGGTGATAAAGTGACCCCTTTGACACATAGATGTACCCCTCTATAATGTAGGCGACCTTGTGAACTAGAGTGGGACCCATTTGGACTCCTTCCATAATCTACTACGTGAATAAGGATCTCACAATAGTGGGACCCCTTCTAGCAATGGAAGTATTTATATTTTTACCATACATATGCAGGTATTAAAGTAACCCCTTTGACACATAGATGTAACCCCGGTCCCTTAAATATTATCGACCTTGTTACCTAAAGTGTGTTCCACTTGGACTCATCTTGTAATCTTATTCATAAACAAAAATACTACAATATTAGGACCCCTCCTAGCTATGGGACTATTTATATTTTGGCTACACAAATAAGGGTGTTAAAATCACTTCTTTGACACATAGATGTACCTCCATATAATTAAGTCAATCTGGTCAACTAAAGTGGGCTCCATTTGGACTTCTGTCGTAATCTACTACATGAATAAGGGTCCCACAATTGTGGGACCTTACCTAGCTATAGGACTCTTTATATTTTGGCCTCACAGATGTAGGTATTAATGTCACCCATTTGACACATAGCTATACCCACTATAATATAGTTGACTTTGTCAAATATAAAGGGCCCCACTTTGACTTCTCTCGTAATCTACTACCTGCATAAGGATTCTGTAATAGTGGGCCCTTCCTTGTTATAAGAATCTTTATGTTTTTACCCACAGATATGGGTATTAAAATCACCCATTTGATATATATATATATATAACTCCTATAATATAGTCAACCTTGTCAACTAAAGTGGGACCCACTAGGACTTATTCGTAATCTACAACATGAATAAGGATTCCAGAGTAGTGGGACCCATCCTAGCTATCAAACTTTTTATATTTTGGCCACACAGATACGGGTGTTAAAGTCACCCTTTGACATATAGATATACCCCGTATAATAAATTCAGCCTTGTTAATTGAAGAGGGCCTCACTTGGACTCCTCTTGTAATCTACTACAAAAATAAGTATCCCATAATCGTAAGACCCCTCCTAACAATAACACTCTTTATATTATGGCCACACAGATATGGGTGTTAAAGTCTATAATTGACACATAGATGTACCCTTCTATAATATAATCAACCTTGTCAACTAGCGTCATCACTACTAGGAATCCTCTCGAAATTGACGATGTGAATAAGAATCCCACAATAATGGGACCCCTTCTAGATATTTGACTCTTTATATTTTGGTTGTACTAATGCTAGAGTTAAAGTTATCCCTTTGATAAATAGATAAATCTTCCTATAATGTAGTCGACGTTGTCAACTTGAGTGGGCCCCACATGACTCCTCTTATAGCTTACTATACAAATAAAGATCCCACCTAGCTATGGAATTGTGTATATTTTGGTCATACCGATACAGGTGTTAAAGTCACCTCTTTGACAAATAGATATACCCCTATAACATAGTCGATATTATCAATTAGGGTGGGGCCCACTTGGACTCGTCTGGTAATCTATTATAAGAATAAGGATTCCATAATAGTGGAACCCCTTATAACGATAAACTCTTTAAATTTTAACTATATAGATGTAGTCGACATTGTCAGCTAGAGTGGGCCTTATTTAGACTCCCCTTGTAATCTACTACATGAATGAGGATCCCACAATAGTAGGACCCCACCAAGCTATGGGAGTATTTCTATTTTGGCCATATATATGGGTGTTAAAGTCACTCCTTTGACAGTTAGATGTACCCCCCAATAAAGTAGCCAACCTTATCAACTGGAGTATGCCCTACTTAGGCTCTTCTAGTAATCCATATCATGAATAAAGATTCAACAATAGTGGAACCCCACCTAGCTATGGGACACTTTATATTTTAGCCATAAATATGCTGGTGTTAAAGTTACCCCTTTGACATATAGATGTATCCCTATAAAATTAAGTTGATCTATCAGCTTAAGTGGGCTCCACTTGGACTTCTGTTGTAATCTACTAAAAGAATAAGAATCCTACAATAGTAGGACCCCTCTTAGTTATAGGACTACAAATTTGGGCGACATAATATAGGTGTTAAAATTACCCTTTTGACACATAGATGTACCTCAACCTTGTCAATTATAGAGGCCCCTTTGGGATTCTCTCGTAATCCACAATAAAAATAAGGATCCCATAATTGTAGACCCATCCAAGCTATGAGACTCATTATATTTTAGCTATACATATGCATGAATTAAAGTCACTCTTTGATTCATAGATTTACCTACTTATAATATAGCCCACCTTGTATGTTGAAATGGGCCCTACTTGGATTCCTTTCGTAATCTACTACATAAATAAGGATCTCATAATAGTGCATCACCTTCTAGCTATTTCACTCTTTATATGTTGGCTTTACAGATATAGAAGTTAAAGTCACTCCTTTGACACCTAGATGTACCCCCTATAATATAGTCGACTGTGTTAATTTATGTAGGCTGATAATGCTCAATTTTGTGCTTTAAATTCTATATTTCAAGAGAGCATTATTTGAGTTTTCCGATATTAATCGCATATATTATATAAAATTTTAAATGTCTAACTTATGTTCTCATTCTGGGTGAATTTATTTGTAGGTGTGTGTGGTTACGGCTCAACTCGGACTCGGCGAGCACAAATCAGCACGAGGTTGACCACTACTTAGTGATCAAATCCGGCGATGCACCTACATGTCAGCACACAAATATTATGGTAGGACTACTCGAATCAGTCTGATCAAAAGCTCAATTGTAGTTCCTAGTGAACACGATAACTAGGTGCAGTCGAGTAATAAGAAAAGACTGATTAGGAAGTCCTTTTCCTCTACCATGCAATTTGGTGCTTGGTTATGATCGACTTGGGTGCATATTTATCAGCACATAAAAGCAAATATTGGTGCACTTGGATGTAACACCGTACTAATGAATCAATTCAGCGATTAGATAACTCAAATAAAAGTATGTTGCAGCACATGGTGAAAGGATAACTGGCAGTAGTGCACTCCGGTTGGGACTCAAGTACTAGCCAAACGTGCCATTCAGTGGGTGCATCCAAACCCAACACAATTCAAAGCAATAACAAATGATGAACCACTACTGCATTGGAGTCAAAACAGTCCACTACATCACAATAAATATTCTCATTATTTTACCATTAAATGCCATTTAAATGGGCATTCAAATACCCTCCAAGGCAACCATGTTTTTAGCTGGGCTCTTATTTTGCATTCAATGCAATCAAATTAGCCACTAGCTGTTAATCCTCATGGCTGCAACAAAATGGGACCAATTGGGAATGCTTTTAAAGCTATTAGCCCATTAGGAATAAATCCCTATTTAAATGCCATCAATTGGCAACGACTAGTGAATAAAATTCTCTTTGCTTTTGATTACCCAAGGAACCCATTATAAAAAGGTGAAAACATATGTAAAAGGGGATCTGGGGGGAATTTTCATTCATCCACCTTTTTTTTATTTTATTGTTCTCCAATAATGAGTGGCTAAAGTTCATCACTAGGGTGAGAAAGGAAGTCCAAGCCCTCTCCCATTTTGTAATTTTTGGAGGATTTACACCATGATTCAATACTTAATAGAAGGTTCATTTTCTTAAATTTCTTATTCTTGACTACTCATTTCATATTGTATGTCACACATGCATTGTCATTATTAGTTCAAGTTCATAAAACTTCTTGACGTTTTCAATATCTGTGAGATAGTGAGTAGTTTTTCTTGATCAATGACGTCATGTGTCATTGATACTTGGGATTCACTCTTCGTGTCCACACCTTGAGTATTTTAGGATTTGGTTTTCAAAGATTTCAAATATCTTGTTGAGAATGAATCTATCTTTTCTAAATTAAAATGCTTCAAAATTAAATATCTTTGTGGAAGGGAAACTTATTAGTTCTCCCTCCCCATCAAGGTGTATATCTCTAGAAGGAGCAAAAGGAAAGGGTTTGGGCCACTCTCAATACCCTAGCTCTTTTATCTCTGTATCACTCCTTACAAAACTTCACTACCATCGATGGAACAAACCCCTTCGGCACACTTGCACCCATTTTCACCATCACACCTTAATAGCTTTCTTAAATTTGAGTAGCACTGTTCAATAGTTCACCAATCACATCCCTGAGGATTCGACCTTGGGACTCTCAAGTATTACTTGTCTACAATGCACTAACCCTAGTTTGCACTCTTATATTTGTTACATACACCTTAGTTTTTAGGGAATTTTAATATTGCATTCACTATCTTTTAGCATTTGAGTGAAACATATTCTTGTGTCTCCACTATATCATTGAGTGTGCACATTAAGGTTGTACCATAGGCCCCGCTTAGACTTCGCTCGTAATCAACTACAAGAATAAAGATCCCATAATAGTAAGATCCCTTCTTGTTTTGAGACTATTTATATTTTGGCCACACAGATATGGATATTAAAGCAACTCATTTGACACATAGATATACCCCCCTATAATATAGTCAACTAGTCAATTTGAGTGACCCACACAGGGACTCCACTCATAATCTACAATATGAATAAGAATCCGATAATAGTGGGACCCCTCCTACCTATGGGACTATTTATATTTTATCTACACAGATGCGGGTATTAAACTTATCATGTTGACACATAGATATACCCCTCTATAATATAATCGACTTTGTCAACTAAAGTGGGCCCCACTTGGTCTCCTCTCGTAATCGACTATTTGAACAATGATCCCATAATAGTAGGTGCCCTCTTAGCTATGGGAGTCTTTATATTTTGGTCCATAGATATATATGTTAAAGCCACCCCTTTGACACATACATGTACCCTCTATAATATTATCGACCTTGTTAACTGGAGTGAGCCCCACTTGGAATTCTATTATAATCTACAATATGAATAAGGATTCCATAATAGTGGGACCCTACCTAAAAATAGGACGCTATATTTTTGCCATACATATTCGGGTGTTAAACTCACCCCTTTGACACTTAGATATACCCCCTATAATTTTGTCGACCTTATCAACATTAGTGGACCCCACTTGGACTCCTCTCAAAATCTACTATGTGAATAAGGATCCCATAATAGAAGGACCACCCTAGATAAAGGACTTCTTATATTTTGGCCAAACAGATATGGGTGTTAAAGTCATCCCTTTGACACATCGATATGCCCCCCTATAAAGTAGTCGACCTTGTCAACTTGAGTAAGACCTACTTGGACTCCTCTCGTAATCTACTATATAAATAAGGATCCCATAATAGTAAGTCCCCTTCTTGCTTTAAGACTATATATTTTTGTCACGCTTATGCAAATATTAAAGTTACCCCTTTGACGCATCCGGCCGAACGAAAGTGCGATGTGTCTGGAAACTCGAGATCTTGGCGACGCATAAGCTCAATTGTAAGCTTTCTTCCCCGCCGATCGACGGGGCGGAACGATCAGCTGATGCTATGCATCAGGATGGGCATAGAGAGGGAGAAAGGGATTCAGGAAGGACGATTTATGGATGTTCAGGCATTACGGATCGAGGATCAAAAGTCACTAGGGGTGACAATGGACTCTGAAACTTGACCAAAACCAAACCCAAAACATTAGGTATGGGTACAGATTTGGCACCCGAAACATGGTTTGGGTAGGGTATGGGTATAGGAACTCAACCCGATGAACTTTTGGGTATGGGTATAGGTACCTCAATACCCATATCTGAAATCCGATTGTCCCTCTAACAAGTGTATACTAGATAATATAGTTCGACTCCAAACTCATGGTCATATATCCAAATTCTAACTGAAACCATATCCCTACCCAAACTTAAAACTATTGTAATTAGAAACCAAAAGAGCGTCTGAACATTGCATTGTGATACCTTGATTTTTCTTCTCAAATAATTGAATATATGATGAGGAAAAATAAATAAAATTATACTCAATTCATACCCGAAATCTGAACCAAAACCCAAAATCCGATTGGGTATCGATCAGGGTATGGACCCTCTACTAACTGAATGGGTATGGGTCAGGTATAGACCCTTGCAGACCCGAATGGGTATGGGTATGGATAGGTGGATAGCCTGACCCGAATCCGACCGATTGCCACCCCTATTGGTCACCCTCCATAATAAAAGATCCCCTTAACCCACTATAATCTATATAGATTTGTCATATTGTTTAGCATACCACTTATTTCTAATAATGAACTTACCTCTCGAGTTTGATGCCTAATTTTTGTATTTTTTGGTTTGTACCACTCATATTGGATTTGGCTTCTTGCCATTTCTATGATTAATTAGGTTTAGACTGCTACTTTGTTTTGAAGTTTGTGTTATTGTCACATGTTTTTTTTCAAATATTATGATCCATGTTCTAATGTGCGGTTGCATATGCACATATGCGGAATGGATGCATACAACTTTAAATACAGATCCCACACATCCAACGCACATTTGCGGCCGCATGTCATGTGTGGCCTCCTTATGTGTTTGTACAGCCTCACAAAACCAACGCTTAAATTTTGGACCATTGTACTTGTGTGACCACATAGGCACTTGTGCGACCAAATATGTACAATTATAACGGTCCAAAATTTGGCCATGGACTTGTGCGGGGCACAAACACATATGTGATCGCACACGTCTAGTAGCTCTTTTGCCCCCTCAAACTTTTATGCCTTCAATTCAACCATTCTTTACCTAAATCCATCCTACCTCTCCTCTAACCGCTTCCAAACCCCCCCTCCTTTCATTTAATAAATGGCTATCATGGGTAAGGATTATGGTTGTAAATGGGCATGGGTCAACCCGAGGCCCATCGGTCGGCTCAATTTGAGCACTTTTTTTTTTTTTTGAGAAATCCTTTTCTGTGTATGAGGCGGGGTTCGACCTAGACCCCTACTAGTTTATTAGATTAAGAGGAAGTTACAGAGAATGACTAGCCGACTGGCATAGGTACAGAAATCAAGGAGGAAAGCACGCGCCCCAGCCGCTGCGGTACAAGCCCAAACGTGAACCAAGGATTTAATATTCAAGATGGAGTCCTCTCTGGCGTGCAGATCTTCCCCTAAAAGGTCCTGTGGTTGCACTCAAGCCAAATTGCCCATGAGATTTCGATAGCGAGAATGTCTCAGCCCCTCCTGTCCGAGCCCTGGAACTGTCTCCACCTTCAGGTCCCCCACAGAGCCTTGACAGACCTCAGTGGAGGGCTTCGTATTAGCCTGCCCAGGAAATGATCCCACACCAGCCGGAAGAAGCCACAACATAAGAGCAGGTGGTCGGCAGACTCCTTGGCCAGCCCACACAGATCACAGGTCGCGTGCGGACACCCTCGGGTAATTTAGCCTCATGAGGTTCACCTTGGTCAAGATCCTATCCCAGAAAGCAAGAAGCATGAAGATCCTGGTCTTGTGAGGGCATCTTGCATGCCAGATTACTCTGGCCTGTAGGCAAGTCACCCCGTCGAAGTTCAGAAACCCGTAGAGGCTGCGAACTGAGAAATCTCCCGAGGCAGTCCAATGCCAACCAGCCGAGTCCGGTTTAGAAGGCAAGCCAACACTGCTCAAGACATCCAGCAATTGTCCAAGCTTCTGGAGGTGCTTCATCAGGAACGGGCCCTCGAACCTAGGATGCCAGGTCATCAGGCCGCCCCGGATGGAAGCCTGTGATTGAACAGTCATCGAACTTGTCGGAGCAAGGGTGTAAAGGTTATAGAACATGGTTTGTAGGGGGAGGTCGGCGATCCAGATATCCTCCCAGAAGTGGACCTTCGATCCATTCCCCATGATCAGCCTGTTTCCCCAATGGAAAATTGAAGAGACCCGAGTGACACCTCTTCAGAAGGATGAAATAGAGCCCGAGACATGCAAACGCGAATGAAGAGGAGAGAACCGCCTGAAGTACCTGGCCATGATGACTCCCCTCCAAATATCGCCCACACTTTGCTGAAGTCTCCACCACCACTTCCCCAGCATCGCCTGGTTGAATTCCTTAAGGTTAATGATCCCCAAGCCCCCATGTTCCTTGGATTTGCAGGCGCTGCCCCAAACAAGAAGGGGATAGGAGCCCTAGGTGGTCGGAGACCCGCACCAAAGGAAGTTCCTACGTAGCATATCGATGTGCTTGATGACCTACGCCAGGAGCTGGTAGAAGAGGACGAAGTAAGAAGGGATGAAAGACAAGACCGAATTCACCAAGGTCAACATTGATAGCTGATTCCTTTTCCACCCAGAGAGATGATGCTCTAGCTTCTGAATCAGGCCCACCCAAGACTCACACGGTAGTTTGTTGTATGAAATTGGAAGTCCCGGATACTTAAGTGAGAGGGCCCCCCCCCAGCACCCAAGGATCATCCCTAACTCCTCCGGAAGCCAACGGTTCCCGCCCAGGTAATAGAATGCCGATTTTGTGAAGTTGACGCTCAGTCTAGAGGATAACCAGAAGTAAAGAAGGACGTTGAGGATGTCCGCTTGGGCTAGTTCAGCTGCCAAGAACAAGACGGTGTCATCCATAAAACTGGAGGATAGAGACCTCCCAAGACTCCACCTTGAACCCCACCGAGCAGGTCCGTCCGCATGGTTTGCTTGATGATTACGTCAAAAATGTCCACGACCAAGATAAAAAGAAAGTGGGATAGCAGACATCCCTGCTTGACGCCCCTATGTATCAAAAAGGAATTACCCTTACACTCATTCATGAAGCAGGATAATCTGGAGGAGGAGAGGTAATCCCAGATCCAGTTCAACCAGCTGATCAGAAATCTCCTGCGACGAAGGCTCTCCATCAAGAACCCTTATTCAAGCTTGTTGAAGGCCTTCTTGAAGTCAAGTTTCAAGAGCATAGCTTCATTGCTAGTCTTCCTTAGGTAGAGAAGCACTTCCTAGGCGGTTGCCATGCTGTCTAAATGCTCCTCCCCTTGATGAACGCCGATTGAGAGTGACCAACTAGATTCGGGGTCACACATGCAAATCTGGAAGTGATAAGCTTCATTATCGCCTTATAGATGCAGTTAGATAGGCTAATCAGACAGATGTCACAGATCGAGTCAGCCTTTTCCCGCTTCGGCATGAGGACAATCCATGAGTGGTTCAAGCTGTTTAGGTTCACCCTCTCCACGAAGAAGTTTGAAAGGAAGCATAAAAGGTCTGGCTTCAGGATCTCCCAATACCTTTGGAAGAAGAGGAAGGGGAACCCATCAGGGCTAGGGACCCTGTCCGGCGACTGGTCGAAGAACGCCCTCCAAAACTCCTCCTCCGTGAATGTCCTGGAAAGAGGCTCTGAGTTGGCAAGCGAGCGAAATGGCAGGGATCCCCAATCTAGATCTAGGGGGAATATCTGGTCCCGTGCAAATTCCCATTTGAAGAAAAAGGTGGCACCCTCGATAATAACCCGTTGGTTATCAAGAATAGAACCATTAATGCTAAGGGAGTAAATGAGGTTTCTGCGTCACCGGCCATTGGAGGTGTTCTAGTCCCCCTCGGCGATCCACCGCTCCCTCGATCGCTGCTTCCACATCAACTCTTTCTCGTGCAAAAGGTCCGAGAGTTTGGAAGTTTACCTCGCCTGATCAAAGGGATCAAGTGGACCAGCTTCCTCCCAGATCTCCAATTCCCGGATACGATCCAACAAGGAGGCCTTCTGTTTCTTGATACTCCCAAATTAATGTGACACCCACCTGGTCATCGCTCGCTTTAAGAACCGAAGCTTCGAGGCGGTGTTCAGCGCAAACTTTTGTATTTGAGCACATTTCGGTCGGAGTTAATCAGTGCATTGGGTTGGGTTGGACTTGAACATTGAAGTGCGAACATATTATGGGTCGGGTATGGGCAGCACCTAGCTCGGCCCAAATCCTGAATTATTTTCTTTTTTGTTTTTTATATACAATAAAATAAATTTATATACATATCTACCTTACAAATATCAATACTATAGACTTTATGGGTAATTCTTCATATATATCCTTTTTAAAACCTATCATAATCAATGTTATTTTTTCCTAGAAATTTGGGATTCATTTGGGTTAGTTTGAGTTCGGGCTTCATAAAAAGTTTCAGACTAAACCCGGGCTTAGAAAGGCCCAATCGAAACCCGACCATTTAACTCCCTAGTGAGGGATCCTCTAGTGGCGATTGTAAATGTACCCACTATAATGTAGTCGACCTTGTCAACGAGAGTTGACCCAACTTGAACTCCGCTCGAAATCAACTACATGAATAACGATCCCATAATAGTAAGACCCCTTCAAGCTATAGGACTTTTTATATTTTGTCCACACAGATGTGAGTGTTAATGTCACATCTTTTACACAAAGATATACCCCCTTATAATGTTGTCTATCTTATCAACTGGAGTGGATCCTACTAGAAATCCTCTTGAAATCTACTATATGATTAAGGATCCAACAATAAGAAGACCCCTCTGAGCTATACGACTCTTTATATTTTGGCACACATATATGGCTGTTAAAGTCTCCCCTATGACACATAGAAGTATGCCTCTATAATATAGTCAACCTTGTCAACTGGAGTGGCCCCTACATGGACTCTTCTCGTAATCTATTTTATAAAAAAGATCCCATAATATTGGGACCCCTCATAGCTATAAGACTTTTTATATTTAGGACACACAGATGCTAGTGTTAAAGCCCCCTATAATATAGTTGACCATGAGTGGGCCCCACTTGGATTCCTCTCGAAATCTACTATATGAATAACGATCCCATAATATATGAACAAATATCCCATAATAGTGGAACCCCTACTAGATATGGGACTATTTATATTTTTGTTACACAGATACCAGTGTTAAAGTCATATTTTTTTAAAAATAGATGTTTCCCCTATAATGTAGTCGACCTTGTCAATTATAAGGGACCATACTTGGACTCCTATTATAATATAAAACAGGAATATGGATCCCACAATACTGGGGCCCCTCCTTCCTATGGGATTCATTATATTTTGTCTATATAGATACGGGTGTTAAACTCACTCCTTTGACCCATATATTTTGTCCATATAGGTATGGGACTATTTATAGTGTTAAAGTCACCCCTTTAATGCATTGATATACCTCGCTATAATATAGTTGATATTGTCTTCTTGAATGGGCCCCACTTGGACTCTTCTCATAATGTACTATATAAATTATGATCCCATAATAGTGGGCCCCTCCAAGATTTAGGAAAATTTATATTTTAGCCACACGAATACGGGTGTTAAAGTCACCTCATTGACACATAAATATACCCCCGATAATATAGTCGACCTTGTCAACTAGAGTGGGCCCAAGTTGAACTCCTCTCGAAATCAACTATATGAATAACAATCTCACATTAGTGAGACCTCTCCTAGTAATAGGACTTTTTATATTTTGGCTACACAGATACGGATGTTAAAGTCATGTCTTTTACACAAAGATGTATGCCCCGATGATATAGTAGATCTTTTCAACTGGAGTGGGTCCTACTAGGAACCCTGTTGTAATCTACTATATAAATAAAGATCCAACAATAAGGAGACCCCTCCAAGATATGGGACTCTTTATATTTTGACACACAAATGTGGGTTTAAAGTCACCCCTTTTACACAGACATATACCCCCCTCTATAATATAGTCGACCTTGTCAATTGGAGTGGGCCCCATATGGACTCCCCAAATAATATGTTATACAAGAAAGGATCCCATAATAGTAGGATCCCTTTTACCAATGAGACTTTATATTTTGGACACATAGATGTGTGTGTTAAAGTCACCTCTTTGACACATAGATGATATAGTCGACCATATCAATTTAAGTGGGCCCCACTTGGACTCCTTTCTAAATATACTAAATAAATATAATGATTATATAATATATGAATAAGGATCCTATAATTATGGGACCCCTCCTAACTATGGAACTCTTTATATTTTTGCTACACAGAACGGTTAAAATCATATTTTACACGCATAGATATTCCCATATAATACAGTCGACCTTATCAATTGTAGTGGGCCATATTTGGACTCTACTTGTAATAAAATTTGTACATAAGGATCCTACAATAGTGGAACCCCTCCTATCTATGGAACTTGTTATATTTTGTCCACACATATACGGATGTTAAACTCACCCCTTTTGAGACATAATTGTACCCCTTTATAATATAATTGACTTTGTCAACTAGAGTGACCCCCACTTTGACTCCTCGCGTAATCATCTAAATGAATAAGGATCCCATAATAGGGGGACCCCTCCTAGCTATGTGCCTATTTATATTTTAGCCACACAGATACAAGTATTAAAGTTACCCCTTTGATACATAGATGTACCCTTCATAATATAGTTAACATTATCAACAGGAGTGGGCCCTACTTGGTTTCCTCTAGTAATCGACAACCTAAATATAGATCCTATAATAGTAGGACCCCTTCCCAGTTGGACTCCTTCCGTAATCTACTACGTGAATAAGGATCCCACAATAGTGGGACCCATTCTAGCAATGAAAGTCTTTATATTTTTACCACACATGTACAGATATTAAAGTCACCCCTTTGACACATAGATGTAACCCCGGCCCTTTGAATATCGTCAACCTTGTCAACTAGAGTGTGTCCACTTACACTCCTTTCGTAATCTAGTTCATTAATAAGAATTCCATACTATTAGGACCCCTCCTAGCTATAGGATTCTTTAAATTTTGGCCACACAAATATGGGTATTAAAGTTACTTCTTTGACACATAGATGTACCACCATATAATTAAGTCAATCTGGTCAGCTAGAGTATGATCCACTTGGACTTCTATCAAAATCTACTACATGAATATGAATCCCAAAATAGTAAGACCTTTCCTAGCTATGGGACTCTTTATATTTTGGCCTC